>NC_069492.1:20607615-21009751 GCF_026875155.1 Cherax quadricarinatus
TCTAAACCCCGCCCGTCTTTGGCCCAAATTTTCGGGACATTCCTCAGGGCCTTTTGAAACCATTGCCGGTGCTTTTTCCTCACCCGCTTCAGGTTGGGGCCTCGACTGCCCCTTCGTTTTTAATCGACCTTCGCTTCCTCTAAAAACTATTTTCCCGGGCCCTCCCCCCTCAAAACGGTGCGGCTTTTTTCCCAAATGCCGCCCCCGTTCCACGTCAGCCCAAACTCTGGCCCAAACCCCCAAAACGTCAACGACTTTTTACCTGCTAAATGATACTTTCTCCACCTTCCCCTTTCGTTCTTCTCGAAACGATGAAAACCCCTTCATTCCTTTCCACGCTCAGTTTCAGATGAACATGGACTAAATTCTTCCCCTTACGCCCAATTTCCTTTCGGCCTATCTTTCGGGCCCATATTTTTGGGAGGCCCTCCTACGCCTTTTGGGAAAGATATTTTTTTTAAACCCTTTAAGAGGAAGCGCATCATTACCGACAAAATGCTCCCCGGGCCTCGTGAGCTCTTCGTCTTTCCATAAAATTTACTTTTCCCCCTTTCCCCCTTAAAAAACACTTTCCCCAATTCTTGTAGTGGTACCGTCATTTTTCCCCATACCAAGTTAAAACAAAATTTCCAGACATGTGGCCCCGACATTCTAGAACAGCTGGAACTCCAAGTTTCCCCCCAATCCTCAAGGAAAGCACTTCTTTTCTTCCTCCCCGTGGGCGGGACCTTACCCTGCAATGTGCTCTTTTAAAAATTTTTGACAGCCGAAAAATCCCTTTCCTCAGTTTTTATAGCAGGACATGGGTTTCAATTTCGAAAGGGGGACCCCTTTCCCACAACAGTGTGGGGAAATTGCGGGGGGTTTTGGCCCAAATCCAGCGAAAAATTGCAGACCTATCGCCGAATGCCCAGTTGGGGTGCCGATGACCTTTCTAAAAAGTCTTGCCAATCGATCTCCCTTTTGCCTTAACTGTCATGAGGCTCACCCTTCGACTCTCGCCGTTGTCAGGTTTTTTAAAACGAGGGGAAATCCGTTCCCCCTCAAAGAGACAAAAGGGTCCCCCTTATGCCGGGGCGTTTCTCTCTCCCGCCCCCAAAGGGGAGACTCCCACGGTTTTTTTTCCCCTTTTTCAAAAGCCCCCCCCACTTTTGTATCCCTTTTTTCAAAACCCCCCACCCCTGGGGTTTACCCCCTCCAAAATCACTCCCGGTATCTAACCTTTTTTGTGTCCCGGTCGGGGCCGTCCCAAACTTAAAACGCCTCATCAATCTGGGCTTTTCGAGTTCTCTTTTAAAAGGCCTCAATCGACGAGACCTGTACACACCTTTCCCAATGCCCCTTTTACTTCTCAAAATTAAAAAAAAAGGCCCGGGTAAACCTCCTACCCATTTTCCCCCACCTCCTCATTTTACCCCCCTGTCCCCTGTCCCTAGTTTTTTCCCCTCTCACTGGCCCCTTTTACAATGCAGGGGTTCCCCCTCCTCCTCGTAATGCCCTTTCCTTTCCCCCTGTTCCCCCCAATTTTTTTCCTTTCTGCCACCTCCCAGGTTCCTGTCTTTTCTGTCCCCTGCCACGCTTCTCCATTCCCTCCACCCTTTCGCCCCCCCCCTCCCTTTGGTACAGCCCAATACAGTTCCAATCTTTACTCATCCTCCCCCTACCTTTCCCCCAATATTGTCCCCCTTTACGCCCACTCAAAAATTCCCCGGAAAACCTTGAAGCAACTTGAATATATTGCAGAGACCAAACCATCGAGGGACACTGATCCACCTTCCGCTTTTTTCTCTCCCCTCTGCCCCCTCGCCAACTCCTTTCTTCACAGAGCACCGCCCCTTCCCCTGCTTGAACTTTTCCACTGCCTCCGCATTTTGATTTTTTAAAACCCTTTTTAGTCCTTTGGGAAACCCCTTTACCTGGGGTTTTAAAATTTCTTTTTTCAATGCCAATCATGGCCTTTTTACAGGGGGAATATACGGGGGCCTCGGGGGTAATGGGGGGTGAGCTTCAGATGTTCTCTCCCATTTTGCCCCTGGTTGGGGGTTGTTTTAAGGAACCAAAATTACACTCTGCTGTTATTTCCCCACATCTCAGGCTAAAATTTTTATTTATTTTTTTCAGACCCCTTTTCCCTTTGATGGGACCTTTAATGAAATCCCCTTCTTCCCCGCACTGATATTCCGTCCCAAACACTTTTTGTTCATATTTCCCGGCTGCTTTACCCCGGAAAGGCCCGTACCCAAATACTTTTAGGTGGTTTACCCCTCTTTTTCTTTATATTCTCTCCTTCTGGGGCAAAATCTATTCCGGGTTTTGGTTTCCCTTGTTTCGCCCATTACCGCCACCGATTTCTTTATTTGGTGATTTTAATCCCCACCTTTTTCCTCGGGGGGGGGTCTACGTGTTTTCCCGGGGGAAATTTCATTAGAGGCTTTTTTTGCCCCCCAACCCCCTCCATTTTTTAAAAAATAAGGTCTACCCCCATTTTGATCCTGGACTCTTTCTCTCTTTTGAAATCGATCTCTCAGTTTGCTCTTCCTCTGCCCATTAGATTCCCTTTGGGGTCTGTTCTCCCGGACTACATGAAATGATCATTTCCCAATCTTTCTTACCCCCCTTCTATTCGCCCCCCTCTTCGCACCCCACGCGGGGAAATTTTAAATTTGGGCCAATTTGGGAAACCCCTTTACTACACCTGACTGTTTTTAAAGATTTTTCCTTTTCGTCCCCATCGATGAGCTTTTACCCTCTTCTTCCTCCGTTTTCCCCGCAGCTTCTCATTCTACCCCCAAACTTGGGGGCAGGCATTTCTCAAAAATGCGTGCCTTGATGGTCCCCCCCTGCTTGTGCTCGTGCGGGAAATTTTTTAAAACGCGCTGCAGGGGGCGGGGAAACCGGTACAATAAAAACCACAGAGCGACTCCTTGATTTTAAACAAAAGTGTGCGATCGTTTCGCCGTGTAAATCCGTGAGCTAAACGCCCCTTCCCTGGCGGATTTTGTCCCCCACCATCACCTTTTCTTCCTCTATGAGTGCAGTCTGGAAAAAAGTAGGGAAAACCTGAGGGGTAAATTTTCCCTCCGACCCGGCTCCGGGCCCTGGGGGTTGCCGGTTTTTAATATAGCAAACCCCTAAAAGTTCCCAATAAAATTTGGGCCCAATCTTTTTGGTCCCGAATTTTCGGGACTCCATTTTTCCCCCTAAATTCCCTTTCCTAAAAAGCTGCCAGAGGGGTTTCCACCCTTGGAATTTTTTTCTTCAGAGAAGAACAGTAAAATGTGCCTTTTAATTTTCAAGAACGGGAAGGCAACACTCTCGGGCTTGTCGTCATCGGCAGCGGGGGGCCCGACGACATTCATATTGTATGCTAAAACCTTTAATCAGCCCCCCCCCTTTCCCACCCTTTTACGCCTTTAAAAACTTTTTTTTTTTGGTCAAAAAGGGGGTTTTTTCCACAGCTGGGAAATCCGCCATTTTTCCCCCCCTTTTCCGAAAAACCAGGCACTGGGGGAAATGAAACCTCCCAATTTTGTCCCATTGCTTTTAAACCGTGCGGGTTTGCAAAGAAATTTGGAACTTTTTAGTAAATGGGACGTTTAGGGGGGTTATTTAGAGAAACACAACAGTCTCCCCAAACCCCGTCAATATGGCTTTCGTAAGGGACTTTCAACCAAAAACCCCCTTACTGCGTTTGGGATACGTATTTCGAAATCCCTTTTGCAAATAACCACTCAGTTATTGCCAAAATTTTTGCCCTTTGAAAGGGGCATATGACAAACTTGGGGGGGAAAATTTTTTTACCCCAAAGGGGCCCCACTCCTTAGGCCTTCGAGGCAATTTTACCACCCTTTCCCTTTAAAAAATTTTTTAAACGACAGCTTTTCCCGGTTGGGGTTAAAATGTGCTCCCCCCGGGCCTTTTTTTTCCAAAAGCTAAAGGTCCCCCGGGATGTTTCTGAGAACAAACATTTTTTTTCTCCTTGCTTTTAAATGTTTTGCCTCTAGTTTTTTCCATCAAATATTTGGTCATCACCCCTATGTTAATGATTTTCGCTATTGCCTGTGCAGGCCGGGACTGTCCCCCCTCCTTACATTTTTCCCCCTCTCCGGGCATGCAGTCGCCCGGGTTTTTCCCAAATTTGGGGCCCCCACACAGGGGTTTAAATTTTCCAGCACTAAAACCCCCAAATCCTTTCACTAGACCTCTGTCATCTCCGATCACCCTTTTTGTACCTTTTATGGCTCCCGTACCCTGAACGTAAATACGTAAAGGGGTTCGGGCCTTCTCTTTGATCGTGGGTTATCCGGAAACCTCAATTACCCCCCTCTAAAGGGCAACTTGTCACAGCCCCTAAACCCTTTTTTAAAACCCCTTCCCTAAACTTTCGTGGGGAGCTGATCTCAAACCCTCCTTCCCCTTTCTTCCACCCTTTTTTTAAATCAAAATTTGATTATGGTGACCAGATCATTCAGGGGCTTTCTCCTGCACTTCTCTACCCTTTAAACCCCCCTTTTTCATCACCAAGGTTTCTTTTTTTCCCTTTGGGTGTTTCCCCCCCGCCTTCCCTGTCAAAACCTCTATGCAAAAAGCAAACGTTCCTCCTTATCCAAACCGCCGTAAAGCCCATTGCCGGCGCTACTATGTACGCTCTCATGATCTCCCGCAACCTTTCCATTTTTAGAAGGGTTAAATGATTTTAGTAACATTTTTTTATTTGTTCCCCCGCCCCTGCTTATCTGTCCCTTCTCTTTTTCGCCTTTCTTTCGTTTGTTTTTCCCCTTAAACCAAACCCCCCTTTCTATGTACATTTTGCATCTCATTTTTCCCCAACCCCCCGGGGAATTTCCCAGCTGTTCGAGTCTGTTCTTCCCCCTCCCTTGCTGGGAAAAGCCCAAACTGTCTAGGGTTTCGTTTCCCCCCCGCTCTCTTTTTCTTGCCCACTTTAAACTCTCATTCTCATCCCTTTTGCTGTGTACACGGGATGGCTCTAAGTCTTCTGGGGCGTAGGATTGCGGGCAGTTTTTTCCCCGGGGACAGCTTTTACAAGGGCATTTATATCTTCGCTAGTTTTTTTTACTGTAATTATATGCCACCCTTTACAGCATTTTATCCGTTTTGGGCCTCTTTTCCCTGTGTCATAATTTGTGGTTTTTCTCAAAATCCCTTGGGTTTTTACGGGCATAAAAAAATTTTGTTTAAACACCTCCCCCCTTAAAGGTCCTCCGTACCAAAATTTTGGGGGGGTTTACGCCGCATCTTTACTAAGCAAAAAGATTTTTGTTTTTTTTTTGGGTCCCGGGGCATTTTGGACGCGGGGAAATTTGAACAGGCAGAAAACTGCGCGGGGGAAAGCATTTCTACCTACCAGTTTCTTTTTGAGGTAACCATGTAGGACATTTTGCTGTAATATCTTCCCCCCTTCACACCCGTTGGAAAACAAGGGTTGGTTTTCCCTATGTTTGGCAACAAATTTTCAGTCAAATTTAAACCAGTTTTGGGTTTACTGCCTTTTTCCCTTATAAACCGGGCGATTTTTGGGAGACTACCCCTCCCCCCGTTTTGGGGAAATTTGGCCATACTCGTTTTATCAGGGGTTTCTCAGGGAGGGGGCGTCTTGCCCCTCTCTTTTGAGAAATTGCCAAGCCCCCATTTTCAGTCACCCAAAATTTTTGTTTGGACTTGCCCATTTTATCAACGGCCCCCGAAGAATTTACCTCTGTCGCGTCTTCCCCCCGCTGCTCTCTCTTTACCTTCCCTCCTCGCTGATGGGGGCCAAATTTTTATCAATCTCTATTGACCTTTTTTACAACGACTGATTAATTTACAGATTTTTGGGTACTTTCCCGCCCTTTTTAAATTTAAAAACTCTTGCTTCCCCCAAACCCCCCAATATCCCCCCGCCCCGCTGTTTTTTGTAACCTGCTGTTTATCCCCCCCCCCCCTTTTTGCCTCCAATTCCCCTTTCTTCCTTCCCTACCCCGCAAACGCTGTATTTGCCCCCTTTTGGCTTTTAGCGCTTTTTTTTTGATTTAAAAATAATAATAATGGGGACTGAAAACTCCCGTGGAGCCCCATGGGGTCTTTAAAACTGGTGACTGAAAACTCCAGGGAAACCTTTTGGTTTTTTTAAAATGGGGATGAAGCTCCCGTGGAACCTATGGGGTCTTAAAGGGGTGGGCTGAAGCTCCAGTGGGGCCTAGGTGTCTTAAAACCGGTGAGAAGCTTTCCAAATGGACTAGGTGTCTTAAAAAACTGGTGACTGGGCTCCAGGGGGCCCATGGGGGTCCCAAACTGGGGACTGGAAGCTTTAATGGAGGTATGTGCTCCCAAAAAGAAAATATAGGCTTCCCCTAAAAACCTGTAGGGGTCCCAATCCCATAAAGGTCCAGTAAAGCCTGTAGGGTCCACAAACCCATATAGGCCCAAAATAAAGCCTAAAGGCTCCCCAACCCCCAAATAGGCCCATTTAATGGGCCCATTCTGGGAGGCCCTTTGGTTTTTTTTTGGGAAATTTATTAACTTTGTGTTTGGGTTTTATAAAAGGGGTAATTTAAAAAGGACCCCCCAGGGGGGTTTTTTTTGGTTAAGTAAAGAAACTTTAAAAAAATTATATTTTAGTTAAAAAGGCCTAATTTTTTTCACTTAAAGGTTTTTTTACTTTTGACAGATGCTATACCGGAATTTTTTTATTCTTGAATTTAAAAAAATTTCGGTGTTTTTTGATTTAGAAAATAATAAATTAAAAAAATAAATGGGAAATATAATTGTTTGGAAGATTTTATAAATGTAAATTGATGTGCGGCCTTTGGGGGTTTTAAGGGGGTCCGCGCCGTGATTTGTAAAGATTGTGGCCCCAGAGGGGTTTAAAAGGGGGGTCAGCCCCCGGGTTTTTTTAAAAAAGTGTGGCCTAGAGGGTTGTAAGGGGGGTCACGCCGTGATTTGTAAAGAGTTGGCCCAGAAGGGGTTTTAAGGGGGGGTCAGAGCCCGTGATTTGTAAAAATTGCGGGGTTTGAGGGATGTAAGGGGCCCCTCGGCCGCCGTGGAAATTTTAAAGATGTTTTGGGGGCCCCAGAGGGTTGTAAGGGTTTTCAGCGCCGTGATTTGTAAAGAATTTCGGCCTAGAGGGGTTTTAAGGGGCGTCAGCGCCGTGATTTGTAAAAATGTCGGCTAGGGGAAAGGGAAGGGGGTGTAAGGGGCCGTGATTTTTTAAAGATGGGCGGCCCAGAGGGATGTAAAAGGGGGGCACCCGTGATTTTGGGAAAGATGTGCGGGCCCAGAGGGGGGGTAAGGGGGGGTCAGCGCCGTGATTTGTAAAGATGTGCGGGCCCAAGGGGTTTTTAATGGGTGTCAGCGCCGTTTATTTGTAAAAATTTTCGGCCCAGAGGGGTTTTTAAGGGGGGTCAGGGGCCGTTATTTTTTAAAAATTTTGCGGCCTAGAGGGGTGTAAGGGGTGTCCGCGCCGGAATTTTTAAAGATGTGCGGCCTAGAGGGAAGGGAAGGGGGGTCAGCCCGTTTATTTGTAAAGATGTGCGGCCCAGAGGGGTGTAAGGGGGGGTCAGCGCCGTGATTTGTAAAGATGGCGGGGCCCAGAGGGTTTAAGGGGGGTCGCGCCCTGGAAACCGTGAGAGGCGGCAGTAGAAGAAAAATCAATGGGGAGGGTGTGTCGCCACCCCCTCCCCTTCATCTCCAAAATTTTGTTTTAAAACCCCTTTTAGGGAAAACTGAAAACGGTACCTTTCTGACCCACCTACAGGGGGGACGTAGGGGCTTACATCTACGTTTTAAATAAAAATATTTAAAGTCGTGGGCAAATAGGTAAAACTTGCTAAATTTTGGGGTAAAAATTGCAACGCTCTTCTTGCCCAATTTTGACAACTAAAATTTTTTTATGCAATAATTTCGCAAAAATCATTTTGAATTTTTAACGAAAAATATAATTTTTATTGTGTTTGTTATTATTAAATTATTTTTTAAATTTATCTAAAAAATAATTTTGAGGATTAACTAAATTTAAAAAAAGCTTGTTATAATTTAAAGGGCAGGTAAGTTTTTCCCAAGGTTTTTTTGGTACAAAATTTTTTAATTTTTACAAATTTTAAAAAAAATGAAAGAAAATATTTAAAAAGTTAAAAAAGAAAATTTTTGGGCTTTAAATTTTTAAAATTTTTTGTAAATTGAACCCAAATTTTAAAACCCATTCGGGGACGACATTATATTTTTATATTATTATATATATATTTTATATAATATATATATATATATATTTTTAAAAAAAATATTTTAAAATGTGTGTGTGTGTGTTAAAAAACAAAACCCGGGGGAGTTGGAATGATAGCTCTAGGCCTTTTTGTGTTGCACCAACACATCATCAGAAGTTGCAGTGTTTCAGAAATGAGTAGGAAGTCCAGGGGGATCGTTCAGGGGAAAAGTTTTTTTTCTCAAGCAAAAATTGCAATCCCCGAGAAAGTGTTGATTGCAACACGAAAGGCCCAGAGCATCATTCCAAAAATCCCCCGGTTGTTTTACATATATAAAATATATTTATATTATATATATTTAAAATTTTATATAAAAATTATTTAATATTTATATGTCGTGCCGAATAGGCAGAACTTGCGATCTTTTGGCCCAAAAAGCAAAAATTTTATTTTTGCCTATAGAAAGTGAAAATTTGTGATGCCAAAAATTTTGCCAAATTTTTTTCCCGAAAACCCAACGAAAAAAAAAATATTTCCCCGTTGTTTGTTTAGTATTTAAAATTTTTTTTAAACAAATTTTTTAAAATATATTTAGTTGGGGTTTGGCAAAAAAAAAATTTTTCTTTTTATAATAAGGGTTTGGTAATTTTCTAAGTTTCCCCTTTTTGGGGGGCAAAATTAAAATTTTTTTCATAGCATTTAAAAAAAAAAAAATATCTTTAAATTTTAAAAAGGAAAAATTTTTGAAAGGACTTAATTTTAAAAGAGTTCTTGGGTAATTGACCAGTTTTAATATTCGGCCCCGACATATTTATATATATATATATATATTATATATTTTATAATATATATTATAATATATATATATATTTTAAAAATATATATATATAGAATTTCTTGAATCAAGGGGCCCTTTTAAGGACCTTAAATGGCAAAATGGTGGTAAGGATTCACTTTGATTTGATCCCAATTGGGGCTTTCTTTTTTTGACCAGGTATGTGGCCCTCGTGTATATACCAGGGATTTTACCCCATCCAGTGTATATACACTGATATAATCTCATGTTTAAACCCCTAACGATGATTTCCCAAAATTTTATCCCTGGCTATCAGCTCACACTAAGACCTCACTCTTTTAAAATTCGGCATTTCCAGTTACTTGATTCTATAACTTTGGGGCGTTTTTACAGTTTCCCTGGGTGGCTACTAACACTCCCCTTTGGGACGGGGGGGTGACTGGCAGCAGTGGGCAGTAAACAATGGTTTCCCTGTTGTAAAAACTTGCAAATAGAAAAGGGGGCCCAAAGGGGTCCGCTTGTGGGTCACCTTGGCGCCTATTTCCCGTTCCGCCTTGCACCACCTTTCCCCGCTCTCCAAACCCCTAACACCTTTCTCTGCTCAACTGTAGCCCCATTACACCCTTGGTGTCGGTAATGAGTTTCTGGCCCTTTTTTAATGGGGGGTTTTTTTGTGAGTTTGAAGGGGGGTTTTTATGGGGGGGGGAGTCGAGGATGCGACAGAATCGAAACCCACCCGGGGGGAACTTGGCAAAATTTTCCCGCAGTCCCTTTAAGGGGCCTGGATCCTCCCGTTGCTCCCTTTCTCTTTTCTCGTTTAAACGTTCACTTTTTCCCCCTTTCTCCCCCATACCCAAACACAACGTAAACCAAACCCCCCCATCCACCCCCCCCACTACCCTAAAAAAGGCCCCCTGTACCCTCAAACCCAATCAAAAACAAAACTGACGTTGGGGGCCCTTTCCCCCTAGTAACCAATACATTTTGGTGCTTAAAATAGGTACCCAGGGATTAGGAACGTTGCTTGGCCTATATAAGTATTTCCCGGAGGTTAGAGGTTAAGAATCTCGGTATTTTATTTCCCACCCATTTCAGAGATAATAAAAAGTTTTGCATATTTTAAAAAAGGTGAGTGTTTTGGGCATTAAACCTTTTTGTTTTTTTAAGGATAATGTATAGCGACAGTGGTGGTATAGTGGTAGTGGTGGGTACTATATAGTGGTAAATATTAAAAAAAAGGGATAATGGTTTGTAGTTTTCAGAGGCAAGAGTGACCATTCATAGTGGTTTCCCTAGTTGAGAGGCAGGAAAGGGCCATCCAAGACCCGTCATAGTGGTTTCCCGTAATTTTTTGAGAGGCAGAGTGACCATCCAAAGGGCCTGTCCCTAGTGATCCAGGGAGTTGTGGGGGCAGGGGAAAGATTTATCCAAGACCATGTCATAAGGGGGGGCCATTTGTTGGGGAGAGGGCAGGGGGGGGGGGGCCCCAAAACCCAAGACCATGTCTAGTAGTCCAGAGTTGTGAGAGGCAGGGAGGACCATCCAAGACCATGGGCATAGTGGTCCAGTATTGTGATAGGCAAAAAGTGCCATCCAAGACCTTCAAGTGGTCCAGTAGTTTTTGAAGGCAGGAGTGACCATTTCCCGACCCCTGTCCCAGTAGTCCAGTAGGGTTTTGAGAGGGAGGGAAATGACCCTCCAAACCATGTCATAGTGGCCAGTAGTTTTTGAGAGGCAGGGGTGACCCTTCCCCAAAACCCTTCATAGTGGTCAATAGTTGTGAAAAGGCAGGAGTGGGCCATCCAAGACCCGTCCCTAGTGGTCCAGTAGTTGTGAAAGGCAGGGGTTTACCATCCAAGACCTGTCATTTGAGTCCCCGTAGGGTTTTGAGAGGCAGGGTTTACCATCCAAAACCATTTCAAATTCCCGTAGGTTTTGGGGGAGGCAAAGGGGTGAACCCTCCAAGACCCTGTATAGTGGTCCAGTGTTGTGAGGAAAGGGGAAATGGGCCATCCAAGCCATGTCATAGTGGTCCAGTAGTTGTGAGGGCAGGAGTGACCATCCAAACCAGGGCATAGTGGTCCAGTAGTTTTTGAGAGGCAGGGGTGCCATCCAAACCTTTTATAGTATCCATAGTTGTGAGAGGCAGGAGTGAACCCCCAAGAAACCCTGTCATAGTGATCCGTAGTTGTGAGAGCAGGAGGGGCCATCCCAAAACCTGTCATAGTGGTCCAGTATTTTGGGGAGGCGGAAAATGACCCCTCCAAGACCCTGTCATAGTGGTCCAGTGTTGTGAGAGGGAGGGTGACCATCCAAGACCAGTCATAGTGGTCCATAGTTGTGAGAGCGGAGTGACCCTGTTTTCTGATCCCCCTAATGTTAATATCTACCAGTACAAGAACCCAAATTATACAACCCTAGCTGAGAAACAAAGACATACTATACAAAAGTCCCTGGTTTTTGTAGAGCATTTCCCAGGATCCACCCCCAAACCCGTCACCTAACCCCCAGGTTTCCTTCTTTTCTGTTTGGGGAAATTTACTGCGGTGTTAGTAGATGCAAAATAAATTTCAAAAAAAAAAAAAAAAAAAATTCAAAAAAAAAAAAAAAAACCAAAAAAAAACCCAAAAAAAAAAAGAAAAAAAAAAAGTGGTCCAAAAAAAACCCCCTACCAACCCGGGAACGGGTAACTTGGCCCCCAAATTTTACCCTTTAAAAATGAACCCCCAACCAATCTTTTAAAATCCTAAACCCAGCAAGGGAAAACAAGTTTTTAAAAGGAAAATTTAAGAGCCCGGAAATGCCCAGTTAAGGTAAGTTGTTCCAAAAATTACAGAAGGTAACCCCCGGGAAGGTTTTGGGGGGGAGTTTGGACCATTGTACCATAGTACCACAATTTCACTTTGAAGGGGAATTCTAAACTCGTTTCTTTAAGCTGTAAATACTGATTAAAAAACCCCCCATTATTTTACTATTATGCTGTTTTTTTCAAATTAATGTCTTGTGGGGTCTTTACAGACCACGGGCTCCGGCTGAGGGACTGATTACCTCAGACTCCTTCTCGCTTCCACGCCTCTTTTTTGGGCTGATGAAGGCACTGGTGGCAAAGTTCCCGAATGAAGAATTTCCTTTAAAAGGTGCATAAATGAATGTGTGTTCTCCCCCCTTTTTTAGGTTTCAGGGGGCGGTCCAAGCTCCCCGGCCCCCCCTCTTCATGGTCGCTTTCTAGGGGCACTCTCCCGAACCTTTTTCTTTATATACCTCTGCTTTAAACTATGTTCTATCTAGGGTGGATTTTTCTGCACTTTTAACGGGGACCTTTCAAGGCAGGTGAAAAACCGACCTAGGGGAAAATGTAAGAGAAAATTTCACGGCGCCCCAAAAAACGGGGATAAAACACCCCAATTATGGGAGCGGGTTGAGGTTTCCCAAACCTGTATTCCCTTGGGAAAGCAAGGGGGGAGAGATACAGATTATATTAAAACCTGGAAAATCCTAGAGGGACTAGTACCGAAATTTTCACACGAAAATTTATTTTTTACGAAAGCAAAAAGGGGTTGGCAGGGCGATGCCCATCCCCCCCAAAGAAAAGCAGGGGTGTACTTTGCACGTTAAAGACCTTTCAATAAAATTCAGGGGCCCCCGAAATTTTTCAAAATGCCTCCCGCACACTAAGGGGGATTACCAAAAAGACCCCTGGCAGTCTTCAAGCTGGCCACTGGGCAACACCTAAAGTCCGTTTTTCCCGACAGCCGGGCTGTGGCTCGTACGTTTTTTTTGCCCTGCACCAAACACAACCCTGGTTGATCAGGCTGAACCACCCGGGGGGCCTGGTCACAGACCCGGGGCCCCGGGGGCGTTGACCCCCCAAACTCCCCCCAGGGGAAATCCCGGTATTATTGTGTGGGTGGTGTGTGTATTCACCCAAAAGTAACTGCAGGGATTGGGGTCACAGTCCTTTGGGCCCCCCTTTTTCCTTGGGGTACTAGGGCCACTCTCTCCCTTTTCCCTGGCTTTATCATACCTCTTCTTAAACTATGTCTGGATTTCCCGCCTCCACTGGGATCACTCTCCCAAATATTCCACTTCCTGACAACTCTATGACTGAAGAAATGCTTCCTAACCCCCTGTGACTCATCTGAGTTTTCAACTTCCAGTTGTGTCACCTTGTTGCTGTGTCCCATCTCTGGAACATCCTGTCTCTGTCCACCTTGTCAATTCCTCTCGTATTTTATATGTTGTTATCATGTCCTCCCCTGTCTCTCCTGTCCTCCAGTGTCATCAGGTTTGAGTTCCCTTAACCTTTCCTCGTGGGGCATGCCCTTAGCTCCTGGACTAGTCTTATTAAAAACCCTTTTTGCACTTTCTCTAATTTCTTGACGTGGTTGCCAGGTGTGGGTTCCGTGTTTCACTCTGTGTAGAGCTTTATCAAGGAGAAGACGCATTATGAACTAAAAAGGGTATGTCTTACAGAGCCCAGAAAAACGACTCACAACAGTGCCCAAACCTAACACCCAGGTACCTACTTACTGCTAGGTGAACAGGGAAGGGGTCAACAGGTGTCAGGAAGCAGGCCTGCCCTAATCTGCTGCCCTCTGCTTCCAGGGCACAAGTCTGCCCATGGGCATCGGGAACAGAGTCTACGTACCCCAGAAGACATGTCAATTCTCTTCTGAAGTCTCTACATCCTCCTCCCAGAAGGCCGCAAGAAACAGTCTGGAATCCTTCTCTTGCTGTTATTACACCTCTCTCTCCGTCTGCCGGGCCTTTCGTGGACCAGAAGTATGTACCGCTTTGGGTCATGCCTGCACGACCGCTAGCTTCCCTCAAAATTGGTCTGAGAATAGAAATTGATAAGGAAATTGAGCTCCCAAACACGCAGGAGAGATGATCCAACCCAGTGGGACGCCATCAGTCCGCACTGTCTCAGATCGAACGTGAAAATGTGCTTTTGGGCTCAACTTTTCGCCCTCTGTAGGGCCCGAGAGCTTGATCAAGTGATGGATAAAGGTAGATATGGGGCGAAACGGTGTTTCCAATCATAATGTCTCTCTGATACGTTCTGTTACGAATCAAACAAAGCAGGTACGTCGTCAATTATTACTGTCTCCATTGACTGCTACATGCAGTGGATTTTTTTTACGATGGTGAGTCATACGGTCGTTTTACCCGCGGCGCTAAGTAGCGGATAGCGCTACATGCGCAGAGAAGCGCATTTCTGGCCAGCACACGAATGTGCGGAAGGAGGATCAAGTGTGCACGCAAGGTGTTATATCAAGCATGTGTGGGCCAGCCCACTGTTTACATTGTGGGAACACCAGCGTGTTGCTACACTATTCTATAATGATAGTTACATTGGGGGAAACCCACCAGCATTTGGTGCTACACTATTCTATATGATAGTTACATTTGTGGGAACACCAGCAGTTTTGCTACACTATTCTATATGATATTACATTGTGGAACACCAGCAGTGTTGCTACACTATTCTATATGATAGTTACATTGTGGGAACACCAGCAGTGTTGCTACACTATTCTATATGATAGTTACATTGTGGGAACACCAACAGTGTTGCATAACCTATTCTATATGATAGTTTACATTGTGGGAACATCCAACAGTGTTGCTAAAACTATTCTTTTATGATAGTTACATTGTGGGAACACCAGCAGTGTTGCTAAAACTATTCTATATGATAGTTACATTGTGGGGAACACCCAACAGTGTTGTTTACACTATTCTAAATTGATAGTTTACATTGTGGGAACACCACAGTGTGCTACACTATTCTATATGATAGTTACATTGTGGGAACCCAGCAGTATTGCTACACTATTCTATATGATAGTTACATTGTGGGAACACCAGCAGTGTTGCTACACTATTCTATATGATAGTTACATTGTGGGAACACCAGCAGTGTTGCTACACTATTCTATATGATAGTTACATTGTGGGAACACCAGCAGTGTTGCTACACTATTCTGTGTGATATTTACATTGTGGGAACACTAACAGTGTTGCACACTATTCTGTGTGATAGTTACATTGTGGGAACACTAACAGTGTTGCTACACTATTCGTGGGGATAGTTACATTGTGGGAACACAATGTGGGTGTGTGTGTGTTTGCTGTGTATACCAACTACCAACACCACGACCAATACCACAACTACCACAAACTACCACAACTACTACTACCCCACACCACCACCACCACCACCCACCACCACCACCACCACCACCACCACCACTCTCGACACACGGTGTTTGTCATGATTCTCTTAATTAGATTCTGGGAAAAACAGCGTACAACCCCTCTGTGTTTTGTGTGAGTACCAGTTATAGTTCCCCTACACACACACACACACACACACACACAGAGATGTCTACACAGTAGGAACACTTTATACTGGGGCCTCAAAAGTGATAATAGCAGTGATATACAACCCACCACCGAACAGCAGGAGGCCAAGACTGGAATATATTGAGAGCAATAGAGTGATGGTGGACACACTAACCCAGGTGGCCAGAAGGGCCCACATGACCAGAGCAAAGTTACTCACCATGGGGGATATCAACTATAAGGAGACTGACTGGGAGAATCTGGAGCCACATGGGAGACCAGAGACTTGGAGGACCAAGATGCTGGAGGTGGTACTGGAAAACTTCATGTACCGACATGTTAGGGACACAACCAGAGAGAGAGGATGAACCAGCAAGGCTAGACCACATATTCACCTTGAGTAGTTCAGACACTGAGGACATCACATATGAAAGGCCCCTTGGAGCTAGTGATCATGTGGTCTTGAGTTTCGAAGACAATAGAGTTAACAATGGAGAGTGAGGTAGCACAAGAATGATGGGAGAAGCCAAACTTCCAAAAAGGGGACTACACAAGTATGAGGCTATTCCTACGTGAGGTACAGTAAGAGAACTGGAGGAAAAGACAGTAAACGAAATGATGGAACAAGTGACCATAAAGTGCAGGGAGACAGTGGAGAAGGTCGTACCAACGAGCAAAACAACGGGAAGACCAGGGTAAGCCCATGGTTTACCAGGTGTGGAGTGAACCATGGTTTACCGGGTGTGGAGTGAACCAGGTTTTTACCAGGTGTGGAGTGAACCATGGTTTACCAGAAGGTGTGAAGTGAACCTTGGCTTACCAGGTGTGAAGTGAATCATGGCTTACCAGAAGGTGTGAAGTGAACCTTGGCTTACCAGGTGTGAAGTGAACCATGGTTTACCAGAAGGTGTGAAGTGAACCTTGGCTTACCAGGTGTGAAGTGAATCATGGCTTACCAGAAGGAGCGAAGTAAATTCATGGCTTACAAGGTGTGGAGTGAACTATGGCTTACCAGAAGGTGTTGCGAGTTCAAAGCCAAGTCTGGTAGAGTATGAGAAAAGTATAGAAGGCAAAGGACTCAGGACAACAGGGAGTTGAGCTGAAGAGCCAGAAATGAATATGCATGGATAAGGAGAGTAGACCAGAGGCAATACCAGAATGACACAGCATCATAGCCAGATCTGATCCTAAGTTGTTGTACAGCCACATCAGGAGGAAAGCAACAGTCAAGGATCAGGTAATAAGGCTGAGGAAGGAAGGAGGAAAGATCACAGGGAACTAACCAGGAGCAACCAGGAAGTATGTGAAGAGCTCATCTCAAGATTCAGGGAGGTATTCATAGTAGAGACAGAGAGGCTTCCAGAAAACTGAGGTGGTAGGGTGCACCAGCAAGTGCTGGACACACTGCACACAACATAGAAGGGGAGGTGAAGGAACTTCTGGGGAAACTAGATACCTCGAAGGCAGTGGGCCCAGATAACATCTCTCCTTGGGTCCTGACAGAGGGGGCAGAGGCACTGTGTGTGCCACTAACAACAATCTTCAATAAATCTATCGAAAGAGGGAAACTACCTGAGGTGTCCAAGACACCAGATGTAGTCCCAGTTTTTGAGTAGGAGCCAGACATGCTGCACTAAACTACAGACCAGTGTCACTGACACGTATTGTATGCAAAGTCATGGAGAAGATTATCAGGAGAAGATTGGTGGAGCACCTAGAAGAGTGGTGGAGAACCTAGAAGTGTGGTGGAGAACCTAGAAGTGTGGTGGAGCACCTAGAACAGAATTAAGTAACACATGACCAGCATGGCTTCGGGAAAGGGAAATCCTGTGTCACAAACCTACTGGAGTTCTATGACAAGGTAACAGAAGTAAGACTGGACAGAGAGGGATGGGTAGACTGCATCTTCTTGGACTGTAAGAAGGCTTTTGATGCAATACCACAGAAGAGGTGGTTTGAAAAAGCAAGAGGAACAGGCAGGAATAGCAGGGAAAGTACTGTAATGGATCAGAGAATACCTGACAGGAAGGAAACAACAAGTGGTGGTACGGACGAGGTGTCAGAGTGGGCGCCTGTGACCAGCGGGGCTCCACAAGGGTCAGTCCTAGGACCAGTGATATTTGAATGACGGCCAAAGGAATAGAGTAATTAGTGTCCATGTTTGGAGACGATGTGAATCTAATGTGCAGAATTCAAGTGGATGAGGATCAGGTAGGACTACAAAGGGATCTGGACAGACTGAAAGTCTAGTTCAGCAACTGGTTCCTGGAGTTCAGCCCCACCAAGTGCAAAGTCATGAAGATTGGGGAAGGTCAAAGAAGACCGCAGGCAGAGTACACTTTAAGTGGCCAAAGACTGCAAACCTCACTTAAGGAAAAGGATCTTGGGGTGAGTATAACACCGAACACATCTCCTGAGGCACACATCAACCAAATAACTTCTGCAGCAGTTATACATACACACGGTTTTTATACACACACACAACCACAACACACACACACACACACACACACAACACACACACACACACACACACACACACACACACACACATACACGCACACACACGCACGCACGCACAGACACACAGCTCCTAGCGGGGCCAGGAGCTGAGTATCGACCCCTGCAACCACAATTAGGTGAGTACACACACACACACACATATACACGTTTGCCTCCGGAAATGCCGGTCTTGTTTCGTCACTACGAACATGTTAGCGAATCTCTGTTCTTATGTGTGTGTGTGTGTGTTCTCACCTAACTGTGGTTGCAGGGGTCGATTCACAGCTCCTGGCCCCGCCTCTTCACTGGTCGCTGCTTCACTTCCCGCTCCATGTGAGTGTGTGTGTGTGTGTGTGTGCTAGTTAACAGCAGCTTCCTCGGATCATCACCTGGCAACATCACCAATAGTATCTCAAGTATTTAGCAACTAAGACACCTACTTCCTGGCCCTAATTACCCAAATAAGCAACCAGATCATCCAAAATATCTAGAAATACCTGAAACTATCTTAGAAGTACCCTAGAAATATGTGAAAATCTAGAAATATGTGAAATTCTTCTAGAAAATCCTGAAAATCTCTCAAGCCACGAAAAAATCCGTCCAAAGTACGCAAAAAATCCTCTAGAAATCCTTGGAAATCCTCCAGAAATCTGTGAAAATCCTCAAGAAATCTGTGAAAATCAGCGTCTTGGGGGAGGGGGCAGGAAGATGGCTCTCCCGTCACCCGAAATCCCGGTTGCACAGGAAGTTGCAAATTTCACCACCCTGACCTGCAACACTGGTGACCCTTACGTGTTTAGCGCGTCCGGGTCACTATGAAGCAATTATAAGAGGATGGGAAGGATAGAAGGTTAATGTGAGGGGATAGGTGTTAGGTACTAGGTGCTAGGTACTAGGTACACCACCTCGGATCACTAATGGAGTGGAGGCATAATCAGTAGCCTCCACTCCAGAACAACAGATATTAGTGCCAACAGATAAAGCCCCCTACACACCATCAATAAAACAAAATTTATCTTTGCAAACACACGAGGTCTAAAACCATCAACAAACAACAAAATACCTTACATCAAGAGACTGTTGACGGACTCGAATGCAATGTTTGTAGCTTTCACAGAGACCCACGTAAAGGATCACTTTGACAACGGAATGTGGATCCCGGGTTGTAACCTATTCAGTTACAACAGAATAAATTGGTAACAAAGGGGGTGGGTGGATTGGCTTTGTCACAGAGTCGCTCGTTTGCACAGAACTACTAAACACCTCAAATGATGCAGTTGAAGTTTTGGCAGTCAAGATTGAAAACCGAAACCTTGTCATTGTGGTGGTATACAAGCCTCAGGATGCATCTTCTCAGCAATTCCAGGAACGGCTTGTGAAAATTGACCACTCTCTGGAATATCTTTCAACTTCTGCCCCAAACTGAGAAACCTAAAATGGAGTAATGTGGCAAATAATGTGTTAGCAGAGATCACCCCAGGAGGCAGCAGCATATCAGATTACAATTCACACACACATAAGCTATCAAATCTCTGCAACAAATTCACCTTAAGCCAACAGACAGTAAAGCCAACAACACCAATAATAATGACCTGATACGAAATATAACAGTATCAAAGACACTACGCTCAGATCACAACATACCAGAGGTACAGACATGCATGCACAGGGCTCCTGACCAGCAAAATGTGGTTGGTTATGAGCGTGTCTTCACAAAATTCAATTTCAATAACGAAAACACACAATGGAAACAGATCACCCATGTCCTAAATTAAACAAACTGGGAAGATGTCCTAAACAACGCGGATTCGAACTTTTGCCTAGAAAGAATTATCTCTGTGGCACTTGAGGTCTGCTCAAGGCACATTCCTTTAATAAAAAGGAAGAGAAGATGTAAACTAGAAAGAGAGAGATGCTCCCTATACAGAGGAAGGTGAAGAATCACAGAGCTGCTGAGAGGGGCCAATATATCTGAAACACGAAGGGAGGCACTGGTCAGAGAAATAGCAAATATCGAACTTAAGCTTAAGGAATCTTACAAGAGACGAAAATCTCAGGAAGAACTAAAAGCCTTCAATGAAACTGGAAGAAACTCAAAATATATATTTCCTTATGTTAAATCTAAGGCCAAAACAACATCCAATATTGGACTCCTGCTTAGACGAGATGGGTCTTACACAGGTGACAGCAAAGAAATGAGTGAGATACTAAAGTCCCAGTATGATTATGTGTTTAGTGAACTGTTACCTAGACTAAGAGTCGACAATCTAAATTAATTTATTATGACCTAGACTCAAAATCAGGTCATTTAAAAAATCTCTGATATTATCCTAACACCACAAGACTTCGACGAAGCAATAAATGACATGGCCATGCACTCTGCCCCAGGCCCAGACTCATGGAACTCTGAGTTCATCAAGAACTGCAAGAAGCCCCTGTCGCGTACCTTCAACATTCTATGGAGAGGGAGCATGGACACGGGTCATCCCACACACACTAAAAACAACAGACATAGCCACATTCCACAAAGGTGGCAGTAAAGCAATTGCGAAGAAATACAGACCGATAGCACTAACGTTCCATATCATAAAAATCTTTGAAAGGGTTCTAAGAAGCAAGATCGCCAACCACCTAGATACCCATCAATTACACAACGCAGGGCAACACGGGTTTAAAGCAGGTCGTTCCTGCCTCTCACGACTACTGGACCACTATAGCATGGTCTTGGATGGTCACTCCTGCCTCTCACGACTACTGGACCACTATGACATGGTCTTGGATGGTCACTCCTGCCTCTCACAACTGCTGGACCACTATGACATGGTCTTGGATGGTCACTCCTGCCTCACAACTACTGGACCACTATGACATGGTCTTGGATGGTCACTACTGCCTCTCACAACTACTTGACCACTATGACATGGTCTTGGATGGTCACTACTGCCTCTCACAACTACTGGACCACTATGACATGGTCTTTGATGGTCACTCCTGCCTCTCACAACTATTGGACCACTATGACATGGTCTTGGATGGTCACTCCTGCCTCTCACAACTATTGGACCACTATGACATGGTCTTGGATGCTCTAGAGGACCAACAAAATGCAGAGGTACTATACACAGACTTTGTGAAGGCCTTCGACAGATGTGACCATGGTGTAATAGCACACAAAATACATGATAAAGGAATAACAGGAAAAGTTGGTAGATGGATCTATAACTTCCTAACAGAACACGAAGTGTAACAGTAAACAGAGTAAAGTCTGAGGCGGCTTCAGGGAAAAAAACTCTGTTCCACAAGGTACAGTACTCAGTCCCAGTGTTCCACAACGTACAGTACTCAGTCCCAGTGTTCCACAAGGTACAGTACTCAGTCCCAGTGTTCCACAACGTACAGTACTCAGTCCCAGTGTTCCACAACGTACAGTACTCAGTCCCAGTGTTCCACAACGTACAGTACTCAGTCCCAGTGTTCCACAACGTACAGTACTCAGTCCCAGTGTTCCACAAGGTACAGTACTCAGTCCCAGTGTTCCACAAGGTACAGTACTCAGTCCCAGTGTTCCACAAGGTACAGTACTCAGTCCCAGTGTTCCACAAGGTACAGTACTCAGTCCCAGGTTTTCCACAAGGTACAGGACTCAGTGTCAGTGTTCCACAAGGTACAGTACTCAGTTCCAGTGTTCCACAAGGTTCAGTACTCAGTCTCAGTGTTCCACAAGGTACAGTACTCAGTCCCAGTGTTCCACAAGGTATAGTACTCAGTCCCAGTGTTTCACAAGGTACTGTACTCAGTCCCAGTGTTTAACAAGGTACAGTACTCAGTCCCAGTGTTCCACAAGGTACAGTACTCAGTCACAGTGTTCAACAAGGTACAGTACTGAGTTCCAGTGTTCCACAGGTAAGGACTTTAGTCTCAGTGTTCCCAAGGTACAGTACTCAGTCCCAGTGTTCCACAAGGTACAGTACTCAGTTCCAGTGTTCCACAAGGTACAGGACTCAGTGTCAGTTTCCACAAGGTACAGTACTGAGTCCCAGTGTTCAACAAGGTACAGTACTCAGTTCCAGTGTTCCACAAGGTACAGGACTCAGTCTCAGTGTTCCACAAGGTACAGTACTCAGTCCCAGTGTTCCACAAGGTACAGTACTCAGTCCCAGTGTTCCACAAGGTACAAGACTCAGTCGCAGTGTTCCACAAGGTACAGTACTTAGTCCCAGTGTTCCACAAGGTATAGTACTCAGTCCCAGTGTTCCACAAGGTATAGTACTCAGTCCCAGTGTTCCACAAGGTATAGTACTCAGTCCCAGTGTTCCACAAGGTACAGTACTCAGTCCCAGTGTTCCACAAGGTACAGTACTCAGTGCCAGTGTTCCACAAGGAACAGTACTCAGTCCCAGTGTTTCACAAGGTACAGTAGTCAGTGCCAGTGTTCCACAAGGTATACTCAGTCCCAATGTTCCACAAGGTACAGTAGTCAGTGCCAGTGTTCCACAAGGAACAGTACTCAGTCCCAGTGTTCCACAAGGTACGGTACTCGCTCCCCTCCTTTTCCTAGGGATGCCAAGCCAGTGAAGATTCTCTTCAAATCGCTTGTTCTCTCTAGGCTGGAATACTACTGTACACTAACGGGGCCTATGAAGGCAAGGGAAATTGCAGACCTGGAGAATATACAGAGAACTTTTACTGCACGTATAAGTACGATAAAGCACCTAAATTACTGGGAAGGGTTGAAGTCCCTTGACCTGTACTCCCTGGAATGCAGGCGAGAAAGATACATGATAATATACACCTGGAAAATCCTAGAGGGACTAGTCCCAAATCTGCACACGATAATCACTCTGTACAAGAGCAAAAGACTGGGCAGGAGATGCAACATTCCCCCAATGAAAAGCTGCAGGCGAGCCACGAGTACACTAAGAGACAACACAGTAAGTGTCTGGGGCCCGAGACTGTTCAACTGCCTCCCAGCATACATAAGGGGGATTATAGAACCCTAGCTGTCTTCAAGACCCCCTGGTTGTCTTCAAGACCCCTGGTTGTCTTCAAGATCCCTGGTTGTCTTCAAGACCCCTGGTTGTCTTCAAGACCCCTGGTTGTCTTCAAGACCCCTGGTTGTCTTCAAGATCCATGGTTGTCTTCAAGACCCCTGGCTGTCTTCAAGACCCCTAATTGTCTTCAAGATCCCTGGTTGTCTTCAAGATCCCTGGTTGTCTTCAAGACTCCTGGTTGTCTTCAAGATCCCTGGTTGTCTTCAAGATCTCTGATTGTCTTCAAGACCCCTGGTTGTCTTCAAGATTCCTGCTTGTCTTCAAGACCCCTGGTTGTCTTCAAGACCCCTGATTGTCTTCAAGATCCCTGGTTGTCTTCAAGACTCCCTGGTTGTCTTCAAGACCCCTTGGCTGTCTTCAAGACCCCCTCGTTGTCTTCAAGACCCCTGGTTGTCTTCAAGACCCCTGGATGTCTTCAAGACCCCTGGTTGTCTTCAAGATCCCTGGTTGTCTTCAAGACCCCTGGCTGTCTTCAAGACCCCCTGGCTGTCTTCAAGACCCCTTGGCTGTCTTCAAGACCCCTGGTTGTCTTCAAGATCCCTGGCTGTCTTCAAGACCCCTGGTTGTCTTCAAGATCCCTGGTTGTCTTCAATACCCCTGGCTGTCTTCAAGACCCCTTGACTGTCTTCAAGACCCCTTGACTGTCTTCAAGACCCCCTGGCTGTCTTCAAGACCCCTTGGCTGTCTTCAAGACCCCTGGTTGTCTTCAAGACCCCTTGACTGTCTTCAAGACCTCCTGGCTGTCTTCAAGACCTCTGATTCACCACAAGACCTGGTCATGGACCAGGCCACGGGGGCGTTGACCCCCTGGAACACCCTCCAGGTATACTCCAAGTATATTAGGTACTAGGTAACTGGACCACCTGCTAGGTGAAGATTCTAGGAAATTAAGACCCTAGCTCCTCTTTGGCTAGTTGCTAGGTGAATCAAGAGGGTCTTGGAGGGCAGGTGAGTTAGGTGCTAGGTGCTAGGTGCTAGGTGCTAGGTACTAGGTGCTAGGTGCTAGGTGCTAGGTGCTAGGTGCTAGGTGAGTCTCCGGGTCCAGCGACCTTCTCTTAGGGAAGATTTTTTGCTGAGAACTTCCTGTGTGTGTGTGTGTGTGTGTGTGTGTGTGTGTGTGTTGTGTGTGTGTGTGTGTGTGTGTTGTGTGTGTGTGTGTGTGTGTGTGTGTGTGTGTGTGTGTGTGTGTGTGTGTTGTGTGTGTGGTGTTGTGTGTGTGTGTGTTACCGTGCCCCCAGGGTGGGACACACACACTTATTAACCGCGGGAAAAGGAGGGGGCAGGAGCTGAGTCTCGATCCCCTGCAACCAAAATTAGGTGAGTACACACACACACACACACACACCACACACACACACACACACACACACACGTTTCAAGATATATATTTTTTAATTTATATTAATGTAAAAATTAATAATTTTGTACCAAAAGAACCTTAGAAAACTTACCTGACCTTATTATAACAAGACCAATTTAATTTAGCCTAATCCAACTAAATATATTTTAGATAAATTTACAATAATTTAATAATAAACAAACACAATGAAATATATTTTTATCGTTAAGTTCAGAATCATTTTTGTGAAATTATTGCAAACACAAATTTTAGCTTGTCTTATTCGGCAAGAAGAGCGTTGCTATTTAAGCCAAAATAGCAAGTTTTACCTATTCGGCACGACATTATATATATATATATATTATATATACAGAGAGAGAGAGAGAGAGAGAGAGAAAGAGAGAGAGAGAGAGAGAGAGAGAGAGAGAGAGAGAGAGAGAGAGAGAGAGTATTCGATCCTCTTTATTACATTTCAATCCTCTTTATAAGAGGATTGAATCCCCTTAAGGAGGATCATATCCTCACTTTCCGTCACTTATACTTTTTCTGGACCTTATAACGTAAACAAGATGGCAGCTGTCTTAGGTCGCCTCACCGCTGGAAAATTGAAGTTTTTAAACGAATTTCCTTCTTATATTGTGGATTCCTGAGCCGGTTGGAGCATGGAACAACCGGTTATTTGTCTGGTAATACCTGTGTGCTGCCCAGAGTCTATAATTTGTCCTCTAGAGGAGTATTTTCGGACCTGAGAGTAACGTTAGTGGGTATTTTTAAATTTGGTTCCTCTGGTGAGAAATATTTTTCGTTTTATTCTGGTAAATATATATATATATATAGCGGCGCTGTGTGGCCCTGGCGGGTTTAGCGCTCCCTTTTTTGAGATAAAGATGTTCAGGTATATGTACGTTATATTTTTTTGTTGCTATGTGTGAGTCATGTGTCTGTATTTGTAGCCCTTGTGGTTTAGCGCTTCTTTTTGATAATTTAAAAATAATAATCTGTATGTGCACTGTACCTGAATATATTTACTTACGTAGGTACGTACTTATTTACGTACTAATTCACATACGTAGGTACGTACCTACTTATTTACTTTTCGTTCTTAACTATGTACTTTTATATGTAGTTTCATACTTATGTACTCAAGTATTTTACTTACGTACTCAGTTACGTACTTATTTACGTGCTAAATTATATATACGTACAGAAATTACCGACTAAATATATTTTAAAAAATAAGGCCTTTGATAATTTGCCTCTTATTAAATAATTTATTGTGCAATTATATTTATAGGTCTATTGAGCCTCCATTGCCCCCCAGGTCGGTCCCCCGGGGAAAAATTTCCCGTCCCCCCTGGGTAAATTAAATCCAGTCCCCCCGGGGGAGATTACCCCGGTCCCCGGGGTAAATTTACCCCAGTCCCCCGGGGGAGATTATCCCAGTCCCCCCCCGGGGAGTTATCCAGTCCCCCGGGTAATTGTCCCAGTCCCCCGGGGAAAATTACCCCGGTCCCCGGGGTAAATTACCCCAGTTCCCCCGGGTAGATTATCCCCGTCCCCCGGGGTAAATTGTCCTGGTCCCCGGGGGAAATTACCCCGATTCCCGGGCCTCTGTCTAGGATAACCCTAAAAAAAAAGATTTCCCTATTTTCCCTGTGGTCGTTATAAGCGTGTGCAGCAACAACCTGGTTGATCATGCACCAGGTAGCAATTCACCGATGTTGCATCCACATGGATCTTGGAGGGAAAATGATTTACAGTTTACAGGGCAGGATGATTTCTTTGTGTTCTTTTGTAAATAAATGCAACGTAAATCTTCTCCTGGGCCTCATTTAAGGTCACAATATATCGTAATTTCAATTGAGTCTTTATCTTGCAACTTTCCGTTCTCAGTTTCTTGCATTCGACAGCACCTGAAGACAGACTGGTGACAGTGAAAGACCTGTAAGCACCTGAAGACGGACTGGTGACAGTGAAGGACCTGTTGTAAGCATCTGAAGACGGACTGGTGGCAGTGAAAGACCTGTTGTAAGCATCTGAAGACGGACTGGTGACAGTGAAAGACCTGTTGTAAGCATCTGAAGACGGACTGGTGACAGTGAAAGACCTGTTGTAAGCATCTGAAGACGGACTGGTGACAGTGAAAGACCTGTTGTAAGCATCTGAAGACGGACTGGTGACAGTGAAAGGCCTCTGTATATACATGCTGATTTTTTTTCATAATTTTTAAATTATTGACGTCTTGGCAATAAGAGTGTAGGCTGAAGCGGTAGACCCGTATGGCTTCAAGGTAAGTAGTGTTGTAGGCTCGATCCTCCATCTGGTAGTCTGTGCTAGCAATGCTTATGCAGCAGTTGGGTGTTGCAGGGAACATTGATGCAACAGTGCAGGGAACATTGATGCATGAGCTAGACAGCAATGCAGGGAACATTGATACAACAGTGCAGGGAACATTGATGGAACTGCATGGGGAACATTGATACAACAATGCAGGGAACATTGATGGAACTGCATGGGGAACATTGATACAACAATGCAGGGAACATTGATGGAACTGCATGGGGAACATTGATACAACAGTGCAGGGAACATTGATGAAACTGCATGGGGAACATTGATGGAACTGCATGGGGAACATTGATACAACAGTGCAGGGAACATTGATGGAACTGCATGGGGAACATTGATGGAACTGCATGGGGAACATTGATACAACAGTGCAGGGAACATTGATGGAACTGCATGGGGAACATTGATACAACAGTGCAGGGAACATTGATGAAACTGCATGGGGAACATTGATACAACAGTGCAGGGAACATTGATGGAACTGCATGGGGAACATTGATACAACAGTGCAGGGAACATTGTGAACGCATGGGAACATTGATACAACAGTGCAGGGAACATTGAAAGAAACTGCATGGGGAACATTGATACAACAAATGAGGGGGAAAAATGATACAACAATCGGGAAATTGTACAACAATGCAGGGGAAAATTGATACAACAAGCGGGGAACATTGATACAACAATGCAGGGAACATTGATGCAACAATGCAGGGAACATTGATACAACAATGCAGGGAACATTGATGCAACAATGCAGGGAACATTGATACAACAATGAAGGGAACATTGAATACAACAAGCAGGGAACATGAACAACAATGCAGGGAACATTGATAAAAATGCAGGGGAAAATATGCAACAATGAGGGAAATTGATACACAATGCAGGGAACATTGATACAACAATGCAGGGAACATTGATACAACAATGCAGGGAACATTGATACAACAATGCAGGGAACATTGATACAACAATGCAGGGAACATTGATACAACAATGCAGGGAACATTGATCAACAAAGGGAGGGGAAAATTGATGCAACAATGCAGGGAACATTGATTACAACAATGCAGGGGAAAATTGATGCAAATGCAGGGAACATTGATACAATGCAGGGAACATTGATGCAACAATGCAGGGAACATTGATACAACAATGAAGGGAACATTGATGTAACAATGCAGGGAACATTGATGCAACAATGCAGGGAACATTGATGCAACAATGCAGGGAACATTGATGCAACAATGCAGGGAACATTGATGCAACAGTACATGGGGAACATTGATGCAACAATGCAGGGAACATTGATGCAACAATGCAGGGAACATTGATGCAACAATGCATGGGGAACATTTACGTAGCAATTTTCAGGAACAAATTTATGCAACCATGCAGGGAACATTGATGCAACAATGCAGGGAACATTGATGCAGGAGCGGGACTGGTGGGTGGTGGGACTGAGTCACCTGACCGGCCCGAGCACCAAGCCGTAGTAGGGAAATGCCAGGTGGTACTACCCGAGGGAACACCTGTTAACGAACCCTCCCCCCAAAACTCCCTCCCCTCCCTAACGAAAACCCCGGGCCGCCGAAAAACCCTCCAGCCCAACCTGACACCTCCCCATCCTACCAAAAATCACCCCCGGGGTCACCTCCTCATGTCACGGCTCATATCAAACACACTCTCATACGAGCATATCGTGGCCTTGATTCGTTTTAGTTCGAGCGATACATCGCTATTTGAGAGAAACGTGTCCATCTGGGGTTCAACCAGGTGTCCAGGATACGGCTGGCGTCCCTCGGCTAGGCTCTAAACAGGATCCTCATCTCGGGTCGTCTGCTGTAATGTATAAATGTGAAGCTTCGGTTAAAGGGTGTTGTTTTAGCCTTTGGGTAATTGGTCTGTTGTGGCCAGCGTGGTAGCTCGACTATGGTCGCTTGTTGTATAGTTTGTGGATGGTGGTGGCTGGTCTGTTGTGTACCTTGTGTCTGTTCTGTGGATGGTAGTGGCTGGTCTGTTGTGTACCTTTTGTCTGTTCTGTGGATGGTGGTGGCTGGTCTGTTGTGTACCTTGTGACTGTTGGATGGTCTGTTGTGTACCTTTTGTCTGTTCTGTGGATGGTGGTGGCTGGTCTGTTGTGTACCTTGTGTCTGTTCTGTGGATGGTCTGTTGTGTACCTTGTGTCTGTTCTGTGGATGGTGGTGGATGGTCTGTTGTGTACCTTGTGTTTGTTCTGTTTATGGTGGTGGCTGGTCTGTTGTGTACCTTGTGACTGTTGGATGGTCTGTTGTGTACCTTTTGTCTGTTCTGTGGATGGTGGTGGCTGGTCTGTTGTGTACCTTGTGTCTGTTCTGTGGATGGTGGTGGATGATCTGTTGTGTACCTTGTGTCTGTTCTGTGGATGGTGGTGGATGGTCTGTTGTGTACCTTGTGTCTGTTCTGTGGATGGTGGTGGCTGGTCTGTTGTGTACCTTGTGTCTGTTCTGTGGATGGTGGTGGATGGTCTGTTGTGTACCTTTTGTCTGTTCTGTGGATGGTGGTGGCTGGTCTGTTGTGTACCTTGTGTCTGTTCTGTGGATGGTGGTGGATGGTCTGTTGTGTACCTTTTGTCTGTTCTGTGGATGGTGGTGGATGGTCTGTTGTGTACCTTGTGTCTGTTCTGTTTATGGTGGTGGCTGGTCTGTTGTGTACCTTGTGTCTGTTCTGTGGATGGTGGTGGCTGGTCTGTTGTGTACCTTGTGTCTGTTTTACGGATGGTAGTGGCTAGTTTCTGTACCTCATATCTATCCTGTGGGTGGTAGTGGCTAGTTTCTGTACCTCATATCTATCCTGTGGATGTTAGTGGCTAGTTTCTGTACCTCATACCCATCCTGTGGGTGGTAGTGGCTAGTTTCTGTACCTCATATCTATCCTGTGGATGGTAGTGGCTAGTTTCTGTACCTCATATCTATCCTGTGGATGTTAGTGGCTAGTTTCTGTACCTCATATCTATCCTGTGGATGTTAGTGGCTAGTTTCTGTACCTCATATCTATCCTGTGGATGTTAGTGGCTAGTTTCTGTACCTCATATCTATCCTGTGGATGTTAGTGGCTAGTTTCTGTACCTCATATCTATCCTGTGGAAGGCCTCACAAGAGCATATGGATGCACAATAGGCCTAGGATCTAGGCTTCAAAAGGGAGTACATCTGGAGTTATATCAAGTGTGTGTGTGCCTGTCAGACTGTCAGAAGTATTTGTGAAGATTTCTGTGAGAGCCATAAGCGTTGCATTTGATTCTGTGAAGAGTCCAGGGGTCGAGTCACAGCTCCTGGCTCCGCCTCTTGACTGATCGCTACTAGGTCCACTCCCTGCTCTATGAACTTTATACCTCTTCTTAAAGCTATGTATGGATCCTGCCTCCACTACATCACTCTCCAGATTGTTCCACTTCCTGAAGAGGTATTTCCTAACATCCCTGTGCCACTGACTATGCCTCCACTCTAGTAAATTCTTCGGTAGGTTTGTGAAAAGGTTGGACAAATACATGGGCGATGTTGAGGAAGTGACTGAGGGAGGGTGTGGCTGAGGAAGGGAGTGACTGAGGAAGGGAGTGACTGAGGAAGGGAGTGACTGAGGAAGGGAGTGACTGAGGGAGGGTGTGGCTGAAGAAGGGAGTGACTGAGGAAGGGAGTGACTGAGGAAGGGAGTGACTGAGGGAGGGTGTGGCTGAAGAAGGGAGTGACTGAGGAAGGGAGTGACTGAGGAAGGGAGTGACTGAGGAAGGGAGTGATTGAGGAAGGGAGTGACTGAGGGAGGGTGTGGCTGAAGAAGGGAGTGACTGAGGAAGGGAGTGACTGAGGAAGGGAGTGACTGAGGAAGGGAGTGACTGAGGAAGGGAGTGACTGAGGAAAGAAGTGACTGAGGAAAGAAGTGACTGAGGAAGGGAGTGACTGAGGAAGGGAGTAACTGAGGAAGGGAGTGACTGAGGAAGGGAGTGACTGAGGAAGGGAGTGACTGAGGAAGGGAGTGACTGAGGAAGGGAGTGACTGAGGAAGGGAGATATGTCAGGCCAGTAACTTAGGGTAAGTGATAGGGAAACAGAAGCCTGTAGAAGGAGGGAGGGAAGGTAGGCGGTGTAACAGTACCCAGTGATGGAGACAAAGACCTGGGGTACCTGGGGGTACTGGGGTACCAGCATCACTGCCCCAGGAGCTACTGTAACACAGTCACGCTTTCAGTGTAACCAGATCCACTCGAACACTACCTCCACTACTAATACTACCACTAATAATACCACTATTGCTACTTAAGAACGGTGTAATACTGCAGCAGGCCTGTTGGCCCATACTAGGCAGGTTCTTCACTAACAATATTTGCCCAACCTAATTTTCAACGCTACCCAAGCAATACGCTTTGATAGTTTTGTTTACTCATGTACAAGTCCCACTTAAATCCAACCCCTCTCACTCGTGTATTTATCCAACCTAAATTTGAAACTACGCAATAACCCTACTAGGTAGACTGTTCCACTCATCAACTACCCTATTTCCAAACCAATACCTACCAATATAGGGGGATAAGTCTGTTGAGTGTACCTGGTAAAGTGTATGGTAGAGTTATAATTGAAAGAATTAAGAGTAAGACGGAGAATAGGATAGCAGATGAACAAGGAGGCTTTAGGAAAGGTAGGGGGTGTGTGGACCAGGTGTTTACAGTGAAACATATAAGTGAACAGTATTTAGATAAGGCTAAAGAGGTCTTTGTGGCATTTATGGATTTGGAAAAGGCGTATGACAGGGTGGATAGGGGGGCAATGTGGCAGATGTTGCAAGTGTATGGTGTAGGAGGTAGGTTACTGAAAGCAGTGAAGAGTTTTTACGAGGATAGTGAGGCTCAAGTTAGAGTATGTAGGAAAGAGGGAAATTTTTTCCCAGTGAAAGTAGGCCTTAGACAAGGATGTGTGATGTCACCGTGGTTGTTTAATATATTTATAGATGGGGTTGTAAGAGAAGTAAATGCGAGGGTCTTGGCAAGAGGCGTGGAGTTAAAAGATAAAGAATCACACACAAAGTGGGAGTTGTCACAGCTGCTCTTTGCTGATGACACTGTGCTCTTGGGAGATTCTGAAGAGAAGTTGCAGAGATTGGTGGATGAATTTGGTAGGGTGTGCAAAAGAAGAAAATTAAAGGTGAATACAGGAAAGAGTAAGGTTATGAGGATAACAAAAAGATTAGGTGATGAAAGATTGGATATCAGATTGGAGGGAGAGAGTATGGAGGAGGTGAACGTATTCAGATATTTGGGAGTGGACGTGTCAGCGGATGGGTCTATGAAAGATGAGGTGAATCATAGAATTGATGAGGGAAAAAGAGTGAGTGGTGCACTTAGGAGTCTGTGGAGACAAAGAACTTTGTCCTTGGAGGCAAAGAGGGGAATGTATGAGAGTATAGTTTTACCAACGCTCTTATATGGGTGTGAAGCGTGGGTGATGAATGTTGCAGCGAGGAGAAGGCTGGAGGCAGTGGAGATGTCATGTCTGAGGGCAATGTGTGGTGTGAATATAATGCAGAGAATTCGTAGTTTGGAAGTTAGGAGGAGGTGCGGGATTACCAAAACTGTTGTCCAGAGGGCTGAGGAAGGGTTGTTGAGGTGGTTCGGACATGTAGAGAGAATGGAGCGAAACAGAATGACTTCAAGAGTGTATCAGTCTGTAGTGGAAGGAAGGCGGGGTAGGGGTCGGCCTAGGAAAGGTTGGAGGGAGGGGGTAAAGGAGGTTTTGTGTGCGAGGGGCTTGGACTTCCAGCAGGCATGCATGAGCGTGTTTGATAGGAGTGAATGGAGACAAATGGCTTTTAATACTTGACGTGCTGTTGGAGTGTGAGCAAAGTAACACTTATGAAGGGATTCAGGGAAACCGGCAGGCTGGACTTGAGTCCTGGAGATGGGAAGTACAGTGCCTGCACTCTGAAGGAGGGGTGTTAATGTTGCAGTTTAAAAACTGTAGTGTAAAGCACCCTTCTGGCAAGACAGTGATGGAGCGAATGATGGTGAAAGTTTTTCTTTTTCGGGCCACCCTGCCTTGGTGGGAATCGGCCAGTGTGATAATAAAAAAAATAAAAAAATCCTTTCTAAATCTAAACTTATCTGGAGCTTTGAGACTCTATGACCGCGGGTTCAATCCCGGCCGGGGGTATGGTTTCTAAACTTATCTAATTTGAATCCATTACTGCTGGTTCTCTCTTGGAGAGATATACTTAAGACCTTATTAATATCACCTTTGTTAACACCCATCTTCCACTTGTACACTTCGATCATGTCTTCAGTCTTCATACGGAAGATTTCTAATACGAACATAAGAATGAACACTGCATCAGGCCTACTGGCCCATGTTAGGCAGCTCCAAGTCACCCACCGGCCCAAGCCTAGTAGGGCAGGTCACAGCTCCTTAGGGAAGGTGCATGGCATCAGACCCATCAGCACAAGCTAATCAGGTCCAACTCACACCCACTCCTGTATTTATCTAACCTGTGTTTAAAAGCACACAACGTTTTAGCGTCTACGACGGTACTCGGGGGTTTGTTCCACTCATCTACAACTCTACTGCCAAACCTTGTCTTAAAGATTTTTTCCAACTTAAAATCATTGCTGCGAATCCTGTCTAGGCTAGATATTTTCAGCACGCTATTTACATCCCCTTTTTTTTTTTTTTTTTTTTTTTTTTTTTTTTTAAATTCCCCCTTTTTTTTTTTTTTTTTTTTTTTTTTTTTTTTTTTTTTTTTTTTTTTTTCTAAGTACCGGGAACGTTCTAAGCCCCCGGGAACGTTTTTTAATTCCCCGGGGAACTTTTAATAAGCCCCCCCGGGGACTTTAAAAGAAACCCAGGAACTTTCTAATTTCCCCAAGGAACGCTTTAAGTACCCAGGAGCTTCCAAGTACCCTTTGAGCGTTCTAATTACACGGGAAAACTTCTGAAAAACCGGGAACTTCCTAATTTCCCGGGAAAAACTTTTAAGAAACCCGGGAAAGCTTTTCTAAGTACCCAATACTTCAAAGTACCCAGAACGTTCTAATCCCCCGGGAACGTTCTAAGTCCCAAAAGGAACTTTTGTAAGTACCCCCAGGAACTTTTAAATTTCCCCCGGGAACGCCCCCAAAGGGTACCCGGAAACGTTCCAAGTCCCCCAAAACCTTTCCCCAATTCCCCAGGAACTTTTGCAAGTCCCCCGGGAACTTTTTTAAGTACCCGGGAACGTTCTAAAAACCCAGGAACGTTAAAAAGAAACCCAAAAAACGTTTTAAAAACCCCGGGAAACGTTTTAAAGCACCCCAGGAACGTTTTAAGTACCCAGGAACGTTCAAAGGGTACCCGGGAAAACGTTCTTATACCCGGGAACGTTCTAATACCCATGGGGCGTTCTAAAGTATTCGGGGCCCGTTCAAAGTACCCAGGGATTTTCAAGTACCCGGGAAACTTTTCTAAGAAAACCCCGGGAAAATTTTTTTCTAAGTCCCCCAGAAACTTTCCCAAAGACCCGGGAACGTTCTAAGTACCCGGGAGGGGTTATAAGTCCCCCAGGAACGTTTTAAAGTATCCAGGAGCGTTCTAAGTACCCAGGGGGGTTCTAAGTACCCAGGAACGTTCAAAGAAACCCGGGAACTTTTCTGATACCCAGGAACTTTTCTAAGTACCCAGGAATGTTTTTAAGAACCCGGGAACTTTTTAAGACCCGGGAACTTTTTAAAAGTACCCGGGACGTTTTTAATACCCGGGGACGTTCAAATTTCCCCCAGGGACTTTCTAAGTCCCCCGGGAAAAACGTTCAAAGAACCCGGAACGTTAAAAAGTACCCGGGAACGCTCTAAATTAACCAGGAACGTTCTAAGTACCCAGGAAAACTTTCCCAAGAAACCCGGGAAACCTCTAAGTAACCATAACTTTCTAAGAAACCGGGAACTTTTTAAAAAGTACCCGGGAAAACGTTCAAAAGTAAACCCCGGAACTTCAAAGGGTACCCAGGAACTTTTTCAAATGTAACCGGGGAACTTTTTTAAAGTACCCGGGGGAATTTTTTTTAAGTACCCGGGAAAACTTTCTAAGTACCCGGGGAAACGTTCTTAGTACCCGGAAAACGTTCAAAAGTACCCATGAGCGGTTCCTAAGTATTCGGGGACTTTTCAAAGTACCCAGGGACGTTCAAATACCCAGGGACGTTCTAATTTACCCAGGAACGTTTAAGAAACCCAGAAACGTTCAAATTACCCAGGACCCTTTTTCCTAAGTACCCAAACGTTTTAAGTCCCAAAGGAACGTTTTAAGTACCCGGGAAAGCGTTCTAAGTCCCCAAATTTACGTTCAAAGTCCCCAAAGGAAACCCTTTTCTAAGTCCCCAGGAACGTTCTAATACCAAGGAACTTTTCTAAGTACCCAGGAATTTTTAAAAAAGTCCCCAGGAACTTTCCAATTACCCAGAAACTTTCCAAAATACCCGGAACTTTCCCAAAGTACCCAGGAACGTTCCACAACCCCAGGACTTTCAAAGTACCCGGTACATTCAAGTACCCGGGAAAAGTTTTAAGAAATGTGGCATGCAAAGATACAAACCCTTTTTATTCGGCGAAATGTACACACCCTCATTTACAGGCTATCTCCCCTAACCAGCGAACCAGGTTGCTAAGAGTTGATGATGGGGCCCCGTCGTTCAACTAGTGACCAGGTTCTAGCCAAATAAGATGATGGTTTTGGCAATCGCAGAGGTTATGTGGGTACCACTCTCCTGTCTGCCCTTGTCATTCCCATTCTAGAGCTGGTTGAAGCACGGTCTGCTATCTTGTGGCTTCTATTTCTGCCTTGCTTACCGTGGAGTGCACTATACTTATCACTGTACATAGTGTACATATTGCTGTTCTAAATTGGTGAAGGATAATATAAGTCTAAACTTTTTCTGCTGTGTTTATTTTGCTCCCATTACACCCGGGATAACAGGTCATTTGGAATCCTGGGTTGTAATATGGGTAACCTGTTAGGTAAGACACATATGCAACAGTTAGGTATCTTTATTATGAAACGTTTCGCCTACACAGTAGGCTTCTTCAGTCGAGTACAGAAAAGTTGATAGAAGCAGAAGATACTTGAAGACGATGTAATCAGTCCATCACCCTTAAAGTTTTGAGGTGGTCAGTCCCTCAGTCTGGAGAAGAGCATTGTTCCATAGTATGAAACAATATGGAGAAGAAGTGACAGGATGGAGCTTTTTATAGCGCCAAGAGGTGAGACGTAGGCCACTAGGAGAGGTAAGAACTCAGATGTTGAGAGGTCAGGTCCCTCTCAAATCCAGCCCCTCTCACTAGTGGAAGTTGTCGAAGTTGATTGCAGGTCTGTACCAAGATACCCTTGTGTTGCAGTGTCTGACAGATTGAACATTAAAATGGTATAAAATACCGACAGGTTGTTAGGTAAGACACATATGCAACAGTTGTTTCAGACTATGGAACAATGCTCTTCTCCAGACTGAGGGACTGACCACCTCAAAACTTTAAGGGTGATGGACTGATTACATCGTCTTCAAGTATCTTCTGCTTCTATCAACTTTTCTGTACTTGACTGAAGAAGCCTACTGTGTAGGCGAAACGTTTCATAATAAAGATACCTAACTGTTGCATATATGTCTTACCTAACAACCTGTCGGTATTTTATACCATTTTAATGTTCAATGGGTAGCCTGTCCGAGAGCTGGAGCTGGACTTAGAGAAACGGTTCAGTTTAGGGTGAAGCTCGTAGCAGGAACATTGTGCAGCTTGCTGTCTGGCATTGCATTAGCTTTGCCTATGCTTTACAAATTTTGCGTGTCAGCCTTGCTATTGTGTGATCGTTCAACAGCTCGCTACTAGCTTGTTCGGTGTGCTCGCTTCGCTACGGTCAATCTTCTAGAACAGTGTAGCTGTCTGGCATTGCTTTACAAATTTTTCGTGTCAGTTGTTACTAGCCTGTTCGGTGTGGAGAATTTTGCAGTCGGCATTGCTTGTATGCGTATTCTGCAATCGTACTGTGCATAGCTAAGCGTGTTCTGCAAATTAACGTGTTACGTTGGGGTATTCGTACTGTGCATAGCGAATAACTTATGCCACCTAGACGAGTCAGACGTCTGGTGTCGGCATATACTTTGCATAACCTACCTAAATTGTCCCTACAGCGTTGTTGGCAAATTGCTCGTTCCATTGGCATTAAATACAAACGCACTCTCACAGCTGCGCAACTGCGTTCACTGATTGCTGACAAACTTATAGAAGAAGAGATGGCACATCAGACTCCTCCCTCTACGGGAGCTAGGGCAAAAACTACTATGTTCTCGCAGGAGGAAGATGATACACGTACGGAGCAAAATGGTCAGTATAGTGCAGCTGGATTGTCTCAAGGTGAATCAGCGTCGGAAATATAAACACAATATGCAGTATAATGTGATCCTTTATTGACTATGTTTCGCCCACACAGTGAGCTTTTTCAAGTCACAAACAGATCTACCTGGGGTGGAAGGGACGCGAGTATTTATAGTCAGGTTCAGAATGCTGAGGTCAGGTGGAGAATGCTGCATCTGATGATGTACCGAGTGGGGTTAGTCTAAAATCTTGGGTAGCTTGGAAAGGAGATTGGATAAGTTTGTGAGCAGACCTTCCAGTGTTCTTCCATTCCTGTGTTCTTATGTGGGACAGCGATGAAGAAGTTTCTTGGCAAGTGGTTCAGCTATGTTATAGAAGCCACTATTCTGGTTGAAGTTGTCCGATATAGAAATAAGTGATGATTCCAGAATTCTTCGGTATTGAGTGTTGTCTTCTGTGGCGATAAGTCTTGAGTTTCTGTAGTTTATCAAGTGGTTGTGTGAATTACGGTGTTGTACACAGGCATTCCTTGTGTCGTCAGACCTGCTTGCGTACTGGTGTTCTGAAATACGTGTTTGGAGGTCCCTTGATGTTTCGCCCACGTATAATTTGTTGCAGTCATTACAAGGGATTATGTATACCCCTGCAGAGGGTGGAAGCTTGTCCTGTCTATCACTGGTAATGTCCTTGATGGTCGTGATTGTGGAGGTAGATACTTGGAATGAGGTATTGGAAAAGATGTTGGAAACGTGTTTGGCAATGGAGTTGGTGGGGAGGACTATGTATCTCTTCTCGGTAGTGTTTTCTCTGGGTGTGTTGAAGATGTTTAATGCACAACACACCCAGAGAAAACACTACCGAGAAGAGATACATAGTCCTCCCCACCAACTCCATTGCCAAACACGTTTCCAACATCTTTTCCAATACCTCATTCCAAGTATCTACCTCCACAATCACGACCATCAAGGACATTACCAGTGATAGACAGGACAAGCTTCCACCCTCTGCAGGGGTATACATAATCCCTTGTAATGACTGCAACAAATTATACGTGGGCGAAACATCAAGGGACCTCCAAACACGTATTTCAGAACACCAGTACGCAAGCAGGTCTGACGACACAAGGAATGCCTGTGTACAACACCGTAATTCACACAACCACTTGATAAACTACAGAAACTCAAGACTTATCGCCACAGAAGACAACACTCAATACCGAAGAATTCTGGAATCATCACTTATTTCTATATCGGACAACTTCAACCAGAATAGTGGCTTCTATAACATAGCTGAACCACTTGCCAAGAAACTTCTTCATCGCTGTCCCACATAAGAACACAGGAATGGAAGAACACTGGAAGGTCTGCTCACAAACTTATCCAATCTCCTTTCCAAGCTACCCAAGATTTTAGACTAACCCCACTCGGTACATCATCAGATGCAGCATTCTCCACCTGACCTCAGCATTCTGAACCTGACTATAAATACTCGCGTCCCTTCCACCCCAGGTAGATCTGTTTGTGACTTGAAAAAGCTCACTGTGTGGGCGAAACGTAGTCAATAAAGGATCACATTATACTGCATATGTGTTTATATTTCCATTGTGTCGGTATTTTATACCATTTATTTCCATCGTGAATCAGCGTCGTTGGCACTTGAGCTGGCAAAAATCAATCTTGAGCAAACTAGGGAACAGAGAGCATTCGCAAGGGAAGAATTTGATAGGGAAAGAGAAAGGAGGTAGTTTTCACATTCTGTAAATGATTTTAGTTTACAAAAAGCAGTACAGCTTGTTCCCCGCTTCAATGAGGCCGAACCAGAACAATTTTTCGAAAGCTTCGAAAATCAGGCTCGAGCCTTGAGGTGGCTGGAAAAGCATTGGGCATCGTTGGTTCATACAGCATTATTAAGGCACAGGAATTTACGTCAGTATTAAATGACGCTGAATTTTCTGATTATAAAGTAGTGAAGACCACAGTGTTGGGAGCATATGCATGTATCCCAGCCAAATATAGAAAGATTTTTAAGCTGGGCAGACGACAGCTTGGTCAATCCCTAGTGGACTTTGTGAGACAGCAAACCAAAGCTTTTACCAGCTGGTATAAAGTAAGTGGTGTCTCTACCTTTGAGGAGCTGGTACAGCTTATTCTGATTGATAACCTGCTGGAGTCTGTGGGACCAGAGGTTCGAGTCTTTCTGCAGGATCATGACTTAACCACTGCATTGGAGGCAGCCAGGTTGGCTGATACCTTCGAAATTAACCGCTCCTTGTCCGAGCGGTCCCGTCTCTCTTTTCAACAGCCTGGCATGAGCAGAGATCGTCAACCTTGGAGAATGAAGTAGGTGTTGATCCCAAGTATCAGACACCACAACAATATCATGTAGGTACACTGCCGTGCCTTCAGGTACCTTTAACGGATAAGGCGAAGGAAATCTCTGCCTTCGTAATTCCAGGAGGTCATTATCAATACACAGTTACCCCCTTCGGAATGAAAAATTCCCCCTCTTCATTCCAGAAACTTATCCATCAGGCTATTAAAGGACTTGAAGGCACGGCAGCGTACCTAGATGATATTGTGGTGCCTGATACTTGGGATCAACACCTACTTAGACTTAAGGCTCTTTTTGAGACCTTTAAGAGTTCCCATTTAACAGTTAATTTATCTAAATCTTCCTTTGGCCAGGCCACTGTCACTTTTCTAGGCCATGAAGTAGGTAGTGGTAAAGTTGCACCTAAACTTGCTAAAGTTCTTGTTATTAAAGATTATCCAGTTCCTCGTGATAGGAAATCTCTTTAACGTTTCCTAGGCATGATAGGATTTTACAGAAGATTCTGTAAGAATTTCTCAGATATTGTAGCCCCTCTTACCTCTCTTACCAGTCACGAAGTTCCCTTTAATTGGACCCCAGATTGTCAAACTGCTTTTGACAAAGCAAAAAGAATATTGTGTACTGCACCCATTCTCTTGTCTCCAGACTTCTCCAAACCTTTTTCATTACAGGTTGATGCTTGAGTCTGGGGTTGGGGCAGTACTATTACAAAATGAGAATGAGGAGTTACAGCCTGTAGCATACTTTTCAGCCAAGTTCCAGCCACATCAGAGGGCTTACTCTACCATTGAAAAGAAGCCCTCGCGCTGGTACTGGCTTTGGAGCATTTCGATGTTTATGTGGGCCAGACATCGCAGGTGGTCACAGTCTACAGTGATCACAATCCTCTAGTATATCTCCAAGCCATGAAGAACCACAACACAAGGCTCATGCGCTGGACGCTAAGACTGCAACCATACTCACTCAAATTAAATATATTGCCGGCAAAGAAAATGTGTTGGTGGACTCTTTATCTAGAGTCTAATATTTTTATTTATTTAGGTTAGGATGTTATATTTGTGGTAACCCCTTTTCACGCTCTTTTTTTTTTTTATCCCCTGGTGTGGGTTTTTTTTTAGTGAGGGGATGCGGGCTACCGTCCGCCTGTATCTTGGACCTATGCTAGCCTGACTGCTGTCTCACTCTGAGTTTAGGGTTTGGCTTTTTGTCACGAGAAAAGCTGAGCTCTATCAGAGTTGGTGAAGATGGTGGAGACGGAAAAGGATCAGGTCCCATTATTTATTATGCCATGGGCCTGGCAACGGTTACCACTGGGAGGTGGCAGCCTAATCCTCAGCCTTCTCGGGGTGGGGGTGTGGCATGCAAAGAGCACGTAACCTTTATTCGGCGCATGTACACACCCTCATTTACAGGCTATCTCCCCCAACCAGCGAACCAGGTTGCTAAGAGTTGATGATGGGGCCCCGTCGTTCAACTAGTGACCAGGTTCTAGCCAATAAGATGATGGTTTTGGCAATAGCAGAGGTTATGTGGGTACCGCTCTCCTGTCTGCCCTTGTCATTCCCATTCTAGAGCTGGTTGAAGCATGGTCTGCTATCTTGTGGCTTCTATTTCTGCCTTTGCTTACCGTGGAGTGCACTATACTTATCACTGTACATAGTGTACATATTGCTGTTCTAAATTGGTGAAGGATAATATAAGTCTAAACTTTTTCTGCTGTGTTTATTTTGCTCCCATTACACCCGGGATAACAGGCCATTTGGAATCCTGGTTGTAATAAGTACCCAGGACCGTTCCAAGTGCCCAGGACCGTTCCAAGTACCCAGGAACGTTCTAAGTACCCAGGAACGTTCTAAGTACCCAGGAACCTCAACTGAAGGTGTCAAGAAAGTATTACTGTCCAGGATAATATTTATTATCCTGCATCAGATAAGTGCCGGCGCGTGTCCTATCTTGGGTACCTATCTTGGAGTAGGTACCTGTCTCCTGCTTCTGTGTAGGGACCCTGGGGTAGTGGTCCGTCCAGGGAGCCCTGATCATTCGACCCCTGGGATGGGTGGCGAGCCCTGATTATGGGATCTTGATACTTGTGGTTTCTGCTGTGATATGTATACTGACAGATGTACATTGTCAGTGTATATATACTGACAGATATACACCTCTCAGTGTATATACACTGAGAAGTACACCTCAGTGTATATACACTGAGATATACACCTCTCAGTGTATGTACACTGAGATATACACCTCTGTGTATATACACTGAGATATACATCTCTCAGTGTATGTACACTGAGATATACACCTCTCAGTGTATATACACTGAGATATACACCTCTCAGTGTATATACACTGAGACATACACCTCTCAATGTATATACAACTGGGAGTGTATATTCTAAAAAATAATTATTGTATTAGACAAAAACAATTATATAGAGAGAGATTGGTCGTCATGGCAACGTCATCTCAGATGGAGGCTGGTTGTCATGGCAACGAGAGATGAACCTTACCTCTCTCTCTCTCTCTCTCTCTCTCTCTCTCTCTCTCTCTCTCTCTCTCTCTCTCTCTCTCTCTCTTATTCTCTTTCTTGCTACACTATTATATATGATAGTTACATTGTGGGAACACCAGCAGTGTTGCTACAGTATTCTATATGATAGTTACATTGTGGGAACACCAGCAGTGTTGCTACACTATTCTATATGATAGTTACATTGTAGGAACACCAGCAGTGTTGCTACACTATTCTATATGATAGTTACATTGTGGGAACACCAGCAGTGTTGCTACACTATTCTATATGATAGTTACATTGTGGGAACACCAGCAGTGTTGCTACACTATTCTATATGATAGTTACATTGTAGGAACACCAGCAGTGTTGCTACACTATTCTATATGATAGTTACATTGTAGGAACACCAGCAGTGTTGCTACACTATTCTATATGATAGTTACGCAGTAGGATAGTAGTATACCTCTTACCTAGTACGCACATGGGTGACGCAGAGTGTCACACATAATGGGTGAATCATAATGGGTGATGAGGCATCACTCTACAACCCATTGTTAGGTGAGTCACCTCTCTCACCCTCATCAGTCACTGACACATGCCTCTTCCGTGAAATGGTTATCAGTCCCATTAGCTGTCACACTTCCTGCTGGTGTCTGCTGTCACACTGCTGGTAAGTAGGAGACGAGGGTTTGTTTCCTAGCTGTGGGGGTGTTAGGTGCGCCTCTCTATTCCTGCTCCTGTTCACCTTCGGGTAAGTAGGTACCTGGGTGTTGGTCTACTAACACCTGCTCTCACTGTTCACCTAGCAGTAAGTAGGTACCTGGGTGGTCTACTAACACCTGCTCTCACTGTTCACCTAGCAGTAAGTAGGTACCTGGGTGTTGGTCTACTAACACCTGCTCTCACTGTTCACCTAGCAGTAAGTAGGTACCTGGGTGTTGGTCTACTAATACCTGCTCTCACTGTTCACCTAGCAGTAAGTAGGTACCTGGGTGTTGGTCTACTAACACCTGCTCTCACTGTTCACCTAGCAGTAAGTAGGTACCTGGGTGTTGGTCTACTAATACCTGCTCTCACTGTTCACCTAGCAGTAAGTAGGTACCTGGGTGTTGGTCTACTAATACCTACTCTCACTGTTCACCTAGCAGTAAGTAGGTACCTGGGTGTTGGTCTACTAATACCTGCTCTCACTGTTCACCTAGCAGTAAGTAGGTACCTGAGTGTTGGTCTACTAATACCTGCTCTCACTGTTCACCTAGCAGTAAGTAGGTACCTGGGTGTTGGTCTACTAATACCTGCTCTCACTATTCACCTAGCAGTAAGTAGGTACCTGGGTGTTAGTCTACTGACACCTGCTGTCACTGCTCACCTAGCAGTAAGTAGGTACCTGGGTGTTAGGTGGCTGTTCAGCATCCTATCTGTTGTAACAGTAACCCACATAAACGGCTGGGTTCAACTTAGACCCATTGAAGCGAGAAGATTCAACAGTACCGTTTCCCGGGTCAGAAACAACAGTACCGTTACCCGGGGTCAGAAACAACAGTACCGTTACCCGGGTCAGAAACAGTACCGTTATCCGGGGTCAGAAACAACAGTACCGTTACCCGGGTCAGAAACAGTACCGTTATCCGGTGTCAGAAACAACAGTACTGTTATGCGGGGTCAGAAACAACAGTACCGTTACCCGGGTCAGAAACAACAGTACCGTTACCCGGGGTCAGAAACAACAGTTCTGTTACCCGAGGTCAGAAACTACCGTTACCCGGGTCAGAAACAACAGTACCGTTTCCCGGGGTCAGAAACAACAGTACTCTTACCCGAAGTCAGAAACAGTATCGTTACCCGGGTCAGAAACAACAGTACCGTTACCCGGGGTCAGAAACAACAGTACTGTTACCCATTGAACAAACAACAGTACTGTTATGCATGGAACAAACAACAGTACTGTTACCCATGAAACAACAGTACTGTTACCCGGGTAACAGCGTTTTCACCTGTTGCCTGCTGTACGCCCCTGTTGACTCATTGATCAGACTTGCTGCCGTTAATTCTGTTTGCCATTAGATAACTTATTGTATGAATTACCATATCCAGAGTTATCCTAGATTATCCAAGATTATCCTAGATTATCCTGTCTTCCTATTTTACCCTATCCTAGATTGTCTTACAGATTATCCTAAACTATCCTAGATTATCCTAACCTACCTTAGTTTATCCTTACCTATATAAGATTATCCTGAACTATCCAAGATTATCCTGACCTATCCAAGATTATCCTAACATATCCAAGATTATTCTAACCTATCCTAGATTATCCTGACCTATCCTAGATTATCCTAACCAATTCAAGATTATCCTGACCTATCCAAGATTATCCTGACCTATCCTAGATTATCCTGGCCTATCCTAGATTATCCTAACCTATCCAAGATTATCCTGACCTAGATTATCCTGACCTATCCTAGATTATCCTGACCTAGATTATCCTGACCTATCCTAGATTATCCTGACATATCCTAGATTATCCTAACCAATCCAAGATTATCGTGACCTATCCAAGATTATCCTTACCCTTAGCAGCAGCAGCAACGGCAGTAACAGGAACAGCAGCAACAGTAACAACAGCAACAATAGCAGCAACAGTAACAACAGCAACAATAGCAGCAACAGTAACAGCAACAACAGTAACAACAGCAGCAACAGTAACAACAGCAGCAACAGTAACAACAATAGCAGCAGTTCCTACTTACTGCTAGGTGAACAGTGACAGCAGGTGTTAGTAGACTAACACCCAGGTACCTACTTACTGCTAGGTGAACACCGACAGCAGGTGTTAGTAGACTAACACCCAGGTACCTACTTACTGCTAGGTGAACAGTGACAGCAGGTGTTAGTAACAACCCCAGTACCTACTACTGCTAGTGACGACAGCAGGTGTTAGTAGACTAACACCCAGGTACCTACTTACTGCTAGGTGAACAGTGACAGCAGGTGTTAGTAGACTAACGCCCAGGTACCTACTTACTGCTAGGTGAACAGTGACAGCAGGTGTTAGTAGACTAACACCCAGGACTACTTACTGCAGGTGAACACTGACAGCAGGTGTTAGTAGACTAACGCCCAGGTACCTACTTACTGCTAGGTGAACACTGACAGCAGGTGTAAGGTGACTAACACCCAGGGAAGTGTTAAAACCATAGAGCTTACAGAGCTCTAAACCAAAGCTTAAGACAGAAAGGAAGCTTAATAAAGCTCTTAAACAAGGTTGAAGACAGAAAGGAAGCTTAATAAAGCTCTTAAACAAGGTTGAAGACAGAAAGGAAGCTTAATAAAGCTTTTAAACAAGGTTGAAGACAGAAAGGAAGCTTAATAAAGCTTTTAAACAAGGTTGAAGACAGAAAGGAAGCTTAATAAAGCTCTAAAACAAGGCTCAAGGCAGAAAGGAAGCTCAATAAAGCTCCAGGGAACACTAAATATCGTCCCCAGCAGAAGAGCTTCCAGCTGGACGTGTATTCCCTTCCTTATTGATGGGGTTGGAAAAAAAAAACCCGCGTTTTACCCGCATTAAGCGGCCTTGGTGGGCGTCAGTAAACACATGGAATATGTTTAAGGGTGTAAAGGCGAGTCAGCAAAGACAGAAATGGTCGGGGACCAGCCAGGATGAGCCACTCGGACCAAAGCTCTAGGGCGAAACCTTTTTTGGCGAAGAGTCCATGTCGCCATATCCAGGACGTTATATATCCGTTTATTTTGGCTTTTAGCCCTGTTTTCGGTGCTTTTTTGCGCTGAGGTTGTGGGTCGGGGTGGCAGGCATGGGCGGGGTGGGTTTTGGATGGGCGAAATGAGGTTAAAATGGTTTATTTTGGTTAAAAATGGGGTGTGTCGTGGTGCTGATAACTACTTAACCTGTCTTAATGCACCTGTTGTAGCTTCTAACGTCCTTGTCATGCCACATCTCACATTTGCATACACATACTTTTTACCTATTTACCATTTTTCGAGTGTCGCTCATTCGTATGTGAGGATAATGTGTAATGTGGCAGTCGAAATGTTTTTTTATGGGGGTTAAATGGGAGAAATGTGGGAATATAATGGGGGTTGGGGTTAGATGTGGCAACGCCGCGCGGCTGTGAGGTCATGGTCATGAAACGTGGAGTAAAAAGTGAGGTGTAGACTCACAGTCTTTTAAAACTTACTCGCACCTCGCCACGGCCACATCCTCGCCATCTCCCTCGCCGATTTAGCATCCCTATCGTACCCGCACTCTTACCCGAGCGATACAAGCGGATAACCGGGTCGAAATCGTGCTAAAAGTGGGTATTTCAGGGGGGAGTTGAAGCGCCAGGTGGGAGAGTGTTGGAACCTTGTTGATCACCAGTGTTGTTTTGTGGTAGCGGCGGCGGCGGGTGGATGTTGCTGCTACACTGACTGACTTTTTCTCCTCTCCTGGCACTGGCAGGCCGCATGCGGCACTCTCACCCACCGCACACCTTCACGCCCACCCCGCCCATCCCGCCCACCGCCCCGAAATGGCCGCAGGGAGGGCCGTAAGGCGGTGAATTAGTGATGAAACGTAGGGGTGAGATGTACACTTGTTGAGCGCTGGGCAAGTGGAGCAGCTCACACCATCACTCATACCAGCACTTATACCCGCTAATACCACTGTAAGTGACTTGTACCAGCACTTATACTAGTGTAAGTTACTCTTGTACCTTCCTGCTGTACCTGGACCTGTGTTGTACCTGCTAGTACCACTGTAACACCATCACTCATACCAGCACTTATACCCGCTAATACCGCTCTAAGTGACTTGTACCAGCACTTATACTAGTGTAAGTTACTCTTGTACCTTCCTGCTGTACCTGGACCTGTGTTGTACCTGCTAGTACCACTGTAACACCATCACTCATACCAGCACTTATACCCGCTAATACCGCCTTAAGTGACTTGTACCAGCACTTATACAGTGTAAGTTACTCTTGTACCTTCCTGCTGTACCTGACCTGTGTTGTACCTGCTAGTACCACTGTAACATACCATCACTCATACCACGGACTTATACCCGCTAATACCACTTAAGTGACTTGTACCAGCACTTATACATGTAAGTTACTCTTGTACCTTCCTGATGACCTGTGTACTGCTAGTACCACTGAAACCCATCACTCATACCAGCACTTATACCCGCTAATACCACTGTAAGTGACATACCACACTTATACTAGTGTAAGTTACTCTTGTACTCCACTATACCCCCTGTGTGACATACTATCCACTAAACCACTCATACCACACTAATACCCGTAATACCACACTATAACTGTGACATACCACCACTAATACCACTGTGACATACGCCACTATACCACTGTGACTTATAACCCCAAATACCACAGTGACTTATACCACCACTAATACCACTGTGACATACCACAACTAATACCACTGTGACATACCACCACTAATACCACTGTGACATACCACCACTAATACCACTGTGACATACCACACAACCAATACCACTGTGACATACCACCACTAATACCACTGTGACATACCACCACTAATACCACTGTGACATACCACACTAATACCACTGTGACATACCACCACTAATACCACTGTGACATACCACCACTAATACCACTGTGACATACCACCACTAATACCACTGTGACATACCACCACTAATACCACTGTGACATACCACACTAATACCACTGTGACATACCACCACTAATACCACTGTGACATACCACCACTAATACCACTGTGACATACCACCACTAATACCACTGTGACATACCACCACTAATACCACTGTGACATACCACCACTAATACCACTGTGACATAACCACCCACTACTAATATACCACTGTGACATACCACCACTAATACCACTGTGACATACCACCACTAATACCACTGTGACATACCACAACTAATACCACTGTGACATACCACCACTAATACCACTGTGACATACCACCACTATACCACTGTGACATACCACAATACCACTGTGACATACCACCACTAATACCACTGTGACATACCACCACTAATACCACTGTGACATACCACCACTAATACCACTGTGACCACATACCACGTGACATACCATACCACTGTGACATACCACCACTAATACCACTGTGACATACCACCACTAATACCACTGTGACATACCACCACTAATACCACTGTGACATACCACCACTAATACCACTGTGACATACCACACTAATACCACTGTGACATACCCCCACTAATACCACTGTGACATACCACCACTAATACCACTGTGACATACCACAACTAATACCACTGTGACATACCACCACTAATACCACTGTGACATACCACCACTAATACCACTGTGACATACCACCACTAATACCACTGTGACATACCACCACTAATACCACTGTGACATACCACAACTAATACCACTGTGACATACCACCACTAATACCACTGTGACATACCACAATACCACTGTGACATACCACAATACCACTGTGACATACCACCACTAATACCACTGTGACATACCACAACTAATACCACTGTGACATACCACAACTAATACCACTGTGACATACCACAACTAATACCACTGTGACATACCACAACTAATACCACTGTGACATACCACCACTAATACCACTGTGACATAACACTAATACCACTGTGACATAACACTAATACCACTGTGACATAACACCACTAATACCACTGTGACATACCACCACTAATACCACTGTGACATACCACCACTAATACCACTGTGACATACCACCACTAATACCACTGTGACATACCACCACTAATACCACTGTGACATACCACCACTAATACCACTGTGACATACCACCACTAATACCACTGTGACATACCACCACTAATACCACTGTGACATACCACCACTAATACCACTGTGACATACCACCACTAATACCACTGTGACATACCACCACTAATACCACTGTGACATACCACACTAATGCCACTGTGACATACACCACTAATACCACTGTGACATACCACCACTAATACCACTGGACATACCACACTAATACCACTGACATACCACAAAACTCATACCACTGTGACATTACCACTAACACCACACTCATACCACTGTATTTTACACACGACTACCACTTCGACTTATACACCACTCATACCACTGTATTAGTTTACTACCAGTTACCAGCTGTAAGTTAGTTTACTACCAGTTAACAGCTGTAAGTTAGTTTACTACCAGTTAACAGCTGTAAGTTAGTTTACTACCAGTTAACAGCTGTAAGTTAGTTTACTACCAGTTAACAGCTGTAAGTTAGTTTACTACCAGTTAACAGCTGTAAGTTAGTTTACTACCAGTTAACAGCTGTAAGTTAGTTTACTACCAGTTAACAGCTGTAAGTTAGTTTACTACCAGTTAACAGCTGTAAGTTAGTTTACTACCAGTTAACGGCTGTAAGTTAGTTTACTACCAGTTAACAGCTGTAAGTTAGTTTACTACCAGTTAACAGCTGTAAGTTAGTGTACTACCAGTTAACAGCTGTAAGTTAGTGTACTACCAGTTAACAGCTGTAAGTTAGTTTACTACCAGTTAACAACTGTAAATTAGTGTACTACCAGTTAACTGTTAGTTTACTTCCAGTTAACTGTAAGCCACACACACACACACAGACACACACACACACACACACACAGGGGAGACTTGATAACGACATACAAGATACTGCGTGGAATAGATAAGGTGAACAGAGACAGGATGTTATAGATAGGGGATACAGAAACAAGGGGTCACAATTGGAAGCTGAAGACTCATACAAGTCAAAAGGATGTTAGGAAGTATTTCTTCAGTCATAGGGTCTCCAGGAAGTGGAATAGCCTAGCAAGTGACATAGTGGAGGCAGGAACCATACATAGCTTTAAGACGACGTATGACAAAGCAGAGAGAGGACCTAGTAGCGATCAGTGAAGAGGCGGGGCCAGGAGCTGAGTCTCGACTCCTGCAACCACAGTTAGGTGAGTACACACACACACAAAGACCGCAGACAGAGTATAGGCTAGGTGGCCAAACACTGGAAACCTCACTCAGTGAGAAAGACCTTGGCGTGAGTATAACACCGAGCATGTCTCCAGAAGCACACATCAACCAGATAACTGCTGCAGCATATGGGCGCCTGGCAAACCTGAGAACAGCGTTCCAATACCTTAATAAGGAATCGTTCAAGACACTGTACACTGTGTACGCCAGGCCCATACTGGAGTATGCAGCACCTGTTTGGAACCCATACTTGATCAAGCACTTAATTAGAGAAAGTGCAAAGGTTTGCGACAAGGTTAGTTCCAGAGCTAAGGGGAATGTCCTACGAGGAAAGGTTAAGGGAAATCGGCATGTCGACACTGGAGGACAGGAGGGTAAGGGAGACATAACGACATACAAAATACTGCGTGGAATAGACAAGGTGGACAGAGACCGGATGTTTCAGAGATGGGACACAGCAACAAGGGGTCACAATTGGAAGTTGAAGACTCAGATGAGTCAAAGGGATGTTAGGAAGTATTTCTAAAGTCATAAAGTAGTCAGGAAGTGGAATAGCCTATCAAGTGAAGTAGAGGCAGGAACCATACATAGCTTGAAGATGAGGTATGATAAAGCTCGTGGAGCAGGGAGAGAGAGAGGACCTAGTAGCGCTCAGTGAAGAGGCGGGGCCAGGAACTGAGTATCGACCCCTGCAAACAAAATTGAGTACACACACGACAGCCAGCACGGTTTCAGGGACGGAAGATCCTGTGTCGCAAACCTACTGGAGTTCTATGACAAGGTGACACCAGTAAGACAAGGGGGAGAGAGAGAGGGGTAGGTAGATTGCATTTTCTTAGACTGCAGGAAGGCATTTGACACAATTCCACACAAGAGATTAGCACAAAAGCTGGAGAACCAGGTAGGTATAACAGGGAAGGTACCGCAGTGGATCACGGAATACCTGTCCGGAAGACACCAACGGGTCACGGTACGTGGCGGGGTGTCAGAGGGCACCTGTGACGAGCAGGGTTCCACAGGGGTCAGTCCTAGGACCAGTGCTGTTTCTAGTATTTGTGAACGACATGACGGAAGGATTAGATTCAGAAGTGTCCCTGTTTGCAGATGATGTGAAGTTGATGAGAAGAATTCAGTCGGACGAGGACCAGGCAGAACTACAAAGGGATCTGGACAGGCTGCAGGCCTGGTCCAGCAACTGGCTCCTGGAGTTCAACCCCACCAAATGCAAAGTCAGGAAGATTGGGGAAGGGCAAAGAAGACTGCAGACGAAGTACCGTGTAGGGGCCCAGAGACTACAAACCTCACTCAAGGAAGAGGATCGTGAGGTGAGTATAACACCGAGCACATCTGAGGCGCACATTAACCAAATAACTGCTGCAGCATATGGGCGCCTAGCAAACCTCAGAACAGCATTCCGACATCTTCATAAGGAATCGTTCAGGACCCTGTACACAGTGTACGTTAGGCCCATATTGGAGTATGCGGCACAAGTTTGGAACCCACACGTAGCCAAGCATGTAAGGAAACTAGAGAAAGTAAAAAGGTTTGTAACAAGACTAGTCCCAGAGCTGAGGGCCATATCCTACGAGAAAAGGTTAAACGAAATCGACCTGACGACACGGGACGACGGGAGAGATAGGCAGGATATGATAACACACAAAATACTGAGAGGAATCCATAAGATGGACAAAGACAGGATGTTCCAGAGATGGGACACAGAAGCAAGGGGTCACAGTTGGAAGTTGAAGACTCGGATGAATCACAGGGATGTTAGGAAGTATTTCTTCAGTCACAGAGTTGTCAGGAAGCGGAGTAGTCTGGGAAGTGATGTAATGGAGGCAGGATTCATACATAGCTTTAAGAAGAGGTATGATAAAGCTCATGGAGCAGGAGTGATCTAGTAGCGACCAGTGAAGAGACGGGGTCAGGAGCTGTGACTCGACCCACACACCCCATACACACACACACACCCCACCCCCACATACACCCCACATACACCCCACATACACCCCAAACACCCAAATACACCCCAAAACCACCCCACTACACCCCACATACACCCCCCAAAACACCCCACAACACAAAACACCCACACACTCACCCTCACACACCCCCCCACACAACACACCCACACACACACCCCACACACACACCCCCACACACACCCCACACACACACACACCCCCACACACACAAAACACCCCACACACACACCCCACACACACACACCCACACACACACACCCCCCACACACACAACCCCACACACACACACCCCACACACACACACCCCACACAACACACCCCACAACACACACCCCCACACACACACACCCCCCACCACACACACCCCACACAACACACCCCACACACACCACACCCACACACACACACCCCACCCAACACACCCCCACCACACACACCACCCCCACAACACACCCCCCACACACCCCACACACACACCCCACACACACAAACCCCCCCACCACCCCCCACACACACACCCCCACACACCCCCACACACCCCACACACACACACCCACACAACACACACACCCCACACACACACACCCCACCAAAACACACACCCCACACCCCCCCCCACACCCCCCCCCACACACACAACCCCACACACACACCCCACACACACCCCCCCACACACCCCACCCCCCACACACACCCCACACACACACAACCCCACAAACACAACCCACACCACACACCCCACCACACACACACACCCCCCACACCAAAACACACACCACAACACCCCACACCCCACACCCACCACACCCACAACCCCCCAACACCCCCACACACCACACACCCCCACACACCCCCACACCCCACACACCACCCAACACAACAACACACCCCCCACACACCCCACACAAACCCCACAAACCCACACCACCCACACACCCCCACACACCCCCACACACACACACACACACACACAAAACACACCCCACACACACCACACACACACACCCCCCCACACCCTCCCACACACACCCCACACACCCCACACACACCCCCAAAAACACACCCACACAACCCCCCACACCACAACCCCACCCACACACACCCCACACACACACCCCACACAACCCCACACACCCCCCCACACACCACACCCCCACACACAACCCCACACACACCCCACCACCCCCACACCACCAAACCCACACACACCACACACACCCACCACACACACACACACACCACACACCCACAAAACCCCAACACCCAAAAACACACACACCACACACACACCACACACAAAACCACACACAACACCACACCACACACAACACACCACACACCACACACACAACACACCCAACACACCACACACACCACACCACACACACCCCCACACACCCCCACCACACACCACACACACCCACACACCCCACACACCCCACACACCCCCCACCCACACACCACAACACCCCACACAACCCCCACACCACACCCCCCCCAACAACCCCACACACCCCCCACACCACCCACACACAACCCCACCACACACCACCCACACACCACACACACACCACACACACACCACACACACACACACACACCACCCACACCCCACACCACCCCACACACCCACACACACACCACACACACACACACCCCCCCACACACACCACACACCCCACACACACACCACACACACACCCCCACACCCCACACACCACACACACACACCACACACACACACCACACACACCCCCACACCCACAACACACCCACAAAACACCCACACACACCCCACACACACCCACACACCCCACACACCCCCACACACCCCACACACCCCCACCACCCCCACACACACCCCAAAACCCCCCCCACCCCCACACCCCACCCCACACACACCCCACACACCCCCCCACACAACCCCCCAACCACCCCCCCACCCCCACAACACCACCACACCACACACCCCACACACACCACACCACAACCCCACACACACCACACACCCCACCACACACAAAACCACAAAACACACCACACACCCACACCACACCAACACACCCCAAACCACACACACACCACCAAAACACCACACACACCACCAAAACACACCACACACCCCAAAACCCCACACCACCACACACAACCCCCACACACCCAAACCCCCCCACACACCCCACACACAACCCACACACAACACCACAACACACACCACACACACCCCACCACACACACACACCACACACCACACACCACACACACACCCCCACCACACACACCACACACACCACACACCACACACCACACACACACCCCAACACCCCACACCACACACACACACAACCCCCACACACACACACACCACACACCACACCACACAAAACCACACACACACACACCACCCCACACACCACACACACACACACACACACACAACCCCACCACACACAACCACCCCCCCAACCCCAAACACCCCCCACCCCAAAACCCCACCCCACACAACAAACACCACACCACACAACACCCCACACAACACACACCCCACACACCACACACACCCCACACCACACACACACACACACACACACACACCACACACACACCACCACACACCCACAAAACACCCACACACCACACCCACACACCCCCCCACCCCAAACACCACACACCCCCACACACACCCACACACACACACCCACACAAAACACCACACCCCACACCACACACCACCCACACACACCCCACACCACACACCCCACACAAAACACCCACACACACACCCCACACACCACACCCCACACACACACACCCACACACCACCCCCACACACACCCCACACACACACACACCCCACAAAACACCCCACACACACCCCCACACACACCCCCACAACACCCAACACACCCCCACACACACCCCCCAACACCCCCCAAACCCACCCCACACAAAACCCCCACACACACCCCCACACCCACACACACCCCACACACACCCCCACACACACACACACCACCCCCACCCACAACCACTCAAACACACACACCACACCACACCACTCACCACACACACCACACACAACACACACCAAAGCGCACACACACACACACCACACCACACCACACACCCACACACACACACAACCCACACACACACACCCCCGACACTCACAAGACACCGCACCCACACCCCCCACAACCCCACCCCCCCACCACCACCACACACGACAACCACACACATCACACACACACACACACACACACCACACACACACACACAACACACCACAACACATCACGACCCACACACACGCGCACCACACACACACGAACCCACACCCACCACACACACCACCAACACACACAACACACAACACCCACCACACAACACCACCACACACACCACCCACACAACACCAACACACACACCACACACACACCACACACACACCACACACACACCACACACACACACACCACACACCACACACACACACACACACACACACACACACCACACACACACCACAAACACCACACACACACACCACACAACACCACACACCCACACAACACCACACAAACCACACACACCACACACCACCACACACACACCACACACACACCCCACACACACCACACACCACCACACCACACACACACACACACACACACACACACACCACACCCCCCCCCCCCCCCCAACACCACCACACACCAGCCACACCCCACCCACACACCACCACGCACCACACCACACCCACAACACCACACACACACCCACACACTCCACACACACGCATCACACACGCCACACACACGCCACACACATACCACACACACACACCACACAACACACAACACACAACACACACCCCCACCCCCACACACACCCACACACCCACACACACCCCACCAACCCACCCACAACCCACCACACCAACACACACACCACCCACCCACCACCCCACCACAACACAAACCACACACACAACCCCACACACACACAACCACACCCACACACCCCACACACACACCACTCAGACCAACACCACACACACACCACCCACACAGACACCACAACACACACCACACACACACACACACACACACACACCACACAAACACACAACCACACACAAACACACCACACACACCACACAACACACAGCACAACACACCACCACACACACGCACCACACACAACCACACACCAACACTACCACACACAACAACCCCAACCGCACCGATCACACCAAACACACACAGCGACACACACACACACCACCACACACCCCACCACACGCCACACACACACCACAACACACACAGCACACACACAGCACAACACAGCACACACACAGCACATCACTCACACACACAACACACCACACACACCACACACACACACCACCCACACACACACGCATCCACACACCACACCCACACACACACACACACCCCAAACACACCACACACCAACCACACCACCACACCCACACCACACACACGCCACCACTCACACACACACACCACACCAGCACACAACCACCACACACACACACACACCCCACAACACACACCACACACACACCCAACACCACACACACACAACCACACCACACACAACACACACCCAACGCATCACAGACACACACCTCCAACACAGACACCACACACACACCACCACACACACCACACCACACAACCACCCCACAACACACCCCCAGACCACCACACACACCCACACACAACACACACCCACCACATACACACACACCCACACACACCACCACACACACCCCACCTCACACACACTCCCACCCCCACACACCACCCCCACACACACCACACCACAAACACACACACACCACACACTCACCACCACACACCCACACACACACCACACAAACACACACACACCACCCACACATGCACACACACTCAAACATCCACACACACACACCCACACACCCACACACACACACACACCACACACGACAACACACACAGAACACACAGCACACACACACTAGACCAGAACACAACCTCAACCACACATCACAACAGCACACAAAACACAACACAACCACACACACACACCCACACAAGAGACACCACACACCCACACACCCCGCCACACACACACACCACCACACACACACACCCCACACACACACCCACCACACACACACACACACTACACACACACACACACAACACACACACACACCACACACACACAAACCCACAAAACACCACACACCAAAACACCACACCTCACACCACACACCAACACACACCCACACACCCACCCACCACCCCACACACCACACACACACCACACACACCCCACACACAACACACACACACACACAAAAACAAACACACAAAACACACCACACACAAACCACCCACCACACACACACACACACCCCAACCCACACCACACACCACCACAACACCACACAACACACACACCACACAGACACAACACACACACAACGACACACAACACCCACCCACACACCACCACCCACACACCACACCCACACCACACACACACCACACCTAATCAACAACACACCCCACACACACACACACCACCCACCCCACGACCCCTCACACACACACCACTCACACACCACACAACACCACCAACACACAACACAAAACACACCACACCCACACGCCCCCACAACACACCACACACCCACACACACACGCCACACCACCGCCCACACACCCACACCACCACACCCACCACACACACATACACCACCACCACACACCCCACCCACACAACACCACCCACACACACCCACACCACACCACCACAACCACACAAAACACCACACACACCCACACACCACACAACACACCACACACCCCACACACACACACACACACACACACACACACACACGGGACGGGAAATCCTGTTGTCACCAACCTACTTGAGTTCTATGACATGGTGACCAGCAGTAAGAACAAGGACGAAGAGGGGTGGGTGGATTGCATTTTCTTTGGACTGCAAGAAGGCGTTAGACAACGGTTCAACCAAGAGGGATTGGTGTCAAAAACTGTGAGGGGACCAAGCAGGGGATAAACAGGGGAAGGCACTACAATGGATCAGGGAATACATTGTCAGGAAGACATGCAGCGAAGTCATGGTACGTGGCGAGGTTTCAGAGTGGGCACTCTGTGCTCTGACAGCGGGGTCCCGCAGGGGTCCAGTCCTAGGACAGTGCTGTTTCTGGTATTTGTGAACGGACATGACGGGAAGCATAGACTCTGAGGTGGTCCTGTTTGCAGATGAGTGAATTGATGCGAAGAATAACTCGATCGAAAGAACCAGGCAAGAACTACAAAGGGATCTGGACAGGTGCAGAAAACTGGTCCCAGCAATTGGCTCCTGGAGTTCAATCCACAAGTTGCAAGTTCATGAAGATTGGGGACGGGCAAAGAAGGCGCGCCGGAGTACGTCTAGGGGGGTCAGAGACTACAAACTCACGCAAGGAAAAAGATCTTTGGGAGTGAGTATAACAGACCACGGCATAATCTCCTGAAGCGCACTCATCAACAAATAAACTGCTGCAGGCATATGGGCGCCTAGCAAACCTCCAGAGTCAGCATTAGAAATCTTTAAATAAGGAATCGTTAAGGGGACCCTTGTACACCGTATCGTTAGGCCATATTGGAGTATGCTGCACCAGTTTGTGACCCACACCTAGCCAAGCACGTAAAGAAACTAGGGGTGAGAAAGTGCAAAGGTTTGCAACAGTCTTTGTACCAGAGCTAAGGAGGTTATGTCCTACGAGGAGAGGTTAAGGGAAATCCCTGACGACTCTGGAGGAACAGGAGGAGATAGGGGGGACATGGATAACAAAATACAAAATACTGAAGAGGAATTGACCAACGGTGGACAAAGCAGGATGGTTCCAGAGATTGGACACTGTAACAAGGTGGACACAGTTGGAAGCTAAAGACACCGAAGAATCACTGGGATGTTAGGAAGTATTTCTTCAGCCCAGAGTTGTCAGAAGTGGAATAGTTTGGGACGCGATGCTAGAGGAGGGCAGGATCCATCATGCTTTAAGCAGAGGTATGATAAAGCCACGGCTTCGGGGGAGAGTGACTAAGTAGCGAACAGTGAAGAGGCGGGGCCAGTAGCAGGATCGACCCCCGCACCTAACTAGGTGGAGTACAACTAGGTGAGTACACCACACCACACCCCCCACACCCAACCAACCCCCCCCCCCACCCACCACCCACACCACCCCCACAACCCACACACCACACACACACACACACACACCCACACCACCACCCCCAACACCTACACACACTCAGACACCACACACACGACACACACTCACACACACACACACCCACACCCACCCCCCCACACCACACCACCCCACACACACACACCCACACACCACACACACACACACCACACGACACACACACACCACAACACACCACACCACACACACAACACCACACACACACACACACACACACACCCACACACCCACCCACACCCCCCACAACACCACAACCCAACACCACCACCCACCCCCACACTCCCACCACCACACAACACCACCCACGACACCCACACACCAACAACCCACAACACACACCACACACACCACACACACACACACACACCACACACAACACACACACACACAACCACACACACACAACACACACACCACACACCACACACCACACACAACACACACACACAACACACACACACACTACAACACACCCACACACACACACCACACACCCACACACACCCCACACACACACACACACACACAACACCACACACACATAAAAACTCACACACAAAACACACACCACCACACACACCGACACACACCACACCCCCACTACACACACAACACACACACCCACACCACAACCAACACACCACACACACAAACACACACAACACACACACACACTCACAACACACCCCACCACCATACACACCACACACACCCACCACCCACAACCACACACACACAAACAACACACACACAACACACACACACAACACCACACACACCCACACACACACACACACACACACACACACACGGCACTCACACACCCACACCATACACACACACACACACACACACCACACACACACCACACACACACACACACACACACACACACACACACTCAACCCTCCACACACACACACACACTCACACACACACACCACCACACACACCACACACACACCACAACGACCACCCCACACACCCTCACACACACACCACACACACAACACACACTCACAAAACACACACAACACACACACACACACACCACACAGCACCACACACACACACACACCACCACACACCCACAACACACACACCGTCCCTCACACCCCATACACACACACAACTGTACACACAGATGCCAGAATAACCTTGACATTTGGTCCAAGTCAGTTATAATTACTGGAGTTTACTTCCTTAACACTACAAAATTAACGTCACTGTCGTTCATATATTCTGATTTAATACCATCATTTATCTTGTTTTCCTATATAGTTGTTCTAATAATTAAACTAGCTTATGCTGTAGCTGACTTGCACCTACCTTTGCATGGGCGTACGGGCCGTGGGACCTTGTTGCAAAAAATGTAACAATCGATCGGAGCACGTATAAGTGGACCTGGACTAATATTTATCCTGTCTTATAGTATCAGGCGTGACCTGAAAATAGAAGGAACACTTTAATCTACATCATTTTGCTTCACAGTCTTGTTCAGAGGTGTGCCACTACACTACAGTTATAAAACTGCACATTACATACCTTCTTTCCAGAGTGCGACCGACTGGGTATTTTTCTATCTCAGGACGCTTCAAGTCCAGCTACAGTTCTCCTGAATTGCCTTCATAATGTTACCTTGCTCATACTCCAAACAGCATGTCAAAGTCATAAAAGCCATTTGGCTCACTTAACTCTACATAAAATGCTCACGCTTACGTATTTGTTTACTTTGTTATAATTGTGTATGTAACTTATGTGGGCTGGTGCCTAAATTAATAAACTTAGTGTCTTAGCATTACTTGCTTAACATCTTTTCACACACCGCCGTATCCCACCCTGAGGTGCGGTGGCCAAAAGGAAAAATTGAACGTTTCTCTTTAACATGGCGTCCAACAATATTACAGTACTCAGAAAGCCTATTTAAAATGAGAATCAGATTTTGAAACAAGCTAATGTTTTCCACTGCACTTGCTTTTTAAAATCCACGGGTGCCGTGGCAGGTGGCATAATGCTTCCCGCTTCACATGGTGAGGGGTCCGGGTTTGATTCCCAGCGATTGTGGAAACATTGGGCGTAGTTGCTTACTTGTTGTCCCTGTTCACATCGCGTAAGATGGGACCTGGGTGTTAGTGGACTGGTAGTGGGTTACATCCTGGGACAAAATTGAACCTAATTTGCAGGAATGTTCAGCATAACATGGAGCTTTCTATATTTATTAGTTGTTCATGCTGTCAGCTATGGACTGCTATACCTTGTACATGTACTGTAGAAATAATGATTATAATATTAAATGATTATTAATAAATTGATTTTCGCATAATAGACCAGTATTGTAACACACATTTGTTTTCAAAATTACATAATTACTGTATAGAAGGTATGCGCCTGTGACCCCACATGGGAGAAAGAATTTTCGATGGCTGGTTACGATATTAACTGGTCTGTGGGGGAGTTAATGGTCCAAGGACGGGCAAAATGCTGTATGTATTACGTTTCCTCTCTCCTCTTGGGCGCGGTTTCAGTGAAGCCAGCGATTAGACCTATTGAGAATCTTCTGTATAAGTATATTATTCTATTATATCTAACCTGGAGATAACCTGGGAGGGGTTAGGGAGTAAGTCCCCGCAGCTTTTGTCTGAGAACAGGTCTCATGGTGGATTCAGGTTCTGATTCAACCAGGTTGTTACTGCTGGCACGCACACTAGTGGAGTATATGAACCAAATCCGGTTGTCGAGGTATTGACTTTAGGTGATGCCAGTGCCTTCTTAAAAGACTGCCAGGGGTTTACAATGGTAATCCCTTAATGTATGCAGGAGGCAGTTGACAGTCTTTGGGCCCAGACATTTATTGTGTTGTCTCTGTGTTATAACTAATAGTGTATAATATCATTATTATATCATTACGTAATTGTGTCATAATATTACACACACACACACACCCCCACCACACACACACTCACCACACATCAACACACTCACACACACACACACCACACCACACACATCACACGACACAACCACACCACACACCACCAACCACACCACACACACACACACCACCCACAACACATCACCACACACCTCAACACACCACACACCACCACACACCACACACAGCACCCACCCACCCCACACCACACACACCACACCACACCCACACCCCACTCACACACCCCACACACACCCCCACACACCACACACACCAACACACACCCACACACACCAACACACACACACACACACACCACACACACCACACACCACACCACATACACACACACACAACCCCACTCACACACACACACAACACCACACACACACACCACACACACCCCCACACACCACTAACACACACCCACACCCACTCACACACACCACACAACACACACACACACACACACACACCACACCCACACACTCACACACACACCCCACCCACAACACACCCCACACACACACACACCCCACCCACACACACACACACACACCACACCACCCCCAACCACACACACACCCACACACCACCCCACCCACACACACACAACAACTCACACACACCACCTCACACACACCACACACGCACACACACCAACCCACCACACACACCCCACACACCACACACACCCCACACCCACACACCCCACACAACACACACCCTCCACCCACCACAACACCACCCACACCTACACCACACAACATCACCACCCACGCACACCCACACACACCACACACACACACCACACACACCACACCTACACACACACAACCTACACACAACACAACACCACACCACACAACCACACACACCACACACACGCACACACCCACACACACCACACCACACACCCCACACACACACCACACACACACCACACACAACACACACACCACACACAACCACACCACCACACCACACACACACACACACACCACACACACACCACCACACACACACACCCACACACACCAACACCACCACACCACATCCACACACACCACACACACCACACACTACCACACCACACACACACCACAACACCACCACACCAACACACCACACACACACACACACTACACCACACACACACCACACACACACCACACCACACCACACACACACACCACACACCTACACCCTCACTCACACACCCAACACACCACACCAAGAGCACACACACCTACACACGACACCCCACACACACCAACCCCACACACACACCCCACACACAGACACCCCCCACCACAGACACCCCAGACACACAGAACCCCACACCACAGACACCCAACACACAGACACCCCACAACACAGACACCCCACACAGACACCCCACACACAGACACCCCAACACAGACACCCCTACACAGGACACCCCACCACCAGGACACCCCACACACCAGACACCCCACACACAGGACACCCACATCCCAGGACACCCCACACACACACACACACCAAACACACACACACACACCCACACACACACACCACACAACACACACACACCACCACACACACCCCACACACAACACACCACCACACAACAACACACACCACACACACACACACACACACCACACTCCCACATACACACACGCACACACACACACACACCACACACACCACACACACACTCACACACACACCACACACACATACCACACACACACACAACACACACCACACACACACACACCACACACCACACACACACACACCCACCACACCCACGCACACCCACACCCCACCACACGCCACACCCCACACACGCACCACCCACACACGACACGCCCACACACGCACACCCCAACAACGCACACCCTACACACGCACACCCCCACACCCGCCACCCCACCACGCACACCCCACCACCCCACACACGCACACCCTACACCCCACACACAACACCGCGCGCACACACACCTGCGCGCCACACACACACACACCCGTACACACACACACCACACACACACCCCCACACCCCACACCCCCCACACCCACCCACACAACACCCCACACTACACCCCCCCACCCACTCCACACACACACCCCCCACCACATCACCCCAACACCCCCCACACACACCCCACACACAACCCCACCACACACACCCCACACACACCCACACACACCCACACACACCCCCCACACCCCCACACACACCCCACACACACCCCACCCACAACCCCACACACACCCACACACACCCCCACCACCCCCCCACACACACCCCACACACACCACCACACCACACACACCACACACACACACCACACACACACACACACACACAACCACACACACACACCCCACACACACACCACACACACCACACACCCCACACACCACACAACCACACACACCCACACCACACAACACCGACACACACCACACCTCCCCACCACCACACACACCACCCAACTCCCACCACACCACACACGCCCCCACAACCACACAAACACCACCAACAACCACCCCCCCCCCACCACCACACACACCACCCACACAGCACCACCCACACACACCACACACACACACACACACACACCACACCTCACACACCACACACACACCACACACACACACACACACCAACACACACACACCACCACACACACCCCACACACAACTCACCACACACACACACCCACACACACACACACACACACACACACCACACATACACACACCACACACACACACACACCCAACACACACACCACACAACACCACACCCACACCCACAACACACCACACACACTCACACACACCACACACCACACATACACCCACCACCCACACACAGACCAGCAACACCACACACTCCACACAACCCACCACAACACACCACACACACACACACACCACACACACACACCCCACCACACACAGACACACCACACACACACACACACACCACCCCCCCACACACACCGCACACCCACACACAACCACACACGCCACACACACCCACCCACCACACACACACTTACACACACACACACACACTACCCACACAAACACACACACACACCACCACACCACACAACACCACACACCGCACACACTCCACAACAACACACTCCACACACCAACACACCCACACACACACACCACACCACCACACACACACACACACACACCCACACAACACACCACACTCACACTACACAACAACACACACACACACACACAACACCCCACCCACACCACAGCTGGAATCCACAGGGTGTAGGAAGTATTCAGCACACTGAGAATCAAGAAGAGGAATAGTTTAGGAAGCGCTGTAGTTGAGGCAGGCTTCCTACATAACTTTAAGCAGAGGTACGATAAAGCTCAGGTTTCAGGGAGAAGTGACCTAGTAGCGACAGTGAAGAGGCGGGGCCAGAGCATGGACTCGACCCCTTGCAAACCTCAAGTAGGTGAGTACACACACACATACACAACACCCACACCACCCACAGAATTGATGGGAACAAACTGGAGCACATGGGGGTCCCGTAACATGGAGAGCCCAAGATGTTGGATGTGGCTGCTGGAAAACTCATGCACAAATGTTACGGGAACGCTACGAGAGCTGAGAGGGGAGGATGAACTCAGACAAGGATTGGACCTTGAGTTCACCTGGGCAGTTCAGCCTGAGGAACATCCACAACATGAGAGTACCCTAGGAGCTAGCGATCCACATGGTTCTGTGCTTTGACTACTTAGTGAGTTTGCAAGTGGAGAGAGGAGAGTAACGGAGTTGAATGGGGGGAAAAGCCTTGACTATGAAAGAGCGGGACTACATTGGGTAGAGGAATTCTGCAGGAGGTTCCTGTGTGGGGACAGAGAACTGGCAGGAAAGCCAAGTAAATGCAAATGATGGCAATATGAACAAAATGCAAGAGGGCAGCGGAAAGGTTATTTTATTCCAAGCGGCAACAGACACAATGGAGAGGACCAGAACGATCCCCTGGTTTACTCGTCAGTGTAGTAAGGAGCAAACTACCAGTGCATAGAGAATGGAAAAAATGTAAGAAGGCAGAGACACATGAAAATAGGAGATTAGTAGCAGAGACCAGGCAGTGAGTACGCACGGGTAAGGAGGGAGGCCCGCAGACAGTCTGACAATGACATAGCATCGAAAATCAAGACTGACCCGACAAAACTGGTGTTAGCCAACATTCAGGAGGGAAGATACAGTCAAAGACCCAGGTGATCACATAGACATGATCATTAGGTACTGTGAGGAGACGAAGACAGGAGATTTAGGAAGTTTTTCAGTAGAGACAGGAAGGTCTCTGGGAGAGACAAGCACAGAAGGGAAAACATCAAGAAGAGAATCTACCAAAACAAGTGTGGGCTCATTGGACATAAACGCAACCGAGGGGTGTTGCTAGAAGCTGCTAAGTGACGTTGATACCTCAAAGGTGATGGGACCGGACATATCCCCATGGGTTCCTTAGAGAAGGGAGCAGAGGATGCTGTGCATGCCCTAACAATCTTCAACACATCCTTGAAACTGGGCCTACTGAGAAATGGAAGACAGCAAATGTTCGTCCCCATCATAAAGAAAGGAAAACCAGCAATGAGGCACTAAGCCTACAGACTGAGTGTGTTGACATGTGTGCAAAAGTCATGGAGAAGATTTATCTGGAGGAGAGTGTGGAACACCTGGAACGGAACAAAGATTATAAATGAAAAACCAGCCATGCGGTTCATGGAAAAGGCATATCCTGTGTCACAAAACCTTCAGGAGTTTTTTTAGACAAGGTAACAGACGTAAGACACGAGCGAGAGGGTGGGTTGGTTGATTGGGATTTTCTAGACTGCAGGAAGGTGGCCTTTGACAACAGTTCCCACACGAGATTAGTGCAGAAGCTGGAGGATAAGGCGCATATACAGGGTGGGCACTGCAATGGATCAGGGAATACCTGACAGGGACGGCAACACGAGTCATGAACGTGAAAGAGGTATTCACAGTGGGCGCCTGTGCGGAGCGTGGGTCCCACAGGGGTCGTTCTCTGGACCCAGTGCTATTTTGTTATATGCGAACGACATGATGGAAGGAATAGATCTGAAGTGTCCCTATTCACCGATAATGTGAAGTTGAGGAGAAGAAATAAATCGGATGCGGATGAGCAGGACTGACATACAGAGACCTGGACAGGCTGGGACTTGTGAGTCAGAACTGGCTTCTCGACTTCAACCCATGCCAACTGCAAAAGCATGAAGATTGGGGAGGGGCAAGAAGACCGCATGACCGAGTATAGGCTGGGATGGGACAAAGACTACAGACCTCACTCGGGGAAAGGACTGGGGTGACATAAACCGACGCACGCACCGGATGGCAACATCAACAAATAACTGCTGACCGCTTAACGGGACCTGGGCAACCCTGAGATAGCGTTCCGATACCTTAAATAAGAACTCGTTCAAGCTGCTTACACAGTGGTTTAGGCCCCTACTGGAGTATTGCGAGCACCAGTCTGGAACCCACACCTGGTCACGCACGTCAAGAAGTTAGTGAGGAAAGCGACAAAGGTTGCAAACCAAGGCTATATGTCCTCAGACTCTGGGGATGTCGTACGTGGAAAGGTTAAGGGACATCGGACTGACGACACTGGGAAACAGAAGGGTATCAGGGTGAGACATGATACGATAACGTTTATACAAGATACTGCGGGGAATAGGACAAGGGTGGACCAGAGATTGGATGTTCCATGAGGGGGACACCGGGACAGGGGTCACAACTGGAAGCTGAAGACCTCAGACGAGTCACAGGGACGTTAAGAAGTATTTCTTCAGTCAAGGAGGTCGTCCGAAGTGGAATCGCCTAGCAAGTGAAGTAGTGGAGGCAGGAACCATACATAGTTTTAAGAAGAGGTATGACAAAGCTCAGGAAGCAGAGAGGGAGAGGACCTAGTAGCGATCAGTGAAGAGGCGGGGCCAGGAGCTGAGTATCGACCCCTGCAACCACAATTAGGCGAGTACAATTAGGCGAGTATACACAGGAAGTATTTACAGTGGAGGCTGAAGGGACATTGGGAAGAGAAAACAGTGGGGTACAGCAACAAGGGATATACCAAGAGGTGTTGGATGAATTACACACAACTGAGGAGGAGGTGGAGAAGCTCCTAAGTGAACTTGATACCTCAAAGGCGGTGGGACCGGACAATTCTCCGTGGGTCCTTTGATAGGGAGCAGAGCAGCAGAGACCATGTGTGAGCCACTAACCAAATTTTGCACACTCTTCCCTTGAAAAACTGGCGCAAACTCCCCCCCCCCCCACTGAAGTATGGAAGACGGCAATGTAGTCACCACTATACGAAGGGAGACCAGAAATGACGCACTGAAACGATAAGAACAGTGTTCATTGACGGGTGTATAGTATAGCAATCTTGCGAAACAGATTTATCAGGAGGAGAGTGTAGGAGGCACCTGGATGCAGAACAAGATTATAAAGAGACAGCTCGCATGCATTCATGGGACGCCTCATTCCTGTGTCACAAACTACTAGAGTTTTATTGACTAAGGGTAAAAACTGAAGTAAGGAAATGAATGGGGAGGGGTGGGTTGATTGCCTTTTCTGGGACTGGCAAAGAGGCCTTCGACTCAGTTTCTCACCAACGAGATTAGTACAGAAGCTGAGAGGATCTGCAGTTTATAACAGGAAGGGCACTGCACTGGTCAGAGAATACCTAACAAGGGAGGCAACAGCCGAGTCATGGGTCCTTGATGAGGTATCACTGTGCGGCGCCTGAGACGGGCTGGGTTTCCACAGTGGGTCAGTCCTAGAACCAGTGCTATTCTAGGTCTATGTGAACAAAGCCGGAAGGGAAGAACTCAGAAGTGTGTCTGTTCGCAGAGATGTGGATTTAATGAGGAAGAATTAAATCAAATGCGGACAAAGAACAGATCTTCAGAGACCTGGATAGCTGGATGCGTGGTTCTGCAGCTGGCTCCTAGGAATTTAACCCCACCTCAAATGGAAAGCATGAAAAGATCGAGGGGTCAAGAAGACCGCAGAGCAGAGTATAGGCTAGGACGGAAAAAAAGACTGCAAACCTTTATGCTGCGGCTTTTGGCGCCTGCTAATTGAGAATAGCGTTCGGAGCCACAGTAAGGAATCGTTCAAGACTTTCATACCTGTGTTACGATCAGGCCCATATTGGGAGTACGCGCACCAGTTTGGAACCCACACTTTGATCAAGCACGTCAAGAATTAGAGGAAAGTGAAAGGTTTCAAAAAGAAGGCTGTTCCAGAGCTAAGGTCGAATGTCCTCTGAAGGAAAGGGTTAAGGGAAAATCGTCTGAAGACACTGGAAGACAGGAGGGTCGGGGAGACATGATCGACATACAACTACTGCATAGAATAGACAGGTGGACAGAGGACAGGATGTTCCAGGATGGGGACACAGAAAACACGGGGGTCACAGTTGGAAGCGAACCATCAGATGAGTCAAAGAGGAAGTTAGGAAGTATTTCTTCAGCCACAGAGTTGTGGCTGAAGAAAAACCCATCCACCCCACACGACACCCACCCCACACACCCCCCACCCCCCCCACACCCCCCCCAACACACTCACCCACACAACCCACCCACACCCTAACACCCCTCACACAACCACCCCACACAAACACCCCACACACCTAACCCCCCCCATCCACCCCCACCCATCCACCCCACCCACACCCACCCCACACACCCCCACACCACCCACACCCCCCACACACACACACCCCACACACACACCCCATACACACCCACACATACACCCACACATACACCCCACACATACACCCCCCATCCACCCCAACATACACCCCACAAAACACCCCAACCTTACACCCCCACATACACCCCACACATTCACCTCCAAACATACAGCCCCAACTACACCCCCGACACATAACACCCCACCTACCTATACACCCCCACAACCACCCCACAACATACACCCCACACTACACTCCCACACATACACCCCACACATACACCCCACACATAACACCCCAAACACCACCCACCCCCACACCCCCCCACCCCCCACACCGCCACACACACACACCCACACAAACACCCCACACACAACCTCACCCCAACACCCCCCACCACCCCCAACACCCCCCCAACAATTACACCCCACACTTACACCCCACACAACACACCCCACACACACACAAACCCCACACACAACACCCCACACCACACACCCCCCACACACACCCACCACAACCCCCCCACACCCCCACACCCAAGACACCACCCACACACACACACCCACACATTACCACCCACACACCCACCCACACAACCCACCCACACACACACCCACACACACCCACCACACACACCCTCACCCACACACACCACCCCACCACACCACCCACACACACACCCCCACACCCCCCAGCACACACACCCCCCACCCACCCACACAACACCCACCACAAAACACACACACACACACAACCACCCTCATAACACCCCCACCCCCCCACCACCTACACCCCACACAACCTACCGACACAACACCCACCCCCACAACCCACGCCCACACACCCACCCCACAAAACACCCACCCCACCCCAACACACCACCCCACACATACACCCCCAACATACACCCACACATACACCCCACACCCCCCACACCACTACCCACACACAACACACCACACCCCCCCCCACACACCACCCACACTCACACACCCACACACACACACACACCCACACCACCACACCAACACACCCACACACACACCACACACACACCACCCACACCCAAACACCACCACACCACACACCACACACACACCACTCACACAAACACACACACCACCACACACACCACACACACACACACATACACCACCCCCCACACACACAACAACACACACACCACACACACCACACACACCACCACACCCACACACACCACACACACACCCACACACACCACACACACCACGACCTCCACACACACACAACACACACACAACACACAACAACACCAACAACACAACACACACACACCACACCACACAACAACACACACACAACCACACACAACTTCACCACAACACACACACACTCACACACCACACACACACAACCACACCTCAAACACACACACCACACCACACCACTCACCACACACACCACACACAACACACACCAAAGCGCACACACACACACACCACACCACACCACACACCCACACACACACACAACCCACACACACACACCCCCGACACTCACAAGACACCGCACCCACACCCCCCACAACCCCACCCCCCCACCACCACCACACACGACAACCACACACATCACACACACACACACACACACACCACACACACACACACAACACACCACAACACATCACGACCCACACACACGCGCACCACACACACACGAACCCACACCCACCACACACACCACCAACACACACAACACACAACACCCACCACACAACACCACCACACACACCACCCACACAACACCAACACACACACCACACACACACCACACACACACCACACACACACCACACACACACACACCACACACCACACACACACACACACACACACACACACACCACACACACACCACAAACACCACACACACACACCACACAACACCACACACCCACACAACACCACACAAACCACACACACCACACACCACCACACACACACCACACACACACCCCACACACACCACACACCACCACACCACACACACACACACACACACACACACACACCACACCCCCCCCCCCCCCCCAACACCACCACACACCAGCCACACCCCACCCACACACCACCACGCACCACACCACACCCACAACACCACACACACACCCACACACTCCACACACACGCATCACACACGCCACACACACGCCACACACATACCACACACACACACCACACAACACACAACACACAACACACACCCCCACCCCCACACACACCCACACACCCACACACACCCCACCAACCCACCCACAACCCACCACACCAACACACACACCACCCACCCACCACCCCACCACAACACAAACCACACACACAACCCCACACACACACAACCACACCCACACACCCCACACACACACCACTCAGACCAACACCACACACACACCACCCACACAGACACCACAACACACACCACACACACACACACACACACACACACCACACAAACACACAACCACACACAAACACACCACACACACCACACAACACACAGCACAACACACCACCACACACACGCACCACACACAACCACACACCAACACTACCACACACAACAACCCCAACCGCACCGATCACACCAAACACACACAGCGACACACACACACACCACCACACACCCCACCACACGCCACACACACACCACAACACACACAGCACACACACAGCACAACACAGCACACACACAGCACATCACTCACACACACAACACACCACACACACCACACACACACACCACCCACACACACACGCATCCACACACCACACCCACACACACACACACACCCCAAACACACCACACACCAACCACACCACCACACCCACACCACACACACGCCACCACTCACACACACACACCACACCAGCACACAACCACCACACACACACACACACCCCACAACACACACCACACACACACCCAACACCACACACACACAACCACACCACACACAACACACACCCAACGCATCACAGACACACACCTCCAACACAGACACCACACACACACCACCACACACACCACACCACACAACCACCCCACAACACACCCCCAGACCACCACACACACCCACACACAACACACACCCACCACATACACACACACCCACACACACCACCACACACACCCCACCTCACACACACTCCCACCCCCACACACCACCCCCACACACACCACACCACAAACACACACACACCACACACTCACCACCACACACCCACACACACACCACACAAACACACACACACCACCCACACATGCACACACACTCAAACATCCACACACACACACCCACACACCCACACACACACACACACCACACACGACAACACACACAGAACACACAGCACACACACACTAGACCAGAACACAACCTCAACCACACATCACAACAGCACACAAAACACAACACAACCACACACACACACCCACACAAGAGACACCACACACCCACACACCCCGCCACACACACACACCACCACACACACACACCCCACACACACACCCACCACACACACACACACACTACACACACACACACACAACACACACACACACCACACACACACAAACCCACAAAACACCACACACCAAAACACCACACCTCACACCACACACCAACACACACCCACACACCCACCCACCACCCCACACACCACACACACACCACACACACCCCACACACAACACACACACACACACAAAAACAAACACACAAAACACACCACACACAAACCACCCACCACACACACACACACACCCCAACCCACACCACACACCACCACAACACCACACAACACACACACCACACAGACACAACACACACACAACGACACACAACACCCACCCACACACCACCACCCACACACCACACCCACACCACACACACACCACACCTAATCAACAACACACCCCACACACACACACACCACCCACCCCACGACCCCTCACACACACACCACTCACACACCACACAACACCACCAACACACAACACAAAACACACCACACCCACACGCCCCCACAACACACCACACACCCACACACACACGCCACACCACCGCCCACACACCCACACCACCACACCCACCACACACACATACACCACCACCACACACCCCACCCACACAACACCACCCACACACACCCACACCACACCACCACAACCACACAAAACACCACACACACCCACACACCACACAACACACCACACACCCCACACACACACACACACACACACACACACACACACGGGACGGGAAATCCTGTTGTCACCAACCTACTTGAGTTCTATGACATGGTGACCAGCAGTAAGAACAAGGACGAAGAGGGGTGGGTGGATTGCATTTTCTTTGGACTGCAAGAAGGCGTTAGACAACGGTTCAACCAAGAGGGATTGGTGTCAAAAACTGTGAGGGGACCAAGCAGGGGATAAACAGGGGAAGGCACTACAATGGATCAGGGAATACATTGTCAGGAAGACATGCAGCGAAGTCATGGTACGTGGCGAGGTTTCAGAGTGGGCACTCTGTGCTCTGACAGCGGGGTCCCGCAGGGGTCCAGTCCTAGGACAGTGCTGTTTCTGGTATTTGTGAACGGACATGACGGGAAGCATAGACTCTGAGGTGGTCCTGTTTGCAGATGAGTGAATTGATGCGAAGAATAACTCGATCGAAAGAACCAGGCAAGAACTACAAAGGGATCTGGACAGGTGCAGAAAACTGGTCCCAGCAATTGGCTCCTGGAGTTCAATCCACAAGTTGCAAGTTCATGAAGATTGGGGACGGGCAAAGAAGGCGCGCCGGAGTACGTCTAGGGGGGTCAGAGACTACAAACTCACGCAAGGAAAAAGATCTTTGGGAGTGAGTATAACAGACCACGGCATAATCTCCTGAAGCGCACTCATCAACAAATAAACTGCTGCAGGCATATGGGCGCCTAGCAAACCTCCAGAGTCAGCATTAGAAATCTTTAAATAAGGAATCGTTAAGGGGACCCTTGTACACCGTATCGTTAGGCCATATTGGAGTATGCTGCACCAGTTTGTGACCCACACCTAGCCAAGCACGTAAAGAAACTAGGGGTGAGAAAGTGCAAAGGTTTGCAACAGTCTTTGTACCAGAGCTAAGGAGGTTATGTCCTACGAGGAGAGGTTAAGGGAAATCCCTGACGACTCTGGAGGAACAGGAGGAGATAGGGGGGACATGGATAACAAAATACAAAATACTGAAGAGGAATTGACCAACGGTGGACAAAGCAGGATGGTTCCAGAGATTGGACACTGTAACAAGGTGGACACAGTTGGAAGCTAAAGACACCGAAGAATCACTGGGATGTTAGGAAGTATTTCTTCAGCCCAGAGTTGTCAGAAGTGGAATAGTTTGGGACGCGATGCTAGAGGAGGGCAGGATCCATCATGCTTTAAGCAGAGGTATGATAAAGCCACGGCTTCGGGGGAGAGTGACTAAGTAGCGAACAGTGAAGAGGCGGGGCCAGTAGCAGGATCGACCCCCGCACCTAACTAGGTGGAGTACAACTAGGTGAGTACACCACACCACACCCCCCACACCCAACCAACCCCCCCCCCCACCCACCACCCACACCACCCCCACAACCCACACACCACACACACACACACACACACCCACACCACCACCCCCAACACCTACACACACTCAGACACCACACACACGACACACACTCACACACACACACACCCACACCCACCCCCCCACACCACACCACCCCACACACACACACCCACACACCACACACACACACACCACACGACACACACACACCACAACACACCACACCACACACACAACACCACACACACACACACACACACACACCCACACACCCACCCACACCCCCCACAACACCACAACCCAACACCACCACCCACCCCCACACTCCCACCACCACACAACACCACCCACGACACCCACACACCAACAACCCACAACACACACCACACACACCACACACACACACACACACCACACACAACACACACACACACAACCACACACACACAACACACACACCACACACCACACACCACACACAACACACACACACAACACACACACACACTACAACACACCCACACACACACACCACACACCCACACACACCCCACACACACACACACACACACAACACCACACACACATAAAAACTCACACACAAAACACACACCACCACACACACCGACACACACCACACCCCCACTACACACACAACACACACACCCACACCACAACCAACACACCACACACACAAACACACACAACACACACACACACTCACAACACACCCCACCACCATACACACCACACACACCCACCACCCACAACCACACACACACAAACAACACACACACAACACACACACACAACACCACACACACCCACACACACACACACACACACACACACACACGGCACTCACACACCCACACCATACACACACACACACACACACACCACACACACACCACACACACACACACACACACACACACACACACACTCAACCCTCCACACACACACACACACTCACACACACACACCACCACACACACCACACACACACCACAACGACCACCCCACACACCCTCACACACACACCACACACACAACACACACTCACAAAACACACACAACACACACACACACACACCACACAGCACCACACACACACACACACCACCACACACCCACAACACACACACCGTCCCTCACACCCCATACACACACACAACTGTACACACAGATGCCAGAATAACCTTGACATTTGGTCCAAGTCAGTTATAATTACTGGAGTTTACTTCCTTAACACTACAAAATTAACGTCACTGTCGTTCATATATTCTGATTTAATACCATCATTTATCTTGTTTTCCTATATAGTTGTTCTAATAATTAAACTAGCTTATGCTGTAGCTGACTTGCACCTACCTTTGCATGGGCGTACGGGCCGTGGGACCTTGTTGCAAAAAATGTAACAATCGATCGGAGCACGTATAAGTGGACCTGGACTAATATTTATCCTGTCTTATAGTATCAGGCGTGACCTGAAAATAGAAGGAACACTTTAATCTACATCATTTTGCTTCACAGTCTTGTTCAGAGGTGTGCCACTACACTACAGTTATAAAACTGCACATTACATACCTTCTTTCCAGAGTGCGACCGACTGGGTATTTTTCTATCTCAGGACGCTTCAAGTCCAGCTACAGTTCTCCTGAATTGCCTTCATAATGTTACCTTGCTCATACTCCAAACAGCATGTCAAAGTCATAAAAGCCATTTGGCTCACTTAACTCTACATAAAATGCTCACGCTTACGTATTTGTTTACTTTGTTATAATTGTGTATGTAACTTATGTGGGCTGGTGCCTAAATTAATAAACTTAGTGTCTTAGCATTACTTGCTTAACATCTTTTCACACACCGCCGTATCCCACCCTGAGGTGCGGTGGCCAAAAGGAAAAATTGAACGTTTCTCTTTAACATGGCGTCCAACAATATTACAGTACTCAGAAAGCCTATTTAAAATGAGAATCAGATTTTGAACAAGCTAATGTTTTCACTGCACTTGCTTTTATAAATCCACGGTGCCCCGTGGCCTGGTGGCATAAGCTCCCGCTTCACATGGTGAGGGGTCCGGGTTTGATTCCCAGCGATTGTGGAAACATTGGGCGTATTTGCTTACTTGTTGTCCCTGTTCACCCATCAGTAAGATGGGTACCTGGGTGTTAGTGGACTGGTGTGGGTTACATCCTGGGACAAAATTGACCTAATTTGCAGGAAATGTTCAGCATAACAAGGAGCTTTCTATATTAGTAGTATGTCACTGATGTCAGCTATGGTCTGTATACCTTGTACATGTACCTGTAGAAATAATTATTATATTATTAAATGATTTAATACATTATTTTCGCATAATAGACCAATATTGTTAACCACATTTGTTTTTCAAAATTTCCATAATTACTGTATAGATGGTATGCATGTAACCCCCACATGGGAGAAAGAAATTTTCGATGATGGTTCGATTATTAACTGGTCTGTGGGTAGTTAATGGTCCAAGTCGGGCCAAAATGCTGTAGTATTAAGTTTCTCTCTCCTTTGGGCGGGTTACAGTGAGCCATCGACTTAGACATATTGAGAATCTTCTGTATTGTGTATATTATTATTATATTACCTGGAGTTAACCTGGGGAGGGTTTTGGGAGTCAACGTCCCCGCAGCTTTGTCTGAGACCAGGTCTCATGGTGGATCAGGGTCTGATCAACCAGGATGTTACTGCTGGCCGCACACAAGCTGACGTATGAACCACATCCCGGTTGGTCAGGTATTGACTTTAGGTGCCTGTCCAGTGCCTTCTTAAAGACTGCCAGGGGTTTAATGGTAATACCCCTTATGTATGCTGGGAGGCAGTTGAGCAGTCTTGGCCCCCAGACATTTATTGTGTTGTCTCTGTGTATAATAATTGTGTATAATATCATTATTATATCATTACGTATTGTGTATAATATTACACACAATTCAGGTCCTCGTTGTGTTTGTAAGTCGAGGACTTACTGTATTTGTGTATTAAATCACTGTATTGCAACTTTTATTCTTTATGCAGACTGACTATTTTGTGTTTGTCTGGGCAGCACGTGCATGAGACGATGAATATCAACATGGCCGAAGACGAGCGCATGTCTCCCGATCTACTGGGCAGCATAGACCCTCACCAGTCACACTCACCATCGCCCGAGGAGCCCCGAGACCTTAGCATTAAACGCAAGGTGGGTCCCCAAGTGTCGTCAGCAGGGAGCAACACGCTTGAAAATAGAAAAACTCGCGAAATAACAATAACACGATTGCAAACCAATCAGGTTATGGGTGGTGTTAGACCCCATGGTGAGTGAGTTATAATTCTCAGAAGCCAGTGTGTTAACCACTGGCTACAATAAGATTCATCCATCTACGTATATTTATACATCATAGGGAAGTTAGCATAGGCCACCACTGTGGTAAATGCTAGTTTTTACAGGTGAATCCCTCAGCAGTATGACTGAAGGTTGGCGGCCTGTGCTAACCTCCCTATGGTGTATAAATATACTGTACCTACTTGACTGAATCTTATTGTAGCCAGCTGGTCCAATGGTTAACACACTGGCCTGTGAGTTTTATGACTCGATTGCCCTGGGTTCTAACCTCACACGTTCCATGATTTAATAAGACACATGCACAACACTTGGGTATCTGTATTGATAAAATGTTTCACCTTTTCAGCTGGCCATCTTCAGTTGAATACAGGTGAATGTAGACTGGAGACAGTGGAGGAAGTAGTCTTAAGGTGATCAGTTCCTCAGTCTTGATGAACCTATTAAATACAGTGAAAGACATGTAGTTTGACCCCTGCACTGTATGACCTCTGTGGGTTTAGTGCCTCTTTATGAGGAAAATCATTTTGACTTGCTTAGGTATGTCTGGAGACTTTTGCTTGGTCCTCTTGTCTGCCCCTTTTTGACATTACTTTTAACTTGGGCAGATGCGTCCAGTTCCGCCTCCGTTGGACCTGAGCAAGCGGAATTTGGAGCCAGAGGCCATGATTCCAGAGTTTGCAGCCATCACTACAACCAGTCCTAAATCACCACTCACACAGAAGAACTTGCCATTAAGAAAGAGGTAAGAAAAGTAACTAATACATGAACCTGCACTTAAGAGGTAAGAATAGTTACTATTTACAAAAGAATAGTTACATTCCAGTAATCTAACCTTGTATAATAATAATAATGATATGTGCAGTTTTGAACTGTAGTAACAGTGCCCATTTTGCAAGACAGTGATGGAGTGAGCGATGCTGAGTGTTTCTTCTTTTTCGGATCATCCTGCCTCTTTCTACTACCACTGTTACTTCTACAAGCATTATCACTACCACTACTACTTTTTCTCCCTCTTTCTCCTGTTCCTGTGCTCCTCGCCTATATATACTGGCTCCCTCACTCTCTTCTGTCAGTTTGACTTTGTAAATGGTCTATGTTGGATCAAAACATCGTCATAAGCTTCTCTCTCTTATGTGCGAGTTATTTGTGTATGGTTTGGTGTATCTTTTCAGAGCTCACAGCTGGTCGTTTCAGTTAGAGGCACAAGGTCTGCAGCTGCCTGCGACAACAACAACACCAGGAGTGATCCGATCAACAGCTGAAGTGCGAGAGCAGCACACAGGTATACCCTCATCCTCATCTTCCTCTTCATCCTCATCACTAAGGATCCCCGGCTTGCCCACGCCTCATACACCACATACTCCTCATCCTCATTCTGCGATTCCAGTAATTACCAGCAGATTTCCCTTTAGCGAGGGAAATTCCAATGGCTCGTCCTTTGGTGCGGGGGACATGTCTGTGGGTGCCCAGGGCCCCTTAAATTTATCTACGGCGGCCATGGGGTGTTTACCTTCCTCTCTACTGTCTCCAGCGCCATCGCATCCATCCACATCGTCCCTCAACTCCTCCAGAGAAGAATTGGAAAACGAGGGGATGATAGCGGACTGCCACGTGTCTTATTCCCACGTGCCTTCTCCACACGTACCCTCGCCGCATCACGTGTCTCCACACTTGCCGTCCCCCCATCTTCAAGGCGTCCCCATGGGGCCACAAGGCCTTGGCGGACACGGACACACAGACAGACTGGGCACGGGGTCATCCCCGTGTCCATCCTCAATCTCCCCTCAACCAACATCAGGTCATCAGTGGCCCACAAACGTATGGTCTGTGTTCATGTCGGGCGTGCGTGTCCACTTTGTTCTGGGTGGAGGTGGCCAGGTAACGGGGGCGAGGTTGAGCGAGGAGCTTGGCCAGCTGGAACGCACTCACCAACAGAGGTACGCACCCCACGGCTTGCACCTCATGCGTATTCTTCGTGAGGGTTCGTCGTCACACATGTCCGCTCCCAGCTACTGCCAGCTCTACTTTCGACCAGTCATGGTACAGCAGGAAGACATCATGGTAGTCACACCGCCAGATCATCCATTCTATGTACATGGCAAAGGTCAGTCCTGAGTGGTGTATGTGTTGTTGTAAAGATTAAGTCTTAGCTCCTACCTCTGCATCTCTACCTAAGGTGTGTTTGTGTGTGTGTGAGAGAGAGAGAGACACCTATCAGTCCAGGTGCTTAAATAGTTAGATATTCTCTCCAAGATACGATACTACGTACCCCAGACAATACTACCTACACTGTGCCACTCTAAAAATATTTGTGCCTGGGGACTCTACCATGACCAGTCACATTAAACCATTAATAACCCAACAAAATCTGCAGGACAGATGATCATCCATTCCTGTGCCAGTAAACTCTTTCCCCAGTCTTCAATAGTTTAACCTTAATATACAGAATATACATTCATATTACTGTGGCTGTTATATATACAGTGTGAGCAGAGTAATATTTAGTGAAGGGATTTAAGGAAACCGGTTAGTTGGACTTGAGTCCTGGAAATGGTAAGTACAATGCCTGCACTTTAAAGGAGGGGTTTGGGATATTGACAGTTTGGAGGGACTTCTGAACTGTTGTATCTGAGTGCCTCAGTAAAGACAGTGATTATGTATGAGTGAGGTGAAGTTGTTGAATGATGAAAGTATTTTCTTTTTGGGGATTTTTTTTCTTTTTAGGTCACCCTGCCTTGGTGGGAGACGGCTGACGTGTTAAAAAAAAAAAAAATTATGTAGTGTATATGTAGTAGGTTGGTAGACAGCAACCGCCCAGGGAGGTACTACCGTCCTGCCAAGTGAGTGTAAAATGAAAGACTGCAATTGTTTTACATCATGGTAGTATTGCTGGTGTCTTTTGTCTGTTTCATAAACATTCAATATTTTAGGTACGTTATGCTACTACTTCTTACACTTAGGTCACACTACACATACATTTACAAGCATATATATACACACCCCTCTGGGTTTTCTGCTATTTTCTTTCTAGTTCTTGTTCTTGTTTATTTCCTCTTACCTCCATGGGGAAGTGGAACAGAATTCTTCCTCCGTAAGCCATGCGTGTTGTAAGAGGCGACTAAAATGCCGGGAGCAAGGGGATAGTAACTCCTTCTCCTGTATAAATTACTAAATTTGAAAAGAGGAACTTGCGTTTTTCTTTTTGGGCCACCCCGCCTTGGTGGGATACGGCCAGTTTGTTGAAAGAAAGAAGTATGTATATATAACAAACTCCAACATAAACCCTTCCCTCAGACTTCTTGAGAGCCACAACAGAACACACAGGCACAACACCAGACACAAAACTCACTCTGACTTACCCTGTGTCCGCCTCACTATGTGCATAAAACTCGCTGTACATAATAGGTCCTAAGATCTGGAATTTATTGTCTGCTAACAAATTTAGAGCTAATGTTAAAAAGCACCTCATTGCACTTACTTAACTAAACCAACATTGTTGAGAGACCAAACAAAACCAGCTCATCCAACTCTCACTGTTCTTCCAGTTCTTTCCCTAACAACCATAGAAAATGAATCACTCATCTTGTTCCATTATATCTATTGTAACTGCCTGTATGTTTACCATCTCTTTCATTCGTCCCATAAACAGAAGACTTAAGTCAGTTTGACACTGCTTAAGAAGTCCCACTTAACTGAAGATCACTAAATCAGTTTGAAACATTAATGCATACTTAAAATTGTACTGTTATTCACTTAGCTGCCTCTTGTTTTGTAAATTTAAAACCACCTACTTAATAATCCATGTTTAGTTCTTAAGTACTTAGTAAACATTAGTACGAGTCTGCCTGAAATGCACCATATGTTAGTGTCTTTCTTCTGTGCTTAATATTTTATTACGTGTAAAGTACATTATCTGTATACTGCAGAAAAGAAATGATCACAGCTGTTTCCTATGAAGTTAGGTTGACCCAAAAAAGAAAGCACATTCTTCATTGTTCATTCAGTAGTTGTCCTGCCAGAAGTACGAAGATATGTATAAATGACCTTCTGAACCATAAGATTCCTATCCAGCCTTCAGAGTGCAAGCACTGTACTTCCCACCTCCAGAACTGTAATATCCTCACCCATCCTTCAGAGTACAGGCACTGTACTTCCCACCTCCAGAACTGTAATATCCTCACCCATCCTTCAGAGTACAGGCACTGTACTTCCCACCTCCAGAACTGTAATATCCTCACCCATCCTTCAGAGTACAGGCACTGTACTTCCCACCTCCAGAACTGTAATATCCTCACCCATCCTTCAGAGTACAGGCACTGTACTTCCCACCTCCAGAACTGTAACATCAACACTCATCCTTCAGAGTACAGGCACTGTACTTCCCACCTCCAGAACTGTAACATCCTCACCCATCCTTCAGAGTATAGGCACTGTACTTCCCACCTCCAGAACTGTAACATCCTCACCCATCCTTCAGAGTACAGGCACTGTACTTCCCACCTCCAGAACTCAAATCCAGCAGACCAATTTCCTAAAAAAAACCTTTCATGATTTATCTTAGAGCAAATCTTAAAAACTATTGTTTTACATCTACTTGTGTATATTTAAGGTTGGTGCAGCGTGTTCCCTGAAAGAGCCACTGAGCGGTATAGCCTTCCGTGCCAGCAACTCCAGGAGGGGGACGTGTGTCTTCCGCCCTACCATCCAGAAACCACGCAGACGCCCATTCCTGTCGTCACACCGGATCTTGCTGACGCCATGAAGAGGTTCGAGTACTCACCTGTTTGTGGTTGCAGGGATTGAGTCACAGCTCCTGGCCCTGCCCTGTGTGTGTGCACTTATGTATGGATGGTTGCAAGGGTTGAGTCTGTGCTCTTGGCTCTGGATCTCAACTTGATGTCAGGTCTTGTACTTGTATGGCAGCTTCTCATTGCTCACTGTCAGGTCTTGTACCTGTATGGCAGCTTCTCATTGCTCAACGTTCACATTTAATATTTAAGAATGAATGAACATTTTTTAAAGCTGAATTTTTCAATTGTATTTCAAGTCCTTTTTATGAATTGTATTTTAAAATGGTTTTTTGAATAGTATTTTTTTTTAATGTGTATTCTACCCCATTTCAGATTTGACTTCAACGATGACCCAGCAGAGGGGGGTCCAGGAGCCTACTCTGCACCCCCCAGTGCAACTTTTCCACCGCACACGCAACGCACAATCTTCCTCTCTCCACCCGCGTCGCCCTCGAAGAAGAGTCGAGACGGACGTGGTGGAGGTGGAGGGGCCATAGGCATCGAGGGCGGGGGGAACCGTGCCCGGCGACCGATGAACGGATTCATGCTTTTCGCCAAGCACCACAGACTCAAACTTATCCAGCAGTACCCTGGCAAAGATAACAGGTAATGTACTCACCTGTATGTACTCATATGTACAGGTGTTCCTCAACTTACGATGGTTCGACTTGTGGTGGTTTGACCTGTGATGGTCCAACTTACGATGGTTTCGACTTCTGATGGCCCGACTTAGGATGATTCAACTGTCGATGGTTCGACTTTCCATATTTCAACTTTACGCTGGTGTGGCAGCAATTATTTATATTCATTTACGTATTTACTTTTCAATACTGGTATTTAGTTACAGTATAATTATTTGTTTATTTACTTATTCAGATATATATTTAGCACATATTCATATTCGACATGATATTTTCGATTTACGATATTCTGAACTTCTAATTATCATACACAAAAAACCCGCACATAAAAGACAGAAGCTTACGACGACGTTTCGGTCCGACTTGGACCATTGACAAAGTCACACTTTTATGTGCGGGTTTTTTGTGTATCGTTCCAGTCACGGTATTGTGCCTTTTTGTTATTTATTTCTAATTATCATATATGATAAGTGGAAAGTGGGTGCGGGAGGGAAGAGGAGCGATTGGTGGAATGATGATGTAAAGAGAGTGGTAAGGGAGAAAAAGTTAGCATATGAGAAGTTTTTACAAAGTAGAAGTGATGCAAGGAGGGAAGAGTATATGGAGAAAAAGAGAGAGGTTAAGAGAGTGGTGAAGCAATGTAAAAAGAGAGCAAATGAGAGAGTGGGTGAGATGTTATCAACAAATTTTGTTGAAAATAAGAAAAAGTTTTGGAGTGAGATTAACAAGTTAAGAAAGCCTAGAGAACAAATGGATTTGTCAGTTAAAAATAGGAGAGGAGAGTTATTAAATGGAGAGTTAGAGGTATTGGGAAGATGGAGGGAATATTTTGAGGAATTGTTAAATGTTGATGAAGATAGGGAAGCTGTGATTTCGTGTATAGGACAAGGAGGAATAACATCTTGTAGGAGTGAGGAAGAGCCAGTTGTGAGTGTGGGGGAAGTTCGTGAGGCAGTAGGTAAAATGAAAGGGGGTAAGGCAGCCAGGATTGATGGGATAAAGATAGAAATGTTAAAAGCAGGTGGGGATATAGTTTTGGAGTGGTTGGTGCAATTAGGGATTGGCAGAGAGCATGCATAGTTCCTTTGTATAAAGGCAAAGGGGATAAAAGAGAGTGCAAAAATTATAGGGGGATAAGTCTGCTGAGTATACCTGGTAAAGTGTATGGTAGAGTTATTATTGAAAGAATTAAGAGTAAGATGGAGAATAGGATAGCAGATGAACAAGGAGGCTTTAGGAAAGGTAGGGGGTGTGTGGACCAGGTGTTTACAGTGAAACATATAAGTGAACAGTATTTAGATAAGGCTAAAGAGGTCTTTGTGGCATTTATGGATTTGGAAAAGGCGTATGACAAGGTGGATAGGGGGGCAATGTGGCAGATGTTGCAAGTCTATGGTGTAGGAGGTAGGTTACTGAAAGCAGTGAAGAGTTTTTATGAGGATAGTGAGGCTCAAGTTAGAGTATGTAGGAAAGAGGGAAATTTTTTCCCAGTAAAAGTAGGCCTTAGACAAGGATGTGTGATGTCACCGTGGTTGTTTAATATATTTATAGATGGGGTTGTAAGAGAAGTAAATGCGAGGGTCTTGGCAAGAGGCGTGGAGTTAAAAGATAAAGAATCACACACAAGGTGGGAGTTGTCACAGCTGCTCTTTGCTGATGACACTGTGCTCTTGGGAGATTCTGAAGAGAAGTTGCAGAGATTGGTGGATGAATTTGGTAGGGTGTGCAAAAGAAGAAAATTAAAGGTGAATACAGGAAAGAGTAAGGTTATGAGGATAACAAAAAGATTAGGTGATGAAAGATTGGATATCAGATTGGAGGGAGAGAGTATGGAGGAGGTGAAGCACGCTCAATGTTTCTATCCTCACAAAAACACTTGGAATTTCACTATTTTTTCACAGTGGTTATTATGAATACTGTGATATCACTTTTTTACCGTGACCTTAGCGCATATGTTACTATATATGATAATGGGAGATGGGAGATGGGAAGTACAGTGCCTGCACTCTGAAGGAGGGGTGTTAATGTTGCAGTTTAAAAACTGTAGTGTAAAGCACCCTTCTGGCAAGACAGTGATGGAGTGAATGATGGTGAAAGTTTTTCTTTTTCGGGCCACCCTGCCTTGGTGGGAATCGGCCAGTGTGATAATAAAAAAAAAAAAAAAAAATATAATTTAACTATATATAATTTGTGTTCCCATTATCATATATAATTTTTGCTTACATTATCATATATAATCTGTATTTCAAGTAATATATATAATTTTTATTTACATTATCATGAATACAGCCTCTCCTAACTTAACGACGGAGTTCCGTTCCTAAGACCACGTCAGTAAACGAATTCTTGGCAGCGAGTCTGTGTCAGCCATCTTTGGTATTGTTTTAATGTTGCCTTTGCACCATTTATAACATTTCTGGTACATTTTTAAATGTTCATACAGTAGTGTACTGTATATTGTAATAAACAGAATAGAAGAAATCAGCTCTAATATACATTACCTAGTTATGCATACTGGTCAGAGAGCCCATCGTATGTCTGATTCGTCGGTAAACGAGTACGTCGCTAAGTGAGGAGAGGCTGTAATCTGTATTTCTAGTAATATATATAATTTTTGCTTCCCTTATCATATATAATCTGTATTTCCAGTGTGTATATATATAATTTTTGTTTACATTATCGTATATAATCTACATTTCCAGTAATACATATAATTTTTGTTTACATTATCATATATAATCTGTATTTTTAGTAATGTGTAATTTTTGCTTACATTATCATGTATAATCTTCACTTCTAGTAACATGTATAATTTTTTCAGGGCCATTTCCGTTCTGTTGGGCGCCATGTGGAAATCACTACCAGAAGAAGACCGAGAAACTTTCAATGCCGAGGCACGGGCCCAGGCCGAGGAGAGAAAGCGTATCGATCCCGACTGCTGGAAGAGAAAGCGTTCTCACTCGACCAGCTAAAAACTATTTTGCACTAGGCCTAGTTTAGAAAAAAAGAGTAGAAATGTCACTTTTGCCCTTAGCACGACTCGTTGCCTCTAGGAAGATTGATATATTGTCAAAGATGTTTGCCAAATTTTGATTTTGTTAGTACTGTGGCAGGCTTTGGTATGTGGGTGTCCCTCATTTTATGCGGATTGGCTTTTTTTTTTGTGAATTAGCGATTACACGGCATTTGATTACTGTTGGCAGTTCCCCACGTCTGACGTGCAATCACCATTTCCAATCATTGTGATTTGCAAAAGTATTGAAGGTGTTTTTTGTGTGGAATTAAACACTGACTACCTGACCGAGCCTGATACATCTGCCATAGGTTGGGAATACACCTGCATAAAGCCAGGGACACCTGTTGAATTAAATATGGCATGCAACTACCCATGGCTTAATTATCTGTTCAACGTTGCATTTTCCAAACTTCATCTTGCATAGAAAGATGGAAGATTTACTGTTCCTCAAAATTTCTTTCATGTTGGAGAACTGTGCTAGTGTTTTAATATTTAGAAATTGAAAGAAACATTCTTTGGGCAATTCTAGAATTTTTTTTATGTGACACACTAAACCCGTACTGGGTCGTGATGGAGGCACGGCCCTCCATTCGCCAATCACGAGACAGACACGCTACCTACCTGCATTCACAGATTGCCGTGGGCAGTCCTAGAAAAGGTGGATCTGGCATCCAGTCAGGACGCTCCTGGCTTGCAAATGGTGTGGACTCGGCCAGCTTGCACATTTTCTTATAGCGATGTGCAATAGTATTTTTGAGTTACAAACCTTCAGACATGCTAGTTTTTACTGTGGGTGAAGTATGGTGTAGCGGACAAGTGGGAGCGGGAAACGCACAGCAAGAGCATACCTTTATTTAATGTGTTTCACCTACACAAGGCTTTATTACGATAAGAGGATGTGCTAGACACAAGTGCAACATCCGGGTATCTTGTAGACGTCTCTGCCATCCAGTGGCTTTATCAATACAATATATGGCTCAATGTCTACAAGATACCCAGGTGTTACACATGTCTAATTCTTGTTGGTATTGAATACCACTGATACATAAGTATGGTAATAGCCTCATTCAGATGAAATACCATACTGATAAAACCCTCCTCTTGCTGTATGCATCTCTCTGCCACTGCTGTAGTTTTTATTGTATTTAAAAGTGATGCTGCAACTGGAATATCAAGGAACAAGTATTATCATCATATTTATATTTAGTTGGTAAGGTTTAAGGATTTTTGTAAGTATTCTCCTTATACAGTAGTAAATGATCTCTGTATTACCACTTTCAGGGGTTATTACAGTCTACACTTATTGTATTTATTTTGTACTTCACCTACTGTATTCTACTTTTAGCTGTGTCAAGTATTGACCATTTTAAATGCAGTATTTTATAAGTTTATACAAGATTTTATTTTATTTTTTTTTTATTTTTTTTTGGGGGGGGGATTTTTGTTTTTTTGAGTTTTGTTACTTGAAACGTGATTTGCTCAGCTGATGATCATTTTAAAACTTGGTAACGAGGCAATATATCTCATCGCAGTATTAGTTTTGTGGTAATTAAAAATGTTAGGTTCAGAATAACAGATTGTCTTAAACTTAAGTTCAGAATAACCAGCTGTTTTAAACTTAGGTTCCTTCCCAAGCAACTTAGACCTTGACCCTAGCATTGCCCTCTCCGTCGACCGTGGTATTCGACTGTGCTTTCTTGTAGTCCCAGTATATGCTCAGTTGAAATTGTAGCTCACGACATTACGCTTTCCTTGCCACCCTCAGTAGTTTTCCATTCCTTCCCTGATGTTAGTTTTGCATCTTTGAATATTATGAATGACATCTCTCAGGCACATTAAGAATCAATTATACTAGGGTGCAGGGGGTTCCCTGACTTGGACGCCTGAGTTATGATGATCTACATTCACAAAAGAGTCCAAAAAGTGCATGCAGGAGGCCACGCATATGCAGCACTTTCTTTTTGGTGTTCCACATTTTGTATATATTTGGTAGAATTACCAACTATGTAAAGTAAGAGGACACAGGTGCAACTAATGTGACATTTTATTGTGGCAACGTTTCGCTCTCCAGGAGCAATGTCAAGCCGTTACAAACAATACATGGACACAAGAGGGTATATATAGGTGTAGAGTGAGGTGCAATACTAGTGGTAGTAGTAGTAGTAGTGATAGAAGTTGTAGTAGTAGTAATACAATATGGTAGAACAAGTAATAGGTTTGATATCCTTTTACTCGTGTGCAAGTTAATTGTTCTACCATATTGTATTACTACTGCTGCTGCTACTTCTACTACTACTACTATTACTACCACTAGTATTGCACCTCACTCTAAGCCTATATATACCCTCTTGTGTCCATGTATTGTTTGTAACGGCTTGACAAAGCTCCTGGAGAGCGAAACATTGCCACAATAAAATGTCACATTAGTTGCACTTGTGTCCTTTTACTGTTCCACATTTTCATTGGCTTCAAATTGAGCCATTGTTCATTATGTCACTGGTGGGTGGAACAATGGCCGAGATGGAAATCAACCAAAACATGGAACATTGAAAATATGTGCTATATATATGGGACTCTCCTGTAATTGGAGAATCACAAATGCTGACCTGCCATCGCAAACGTGCGTCATAATTATCCACAGCAGTACTATGTTATCTGGGATAATGGGTTCGTGGTTGCAAGAGATTTTTGTAAGTTGAAATACTAGGAAGGCAACTTGTTCATAAGTCTGGAGACCCCTCTATATGCCTTATTTGTATGTGATACTAGGAAAGTCCAGATCTTTAAGACAGTTTCCCATCAAATACTGATTGATGCTGCAGTCACTTCTCTTATAAAGCTTCTCTATAAGTGATTTTCTTGCAAATACAATTAAAAAAGATCGTTCAAAAGGCCTTTCAACAAACTTTTCATGTGTATTTTTCAGTCACATTTATAAAATGTTCATCGTGTATACCCAGAGGGGATTTTGGGGGTCAGCACCTCGGTACAGAGGTTTATAAGAGAGTTTACTGTGTATCAAACTTCAGTGATTGATGCTATATAAAAATTTTAATATTTGCACTCTATAAGTGTTAACTTTTTCATATACTCATTGGCTGTTATACATTAATGAAGGAAAGACAGGTGGTTGAACATGTTGGTTCAACAAACACTCGGACATGTTACAAAATGCTTCAGGTCTGGGACCTGGCTTGGGGTTCCAGGTTAATAGTAGTCAAGGTTGTCCCACAGCTAAAATATTTTCTGATATGTCTTAGTGTTTGTTTGTGTGTCTTGTAAAACCACCAGTGGGCATCAATTAGCAAAGGTTTATGCCCAGCTCTTACTGTGTCAATGTTTTGCTCTGTAGAGCTGTGTCGAGTCACTTGTTTTGATTGAGCTCTGCACAGAGCAAGACATTGCTGCAGTTGAAGTTTGCTCTGCACTCATATTTTCGCTACCATAGAGACCATGCGTTTCTATCTGTAATCCTTTGCTTGAAAAGTCGAGTGAAATCATCCAGGTTTTGGTTTAAATTGCTCTAAAATCTTAAAGATCTATGAGTTCAGAAGTGAAGATTATGTCTTCACTATGTGATAACTGGTAAGGCTTGTCCTCATAATATACAGGAGTTCCCCCTGCATATAAACCATCCTTTTTTTTTTTTTTTCTTCAGAGTTTTACATTTTCATTGCATTCAAATTGAGCCATTGTTCACTATGTTCCATCTGCTGGCAGTAGTCACCGGTGGATGGAACAACGGCTCACTGAAAGCCAATGGAAATGTGGAACAACAGAAATAGTTTCTGTATATACAGGGGAAACTCCTGTAGTTTGCCCTCACTCTCCAAATTATTTGTGTAATTTGGTTTGTTGTTGAATGGCTTCTGATTTATTCTTAAAAAGTACTCCCCAACAAAAGCCAGTTTTGTAAGAAACAAAATGTTTGTACAGACCTCAGTTCTCTGTGTACATACGTTATCCACAGTGGCAATTTCCTACTAAGGTGACCCAAAGAAGGCAGCATTTGCCATCGTTCAGGCAGTAACTGCTTTGCTGGAAGTTTGCAGACCTCAGTGCAATTCAGTGTTCCTTAACCCATGTGGAAACACAGCTTAGCCCTTTCAGGGTCAAGAGGCCCTCTCCTAAACTTGTTCTCAGAGTCAAAAAGTTTTCTGAAAAATTATTTTTTCTTATGAAATGATAGAGAATCTTTTCCCGATCATAATAACACCAAAAGTATGAAATTGGCGGTCTCGCCAATTTTTACGCATCGGCAATTCCACCAATTCCTGTGTATTAGTCGACAAAAATCATATTTATTTCGCTAGAACTCCATTTTTTTCTATCGAATGAGTACAAGAAACCACCCATTTACCAATTTCAACTGTCCAATAAAGTGGTTAGAAATTGGCAATTTTGCCAATTTCACACAAATTTCAGAAGATGCCAATTTCCAAATAGCTTCCAGAATAAACAAGAAAGACATTTCTGGCACCAAAATAACAAGTTCTCTGTTCATTAGTCATGTCCCCACACCCCTCTTATATTTCTTTTACTTTCCACTTTGAATTTTTATTCTTAAAAAAATAGAAGATTTACTGTTATGCAGACTACTACATTAGTGTAGAAATGGTATAAATAATATCAGCGCACTTGTGAAAGAATATTAGACTCACCAGTTGACGTGTATTGGACGCTTGGCATGATTTGTTTACTTTTGAACTTTGGTAAAAATCGAACATTTCTGCTACTTTGAGCTCAATTTCAAGGTACTTTTCATTGTAAAACCAGTCAAATTCATCTCAATTTCTGTAATATGTCTTCCATTCTATAAAATGAGACCAGGAAAACTAGAATACATCCATAAATACCATACGAAAATATACTGAAAAGTCGCTGTTTTAATCCAAAAACACGGTCGGAGTTTTTTTTTCTCATTATGCACTGTGTGCTGCAGGATTTTTTATGCTGTGCACACTGACCACATAGACCCATTCTTTCATATGTAGGCCTACCAGCTTTCTCTCACTAGATTTGAGGGCACTAGAATTTAGGCATACTAGTATGTCAATAACCCCTGGTGCGTAAGCCGTACTAGTACATACGTCGAAAACTCTGAAAGGGTTAGGAACACCAAGGAAACAAAAAATGGAAAATATATATTGAAACTGTTACGTATGACCAGGTATAATTTTACAAATATATTATAAATTTTGTTCATTTGACCTTCATGGCTTTAGCGCTTGGTTTTGATTATAATAATAACCATCTCCAGTGCAACACTTAGCTGCTGTTTTCAACTTCATCAGTATTAAACCCGTATAATCGGTTCATCATCAACCCTCACGTGGTGTTCATACAGCTTTGATCATTGTGTATATTCTTGAATATTATGTATATTTGGCTAAATTTCCCGCCTCCACTTTTTAATTTATAATTATTAACACGCCGGCTGTCTCCCACCGAGGCACGGTGACCCGAAAAAGAAGAAACCGATCCCAGTGCACTTTATAAAGCAGTTCTGATAGTCAAATGGGCAGATTCTTGTGCTCAGTATAACAGAAGTAGTGAAAAATTTAGCTGAATTGAGAAATGGAATTGGCTTAAAATAAGACTCAGAGTGGGCAGAATCGCCCAAGCTACAAACTTCATACTTGTGTAATTCCGTAAGTTTTCCATCAAATTTCTTATTTTTTGGTGCCATTACTTAACCCTTAAACGGTCCAAACGTATATATACGTTCACGTGCGTAGCGCCCCAAACGTATATACTGTATACGTTTTCTTTGTCATTCATTCAACACTGCCACGATAAGCCTGAGTCACCTAGACATGAGAGAATGGGTGTGCGCACTCACTGTGCACCATATTAAAATAATTGGGGATGCCTGGGTATCATATTCTCTTTTCGTATTAAAAAAAAAAAAAAATCTCAAAATTTGGGGCGCTACACGAGTGAACGTATATACAGTGGACCCCTGGTTAACGATATTTTTTCACTCCAGAAGTATGTTTAGGTGCCAGTACTGACCGAATTTGTTCCCATAAGAAATATTGTGAAGTAGATTAGTCCATTTCAGACCCCCAAACATACACGTACAAACGCACTTACTTAAATACACTTACATAATTGGTCGCATTCGGAGGTAATCGTTATGCGGGGGTCCACTGTATTCGTTTGGACCGTTTAGGGGTTAAAAGATTTTTTTACAATTTCTGCAGAGGAAATTGTTTTTGTTTTAAAAATCCCGACACTGAGCACTTTAATTCCACGACTCCGGCAAGAGAAAGGGTTAATAAGCCCAGAGCCTTTAATTCTCCAAACACCCAGAAAATTATATATTCAAATTGTCTGAGTGCATCGTTTGTCTCTACATGTAATGTAAATTTTTACATGTGTTTTAAATCCATAGTAGCATTTATTATTTGCCATTTATGTGAAAACAATTAAAAACAGTAATGTTTGCATTACATAAAATTAGGATTGATTTGAATTTTTGATAATTATGGATTTTTCTTTATTCTGTGAAAAACTTCACAGAAGTGTAAGAGGTGGACTAAACAGTCAAAATGCCGTATTGAGAAGAAAAGTTGTAATGATGTTTTGGTCCATGTTGGGCCATTAATCAGTCCCACTGGTTAATGGTTCATGTTGGACCATTAATCAGTCCCACTGGTTAATGGTCCATGTTGGACCATTAATCAGTCCCATTGGTTAATGGTTCATGTTGGACCATTAATCAGTCCCACTGGTTAATGGTTCATGTTGGACCATTAACCAGTCTTACTGGAACTTAATTATGGCTTATTAATGATCCTAGTTTGACCAAAAAGCCTTTGTAAGTTTTGGTGTTGTAAGTGCTGGTTATTTGTGCAATGGGAGCTAGTCAACTGACTTGACTCACATTATTATGGCTTAATACTTTAAATATATAACAGAAAAGTTGGGCAGTAAAGAAAAATAGTCACGACATTGGATCTGTGGTTATTAACCGCCACAACAACGTGAATAATTTTTTCGGCATTAAGAGTTAAGACTCGCAAAATTGTAATAATACGATTGTAAACAAGCCATGGAATGAGTGGGGTTTAATTCCTTGGGTTCGAACTCCACCCATTCATGGTTGAGGTTTAATGACAGTAGAAATCTGTCAAAAATCAAATGGAGATCTAGAGATGAGAATTTAGTGACGAGCATCTCTCGTTTAGATGTTTGCATGTGTAGTAACTGTCAAATGTACAGTTTTTAAATAAGTTTGTGGCCGGGTCACTGAATGAGGTAAACTTTGCATGTTAGAAAAATAGAAGTCACAGTACTGTGACTGGAACAGTTCATGACTGAGAACAAAAATCTCATTACCATAACTGGAACAATTTACAACTAAGTCATAATACCATAACTGGAACAATTCATGACTAAGAAAGTCGTAATACCATGACTGGAACAATTCACAAGTCATAATAACATGGCTGGAACAATTAGATAATCAGTGACCTGTACAAACATTTTGTTACAAAACTATGGTTTAGTACCCAGCAAGTACAGGTGCTCCTTGACTACAATGGGGTTGTGTTTTAATGAACTCATTGCGAGTTAAAATTATCGTAAGTTGAAAATATTGCAAGTTGAAAATGTTGTAAGTCAAACTGCGCCATCATAAAGTTGAAATGCAAGTCAAACCACACCATTGTAAGGTGAAAATATTGTAAGTTGAACCACATCATCGCAGAGTGGAAACATTGCAAGTTGAACCATGTTCAGTGAGGAGTACCTGTACTGTAGGCTCGGTGTGGAGAAGCGGGGAGTACCATAGGCCTATAATTGACTTCATGTGGCAATTCCTTACCTGCTGCCTTGTGCTCGTGTGGCATACGTCTTTCACAAACATGAGAAACGTGTTTTGGAACAAAATAGTTTTTGTTCGTAGCCTGAAAATAGATTGAAAATGTGTTGAAATGTCATGAACAAATGAAAAGAATACAGTGGAGCAATGGGTATTTGAACCCGTGGTCTGGCAGTCCTGGGTTTACCATCCCTGTCTCTTGACCAGGGGTTAAGCACATCAAACTGGCAGTCGTGGGTTTACCACCTTGCTTCTAGCCCGGGAGATAAGCACAACCCACACGACAACCAGACTGGGGATTTGAACCCCACTCCACTGAAATACAGTAAACCCTCCATATAGCTGACAAAATCCACTGGTTAAATCTTACTTTTAATTCACAGACAGTCGGCTCTTATATAACTCCTCAATATACGTAATGTGATTTTTTTGTAAATATGATTTAAAAACTGCATCAAAAATTTAATATCACGGACTGTGAAGGCCTTTCATGCAGTTTAATTTTGGATGTACTTCTTCAGTCGCATTTCCAAAAAAAAATGCATTATATAGAGGAGCGTTTTAAATAGTGTTGACTGTATTTTGTGTTTATTAGTTGTAAATTTCCATGAAGTATTATATATACAGTAAAATACTTTAGCGATTTTTTTCTATAATTTTTTTAAGCGCTTTTAATGAACACAGAGAAAATCCTAGTGATTTTTTCTGTGATTATTTTTAAATGTGTTTTAATGGACACTTGAAAAATCCTAGTGATCTTTTTGTGATTTTTTAAACATCAATTAATAGACACTGGGTAAGTCCTTCCCTAATAGTGCGTTATATTGAGGGTTCACTATGGATGCCTATTTTTTTTACTCTTCTCCCCGTCCTTACTTTCCCCTCTTTCCTGCAACTATGTTAAGTGTAAATTACTATTGTTATAGACAAGGTCTCTTGCTAAAATTTATTGATGTTACATATTGTAGCGAATATATAGAGAGAATTGTATGATTTTTATTGGAAGCAAATTTTAAGTGATAGGTTAAGATGTATAAAGTTGCTCAGAAAGTAGGACTAAGTTGTCTTATAAGACTTTTCTATTCGTTATATTTTTTTGCAAATGCTGTTGAAAGAGTTCATTCAGAATTGAATAGTGTGTACTGTAAAGGTGTTTAAAGGCATTATTTACTTCTGAATTACTTATTGCAATTGCACTTATCAGTAATAATAATCTTTATTTCTACATGTATGTGATACAAATTATACAGAGCATAGCTAACAGCATTGATATACTGTAAAGTCCCTGGTTATGCAGAGCATTTCCCACAACTTAGGTTAGTCTTATCCCCCAGGATGCCACCCACACTGGTCACCTAACGCCCAGGTTACCTACTTGCTTCTAGGTGAACAGTGACAGCAGGTGTTAGTAGACTAACAACCAGGTTACCTGCTTACTGCTAGTGAACAGTAACAGCAGGTGTTAGTAGACTAACACCCAGGTACCTACTTACTGCTAGGTGAACAGTAACAGCAGGTGTTAGTAGACTAGCACCCAGGTACCTACTTACTGCTAGGTGAACAATAACAGCAAGTGTTAGTAGACTAGCACCCAGGTACCTACTTGCTGCTAGGCGAACCTGTAGCGGGGACTGAACAATACACACTAGAGGAGCTTTATAAGACAGCAAATTGTAGTTTGTTAGATAATATTAAGCTTAAAGAGCTTGAGTACATTATTATCCTGCCAGCTCTGAGGTGATCTCAGTAGATGCAGTTGTACAATGTCTTTCATCTGTCCTCAAACTCATCAGGAAGATTAGGAGAGCGAAGCCAAATTTGTATCACTAACCCCTGTGTCTCTCTCTATCTCTATCTGTCTCTATCTTTTTCTCTCTATCTTTCTCTCACTCACTTTTTGTTTAAATTCTTTCATTGGCTGAAATTCCATTTTTCGAAGGCATTTCGTCCATCAGTTAATTGACAAACCACAGCACGGATGGGAATTGAACTAGTGGCAAGTGAGTCGTAAAACTCACTCTCTGCGAATTCAATCCCCACCTGTGCCATTCTTTGTTTGCAATTGTGTCATAACGATTTTGTGAATCAGCTAATTGTTTCAAAAACAAGTTAATTTTGCTTTATTGGAAAGTGGCAATGGTATTCTCAACAACTGGCGTACGAGGTTTGGTACAGGGTAGTACAGCGCCCCTCCTGCATTAACACAGTCAATATGAACTTGTAAATAATTAACATGTTAACCAATTGTCAGAAATTGAAATTCCTATACGTATTTGTGCAATGTTCGGGAATCTTTATCAAGGAAACATTTTGCCAAAAAGTGGCTTCTTCAGTCCAATACAAAGAAGAATGGTTAAAGATCAGAAGGAGTTTGAGGTTATCAGTTCCTGAACCTGGAGTTGTGTTGAGTCCATCAGCCTTGGGAACAGCACGATTGATGGACTAAACACATCGCCTCCAGGCTGAAGGACTGATTACCACAAATTCCTTCTGATCTCCCATTGTTCTTCTCTGTGCTGGACTAAAGAAGTCACTGGTTGGCAAAGTATTTCCACAATAAACATTTCCAAATGCTGAACAAGTGTCTCATTTTTTCAACTCGTGGGTTTTCTAAACCATTCATAACATCGTATGTTTAAAATGTGAGACAACAAATCTGTCATTAACATGACAATGTATCGGAGGTGTGCCGTATGGCACAGTGAGAATACCCTTACTAGCATAGTTCATGTGATCTCAGTGTAGATGGCGTCTATCTGTTGCCGCTGTAGCACAGAGTCTTTGTTTATATTATACAGTGACAGATTGTAGATGAGGCTTATTCTTTTAAAAATTATTTCTGGGTAATAAAGTTAAATTGCCTCTCGTGTAGATGGGAAATCGTTAAATTACCTCTTGTTTAGACAGGGAATGATTAAATTACCTCTCGTGTAGACGAGAAGTTGTTGCTTATATGTGTTGAATGTTGACCGCCTCACCTGCATTTGTCACGTTAGATATGGTATGCTTTAAATGTTGGATATAATCAATTAGTACTTTTTTTTTTTGTAAACACAAAACACATTTTTTTTTAATGTGGTTAATATTCGTTTTAAGTCTCGACAATCACACAGTGTAAAGATAACTATATTTTTATCGTTGTTATTTTAGTGTGATTGTAGCCTGGGATATGAGGATTATTGTGGTGTTCATTTTAATGTCCATAAAGCTGTAAGGAAACCCTGTCCCTCAAACTGACACCCAGCCTCACTTATTCAAGAACAAGAAGGCACAATACCGTGACTGTAACAATACACAAATAACCTGCACATAGGAGAGAGAAGCTTACCACAATATTTCAGTCCAACTTGGACCATTTACAAGATCACGCTATCACAACTACTGCTTCTACTTCTGTACTACTTCCACTACCACCCTTACCACTACCACCACTTCTTTTTCTTCCTCTCTTGGTCCCGTCCCTGTCCTCCTCACGTATATACATATAGTGGCTCACTCACTCTTTTGTGTTAGTGTGACTTTGTAAATGGTCCAGGTTGGACCAAAACATCGTCATAAGTTTCTCTCTTATATGTGTGGGCATTTGTGTATTAATTATTAAAGAATTTATTGTTCTGGATGATGGCTGCTTTATTGGGCTTAAAGCCTGTCGACTACACCAGAGTCATTAAGGCTACAAGTCGCCTGTACACCACCAGTTGAGGACACTTCAACACCTAAAATGGAGATTAGGTTAAAGTCTCAGCATATGTACACTGAGAGATGCATACCTCTCTATGTATATACCATACCCTCTTTTGAACGACGGCACTTCAGCTGGGTGAACACAAGTGCATGGAAGTTGCTCACAGCCAGCACTGATGCCATTCTCCTGCCTCCTATTCATATAGACACATTGTTGCTGCTCAATATGGCCACAACCACTGCTATACCATAGTTTCCACCATAGCTCCAGTGTTGTGATGTTCACGGGTAGTGTATGAAGGGGGTTGGTGCCGTCAAGCTCAAAATGTCGTCAAGAAGAGCGTAACCTCCTCCTCTTCATCTTTCTACTTTAGGCGGCTTGACTACTAGAGGTCACTAGCACTGGTCTTTGGAGAGTATCAGCCAAGAATAGTCCGATCCCTAAAATAGGGACTAAAGCAAACTCTCAGTGTATATACACTGACAGACATACACCTCTCGGTGCATGTGCGTGTGTCTATATTCACTATACGTGTAATCCTGTCTGATCTCACTACTCTAGGTTAAGAATGAAGATCTAAGTGATAACCGATATATACTGTTTTCAGTGTAATTAGTATTATTCTTAGCACCTAAATGGAGTGCTTTTTTTTGTATATATTTTTTTATAAGCTGTAAGCCTTGTGTTGTATTTTAAACAGTCACGGGATTTTGTTTTGTGCTGTACTTTTGCACTGTATATTGAGAGGTACAGATATTGTAGTTTTAAAATTGTTGATGTTTTCACAAAAATAGGTTTTTAAAACTATGTTGAAATATTCAGAGCGAGGTTTTTAAAATTGTGTCAACATTTACAGATACCGGTTTTATTGTAGACTATGTTGAAATGTACAGATACCGGTTTTATAATGGACTGTGTTTATATAAACCGATGCAGAGCTTTTAAAATTGAATTTATGTTGAAATTTTCAGATACTAAGTTTTTTAAAACTGTTTCATTTTCTTTCTGAAGTATAACAAATGTTAATGGTGTTAGTGTTTCAGTGGCTCTTGTGAAGGCTTAAGACCTGGTCAAGACTGATTATTGTGGTTAGTGGTGCTAGGGGTCATCTGCACTGATAAGACACATGTGCAAGAGTTTGGGTATCTTTATTCCAAAATGTTTCGCCTACGCAGTAGGCTTCTTCAGTTGAGTACAGAGAAGGCAGCAGAAATAGTAGAGATGTAAAGTTGATGTAATCAGTCCATCACCCTTGAAGACGTAGTTTTGAGGTGGCCAGTCACGGCCATACAGTAATACTGGGGAAGTGCTAGATCTGTAGGGATCATACAGTGCTTAGGGAATGTGCGGGGTGATCCTGATCTAGGGAAGGGGAGTAAAGTTCCATCACCAGGATCAGAGTAACTTAAGTGTCACTAGCATCTCTAACCACTATAACAACATTCATATCAGTGCACTGTCTTCATTTTATCTTTTATAATTTCTTTCAATTTAAAATTCCATCCAGTTGGCCACTATATCAGTTTTATAAATTTGTTTGCAGAGAACTGTACACACATCCAGGGTGTTAATTTCATATAACAAATTCTGTGATTAGATAGTGACCTGAATTTAATTAATAAAACAGGAAAGGGTTTTATAATTGCACAAACACACTCAGCACGTCTGGCAAGGTGTAGGAAATGTGTGTGTTGCAGAGCAAGCTGTTGTTGCTTGCCTCTGTGTAGAGCTCTATTAAGTCACGACCAGATGGAGTTCCACGCAGAGTGAAGCATCTCTACGTGTGTGGGCTCCATGACACGTATATTTCCTTCGCCACTACCAATAGTATGCCATTTGGATCAAACATCTGGCAAACTTTTCTAGACGCCATACTTTCATTGTCTTCCCATAATGGCCGCGTCAGCCCCGCCATCTGGCGAGGCTTCTCAAAGACTCTTAAGTAAAATTATCGGAAACGAAGGTGTTGAACACCTTACGCGTCCCATTCCAGTGGAAAGGTTGGTAACAACATGTGAGGAGACGCAGTGCATTGTTCCATGGAGTGTTAAACCCATGTGGGTCACTAAGTGCAAGGGGGCCATAAGGCTCAATTCTGTATTTAGGTCTGTGTGTGCCGAGGAGCACAAAAGAACGGTGGAGGCTCCATCCTCCGTCCAGTAAACCTGCCCTGGTCTCTGATCGGCCAGGCTGTTGGTGATGCAAAAAAAAAAATCAGTGGAGAAAATGAATTACATCCTGTAAAAGTAATTTAAGGAAATCTGCCAAAGCTGACAGCCACTGCTTTACACTCGGTCACTGCCGTCACTTGCCACTTTCCACTCGTCGACAGCGAGAGGTCGGAAGCACTGCACACATCTTTCAAGAGTCGATCTGCCGTCGGACGCCGCTGGCACCAGGAGTATTATTTGTCAATTGAGTTGTGTATAGATGTTGCATGCATGACATTGTTTTGAATGGTCTTAATTTGGAAGATATTTTGTATAATGAAAAATACTCTCGTATAATATCTTGTGTAATGAAATAAAGAAAAAAAGAGGTTTATTGAGTTTTCTTGAACCCTCGCAATGACCCAGACAATGGTTGACACTTCCGCTGAAGTGTCACAGTTGTTGACGCTTCCGCTGAAGTGTAAATCACTTAAATTGTAGTCCTTAGGTCCTCCCCCAGGATGCCACCCATAAGTTAACTAACACCCAGGTACCTATTTACTGCTACATGAACACTATCATTTATGAATGACAATAGCTGTATGACCCTTATGGGTTTAGCGCTTGGTTATGATTATAATTGTTATAATTGACCCTCAAAGGGGGATCTATGATACTGGTAGAGCTCTTGATCCTAGAAGCTAGAGCTGCTCGTGTGTCTCCTTGGATCATCAGAATATAATTGACTCGCAATGCACCAGCCGCTTGTGACCCCACGAATTTAGCGCTTCCTCCATAAAACTACTCAAGGAAGGTTCCTTGATGTTGGTGAGGGGCTCTTGATTTAGGGAATTGGATCTGTGCTCCAGTTCCCCGAATTAAGCCTGAATGCCTTCCACCCCCCCCCCCAGGCGCTGTATAATCCTCCGGGTTTAGCGCTTCCCTCTTGATTTTAATACTAATAATAATTCCTCCATAAAAAAATTAGTCTGCCCCTTAATACCATAAATTATATAAACGAGAATTTAGAATAATTATAGATATTTAGTAATTTTTTTTAGTTAATAAAGGGAGCTAAATGCATTACTTTATCATGAAATTATATTATAGTAGCAGCAAGATGTTTATTTTAAATGATAATTATTATTATAGATAATTATAGTCAGTTTCTCGATTATATAATCCTGTTTTATCCTTTAAAAGTATTGCCAAACCTCGAGTCATGACATACTTCACTTAAAGGCTCTAAATCCCTGGAAATGGAGCAAATTTCCCATTCAGCTACCCCAAAAAACTTATGATATCATTCTTCACTGGGGGACGACCCATACGGGTGCAGCACTTTCCAAATAAACAAAATAATAATGCCCCAAAGATTTTGGCATTGATCTGGCAACAGTTGTTGTTATTGTTGTGGAGAAAGAAGAAAAAGAGAGAGAAGATAAAGAAGACAAAAGGACGAGAAAGAGGAGGATTATCGGTGTTTTTCTTGGTGGAAGAGAAAGAGGAAGAGTCAGAGAGGAAGAGGGAGGAGCAGCGAGAGAAGAAGGAGAAGAGGGTTAAATATGCCGCCCACCGTCAACCAGACTCACCCTGTTGACCGTGAGAAGCGACCAAGAACTGGAGACAGAAAGTAAGATAATCTAAGATAACCTAAGATAATGTGAGATATCACGACTAGAGGTAACCTAAGATAATGTAAGATAACCTAAGATAATGTGAGATATCACTAGAGGTAACCTAAGATAATGTAAGATAACCTAAGATAATGTGAGATATCACGACTAGAGGTAACCTAAGATAATGTAAGATAACCTAAGATAATGTGAGATATCACGACTAGAGGTAACCTAAGATAATGTTAGGCAACCTAAGATAATGTAAGATAACCTAAGATAATGTAAGATAGCCTAAGATAATGTGAGATATCACAACCAGAGGTAACCTAAGATAATGTAAGATAACCTATTTAATAAATGTATGGAAGAGGGTAAGGTACCTAGGGATTGGCAGAGAGCATGCATAGTTCCTTTGTATAAAGGCAAAGGGGACAAAAGAGAGTGCAAAAATTATAGGGGGATAAGTCTGCTGAGTATACCTGGTAAAGTGTATGGTAGAGTTATTATTGAAAGAATTAAGAGTAAGACGGAGAATAGGATAGCAGATGAACAAGGAGGCTTTAGGAAAGGTAGGGGGTGTGTGGACCAGGTGTTTACAGTGAAACATATAAGTGAACAGTATTTAGATAAGGCTAAAGAGGTCTTTGTGGCATTTATGGATTTGGAAAAGGCGTATGACAGGGTGGATAGGAGGGCAATGTGGCAGATGTTGCAAGTGTATGGTGTAGGAGGTAGGTTACTGAAAGCAGTGAAGAGTTTTTACGAGGATAGTGAGGCTCAAGTTAGAGTATGTAGGAAAGAGGGAAATTTTTTCCCAGTAAAAGTAGGCCTTAGACAAGGATGTGTGATGTCACCGTGGTTGTTTAATATATTTATAGATGGGGTTGTAAGAGAAGTGAATGCGAGGGTCTTGGCAAGAGGTGTGGAGTTAAAAGATAAAGAATCACACATAAAGTGGGAGTTGTCACAGCTGCTCTTTGCTGATGACACTGTGCTCTTGGGAGATTCTGAAGAGAAGTTGCAGAGATTGGTGGATGAATTTGGTAGGGTGTGCAAAAGAAGAAAATTAAAGGTGAATACAGGAAAGAGTAAGGTTATGAGGATAACAAAAAGATTAGGTGATGAAAGATTGAATATCAGATTGGAGGGAGAGAGTATGGAGGAGGTGAACGTATTCAGATATTTGGGAGTGGACGTGTCAGCGGATGGGTCTATGAAAGATGAGGTGAATCATAGAATTGATGAGGGGAAAAGGGTGAGTGGTGCACTTAGGAGTCTGTGGAGACAAAGAACTTTGTCCTTGGAGGCAAAGAGGGGAATGTATGAGAGTATAGTTTTACCAACGCTCTTATATGGGTGTGAAGCGTGGGTGATGAATGTTGCAGCGAGGAGAAGGCTGGAGGCAGTGGAGATGTCATGTCTGAGGGCAATGTGTGGTGTGAATATAATGCAGAGAATTCGTAGTTTGGAAGCTAGGAGGAGGTGCGGGATTACCAAAACTGTTTGTCCAGAGGGCTGAGGAAGGGTTGTTGAGGTGGTTCGGACATGTAGAGAGAATGGAGCGAAACAGAGTGACTTCAAGAGTGTATCAGTCTGTAGTGGAAGGAAGGCGGGGTAGGGGTCGGCCTAGGAAAGGTTGGAGGGAGGGGATAAAGGAGGTTTTGTGTGCGAGGGGCTTGGACTTCCAGCAGGTATGCATGAGCGTGTTTGATAGGAGTGAATGGAGACAAATGGTTTTTAATACTTGACGTGCTGTTGGAGTGTGAGCAAAGTAACATTTATGAAGGGGTTCAGGGAAACTGGCAGGCCGGACTTGAGTCCTGGAGATTAGAAGTACAGTGCCCGCACTCTGAAGGAGGGGTGTTAATGTTGCAGTTTAAAACTGTAGTGTAAAGCACCCTTCTGGCAAGACAGTGATGGAGTGAATGATGGTGAAAGTTTTTCTTTTTCGGGCCACCCTGATTTGGTGGGAATCGGCCAGTGTAATAATAAAAAAAAAACTAAGATAATGTGAGATATCACGACTAGAGGTAACCTAAGATAATGTAAGATAACCCAAGATAATCTAAGATAACCTAAGATAATCTAAGATAACCTAAGATAATGTGAGATAACCTAAGATAATGTTAGGTAACCTAAGATAATGTAAGATAACCTAAGATAATGTGAGATAACCTAAGATAATGTTAGGTAACCTAAGATAATGTGAGATAACCTAAGATAATGTTAGGTAACCTAAGATAATGTAAGATAACCTAAGATAATGTAAGATAACCTAAGATAATGTGAGATAACCTAAGATAATGTGAGATAACCTAAGATAATGTGAGATAACCTAAGATAATGTTAGGTAACCTAAGATAATGTGAGATAACCTAAGATAATGTGAGATAACCTAAGATAATGTAAGATAACGTAAGATAATGTGAGATAACCTAAGATAATGTGAGATATCACGACTAGAGGTAACCTAAGATAATGTTAGGTAACCTAAGATAATGTAAGATAACCTAAGATAATGTAAGATAGCCTAAGATAATGTGAGATATCACAACCAGAGGTAACCTAAGATAATGTAAGATAACCTAAGATAATGTGAGATATCACGACTAGAGGTAACCTAAGATAATGTAAGATAACCTAAGATAATCTAAGATAACCTAAGATAATGTGAGATAATCTAAGATAATGTTAGGTAACCTAAGATAATGTAAGATAACCTAAGATAATGTGAGATAACCTAAGATAATGTTAGGTAACCTAAGATAATGTGAGATAACCTAAGATAATGTTAGGTAACCTAAGATAATGTAAGATAACCTAAGATAATGTAAGATAACCTAAGATAATGTGAGATAACCTAAGATAATGTGAGATAACCTAAGATAATGTGAGATAACCTAAGATAATGTTAGGTAACCTAAGATAATGTGAGATAACCTAAGATAATGTGAGATAACCTAAGATAATGTAAGATAACGTAAGATAATGTGAGATATCATGACCAGAGGTAACCCAAGATAATGTTAGGTAACCTAAGATAATCTAAGATAACCTAAGATAATGTAAGTTTACATTAGATAATGTAAGATAACATAAGATAACCTTAGATAATGTAAGATAACCTAAGATAATGTAAGTTTACATTAGATAATGTAAGATAACATAAGATAACCTTAGATAATGTAAGATAACCTAAGATAATGTGAGATGTCATGACCAGAGGTAACCTAAGATAATGTGAGATAACCTAAGATATTGTAAGATAACCTAAGATAATGTAAGGTATCATGACCAGAGATAATGTGATAGCATAAAATAATGTAAGATAACCTAAGATAATGTATAATAACATAAGATAATGTAAAATATCACAACCAGAGATAACCTAAAATAATGTAAGGTAACCTAAGATAATGTAAGATAACATAAGATAATGTAAGTTTACACAAGATAATGTAAGATATCACGACCAGAGATAACTTAAGATAATGTAAGATAACCAGAGATAGCCTAAGATAATGTAAGATAACCATAGATAAAGTAAGATAACCATTGATAACCTAAGGTAATGTATGTTAATTCACCCTGAGATAATGTAAGATAACCAGAGATACAGTGCTGTATGACCCTTGTGGGTTTAGCACATAGTTTTGACTATAATCAACCAGAGATAACCTAAGATAACATGAGATAACCCCCCAGAAGTACTGCCATGCCCCCCTGAAGCTCTCATTCCAAGGATTTGGAGTTGATCCCTCTCCCTCCTCCCTCCCTGGATTGATCCCCCCTCCCTGAGGGGGGTGTTTTAACCCTTACGGGGTTAGTGCTTCCTCATGAATGCAATTATAATAATAATAATAATATAATAATAATAGTAATATAATAATAATAGTAATAATAATAATAATAATAATAACAGATGAATGAAAGGAGACATAGAATGGGATGGATAATTTTAAATAATGACTTGTTCTATAAAATAATTATAATAATCTATAAAGTAATTATTATAATTATAAAATAATTCCCCTTCCAAGGGGCTCCTTGTCGTGGTAAAGAGGCTAACGGTCTGAGGAATTGGACCTTATGGTCTTCTTCCTCAGACCGAACCTAATTACTCCCCAATTCCCCCTTCCCTATCCCATCCTCCCTTTTTTCTCTTCTTTCCTCCCCCCCCTCCCATCCCTCCCTTTTCCTCATCCCATTTGTAGCCTCTAGGGTCATCCCCTCTGGCATTACGGTTTCTAGGTAGGGGGAAGTGCGCCGGGGTTCATCCCGCTCCATGGGGTTCGTCAGGAGTGGTGTAGTTTGCTGTGGAATCTGGATCATCTGGAGGTGCCCTGCTTCCTTCCCGGATTTCCAGGAGGTGGGGCGGGGTGTCCTGCAGGTGATGGGTGTATCTCCAGAGGCTGCCTGTCAGTTCTGGGAAGTGGCAGCCGAAGGAGGTATGCCTTGTGACAGGTGTCCAACCACCCTCTCTTTTGTCCGCTGAAGTGGCTTGGTGGGTGTGAGGTTGCTATCCTGGAGCACTGGTTTACTGGCATGAAGGGTAGGGTATGGCACGGGTTCCACACTGCATCTGCACAGCTGGTGGTATCGAGGTCCTCTTGGATGAGAGGGGAAACTTATGGCCCTTTCATGCCTTCTAGTGACTGTCCCTCCACTGTCCCTCTTCCTTTTTTTTATTTCCTTCTTTTTTCTTAAAATAATAATAAGAAAGAAGTGCCACCATTATGGAGTCTTCGTTCTGTGACCCCCCTCCTCCCAGGCCCCTTTTTGTTACCGCATCCTGTTCTGACCTGGCTTCATTATTGGACCATTCTCTAGATTTTTCCCCATGCCCCTGTACCTCCTGCTGGTGACTCTTTGTCACCTGCTCCAGGTGCCAAGGCTTCGCCAATTTCGTTTAGTGCCACTGCCTCTTGCACGCCTTTAACTATGCATCCAGCTTCCCCAAATACAGAGTGATGGTTTTCGGATCACCCACCTGCCTCAGGTCGGGCCGCCTGCAGTCCTATGCCTGAATGTTCCAGACCATTTGCTGATGACAGTTCTTTGATTTCTGCTCATTTCACCCAGAAATGACCTACACAACACCCACTTCCTTTATGCACCAAGTTTACAGATACACAGTGGACCAAATTCTTTTCCTTACAACCAACATCTCCAACTGATTATCTTTAAGACCACAGTATTGGTAAAGCTCTTTTATGACATACTGACCAAAATATATCCTTTTACGCTCTTTGGAATGGTGAGCGCATCATTACAGTTCAAAATGCAGACCAAGCTCATGATCTTTCCAATCTTACTTCCATTGATAATGTTCCTGTCACAGTTCGCAAGCATGATACTCTCAGTTCTTGTAGTGGTATGGTGGTCTTACCGCGTACCATTGTACAGTATGATTTTTTTGTCTTGCGATGACGATATTTTAGAGCAATTAGTCCTTCAGGACCTTTATGTCCTGCCCGCTCGCGGGCAGAGATGCTTTCCCAGTAACATTGCCCGCTTATTCTTTGACTGTCATGAACTCCTGTCCTTCGTTTATATTGTGGGACATTGCCTACGGGTCCGTAAAGTGGTCCCTTCAAACATCCTGCTAAATACTGTAGGTCTCTGTTATAGTTCCTGGTCTGCGGTGCCGCAGATCATGCCGATGCATCTTGCAGTGTGCCCCCTACTTGTCTTACTTGCAATGAAGCTCATCCTTTTTTCCCACCAATGTCAGGTCTATCCTGATGAACATGAAATCTGTTGTCCTGTTTTCAAGACCCCTGGTTGTCTTCAAGACCCCTGGCTGTCTTCAAGATCCCTGGTTGTCTTCAAGACCCCTGGTTGTCTTCAAGACCCCTGGCTGTCTTCAAGATCCCTGGTTGTCTTCAAGACCCCTGGCTGTCTTCAAGACCCCTGGCTGTCTTCAAGACCCCTGGCTGTCTTCAAGACCCCCTGGCTGTCTTCAAGACCCCTGGCTGTCTTCAAGACCCCTGGCTGTCTTTAAGACCCCCTGGCTGTCTTCAAGACACCCTGGCTGTCTTCAAGAGGGAGCTGGACAGACACATAAAGTCAGTACCTGACCAGCCAGGCTGTGGTTCTTATGTTGGTTTACACGCGGCCAGCAGTAACAACCTGGTTGATCAGGTCCTGATCCACCACCAGGCTTGGTCATGGACTGGACCACAGGGGCATTAACCCCTGGAACACCCTCCAGGTATACATCAACTCCATGCTGAGGGACTGATTACCCCAAACTGCTCCTCATCTTCCACCTTTCTCTGCATTAGACTGACGAAGCCATTGGCTGGCATTACATTTCCAGAATAAAGATTCCCAAATGTTGCACAAGTGTCTTGTTTATCTCGTCGACTTTTGTAAACCATTTAGTATATAGTACTTCGTAAATTTGTGATGTTATGGTTTGTCATTATTATAGTCATGAGGAAGCACTAAACCCTGAAGGAATAATTGCTCGTGATTTTGTTATTTAATTGTAATATTTTGTAAATGTTATTGTTTAATGATGATTTTTGATGTACGCATTTTTTTATTGCAAGTCTTCCACTACAGGAGCAAATACATATCAGAAGGCAAGTACAACAATTGTATTTTAATATGAAGCTGTATTATACACTGTTGTATTTTCAGAAATACAGAGAAAACTGTACAGATGTTCCTTGACTTAGAATGGTTCAACTTACAATATTTTGACTTTCTTGGTACAAAAGCAATTACAGTGGACCCCCGCTTAACGATCACCTCCAAATGCGACCAATTATGTAAGTGTATTTATGTAAGTGCGTTTGTACGTGTATGTTTGGGGGTCTGAAATGGACTAATCTACTTCACAATATTCCTTATGGGAAAAAATTCGGTCAGTACTGGCACCTGAACATACTACTGGAGTGAAAAAAGTTCGTTAACCGGGGGTCCAGTGTACTTTGGAGATGAAACTTAAGATAATTACCCAGCATGAAGGTGGCAAGTCCATAACATGTATTCATTTATTGACTTTTCAATACTGGTATTTAGCTACAGTAATTATTTTTTCATCCACTTACCCAGTGACAGTAGTTATTTATTAATTTATTTATCATATATTCGACTTACGATATTTTCAAATTATGATGAATTCACCGGAACGTAACCCCCATTGTTAGTCGAGGACCATCTGTACATGCTTGATGTAATGTCTTTGTGTTGGGACTGAATAAGCCTATCAGGGTGAAATGTTAGCTAAGTAAATATCGTGATCTGTAGATAACGTTTTATCTACACAGGAAACATTAGGTATTATCAACCTTGTCCATACATCTCATCATTCCAGGAATTGAACCTGGGTCCTTATGGTTGTATGCTGATTGCTCTACCACTTAGCTTTGAGGATGTGTAATGAGGAATAACATAGGGATGAAATAATTAAAAAACGCATAAATTATGTAAAGCTGCAGATAAGGGTTATCATCTCTGAATGAAGAAATTTTCAACAATTTCACAACTTGAGCTAGAGTTTGCCACAGCCAGACTGGTGGTCACAGTGGTGGCCCATGCTAACCTGCCTGTGGTGTATAGTAATATAGTACCTAGTTATATGAATCTTGAAGATTAAGACACGTGTGCAACAGTTGGCCTAGTTAGCACACTGGCTTGGAGTTTAAGGATTTAGTTACCATGGGTTCAAACTCCACCCATTCTGTGGTTTATCCAGGACTATTGTAAAGTCACAATAGTTGAGACTTGACAGTAATCCAGGATGCACTGAACAATCATCACAAGTTTGGACTCCAGAGTGCTGGTTTTTGGTACTTTGTGTATATTGTGGGAATGTGGCTGTCAGCCTGGTTGAGACTATTACCACAACAACAGCACAAAGTTGGTGTACTAAGGGCTACCTGGAGATTGTTCCATGAGCCAGCGCCCCCATAACCTAGTCCTTGACCAGGCCTCCCGGTAAATCAGGGCCTGATCCACTCATAATATTTAATTTTAAGTTCAGACTGTCAGACATGAATATAAGTCATTTGTCTGAAACACACTTAGCTGAATGGAGGATAACCTCCCCCCCACCACCAAGAGTTGAAAACTAACCGACGAGCCTGGCCATGGACGGCTCCAGGAATAGAAAAAAATCACTATCATTGAAGGTAGTTTCAAAGGATATCAAAAGTAATTGAAGGTTATAAAAGGGTTTTTAACTTTTTTTTAAACAATCCCGTCTCCCAAACAAGGGGAGAAACCCATTCATGTTTTCATTAATCTCTTTTTGTCAGAAGGCTTTGACTACCACAGTTACCCACCCTCAGATTTGTGGCAGTTTTTTCCCCCCTTGAGGGCTCAAGTCCGTTTTATGCAAAAAAAACCAAAGGATCCATATAGGGATTATCTTCGGGAAAGGCCCCGCTTTACGGCGTTTCACTTTACGGCGTTCCGCTATACGCCTTTCAAATTATACCAAAACACGCTATAACGGCTCCCCCATGATTTCTAATCGGTACCTGCCAGTTTGTTTACATTCCCAGCGCTCATAACCTAGTCCTTCCATGCCTCCGTAAATTTTCAAGGCTTAATATTCATAATTTTAATTTATAATTCAGACTGTAACATGAAATAATCCATTGTGTTCTGAAGACACATTAAAATGAAAGGGGTCCCTCTACCGACGCAAATCCAAGAGTTAAATAACTAACCAATAGTCATAGGGGTCAAAATAGAAAAATAATCTCTCCATTAATGTGCATTTTACAATTAAAATTTTCCCCAAATTTTAGTTATATTTTAAATTATATAGCAATGGGTTTAACATTTATTTATTAACACACTCCCCTCACCTCCCACCAATAAAAAAGGTATGTAAAAATTCACTTGTATTTTTTTCATTGTTTTGTTCAAAGCACATTGAATTTAATAACAGTTCAACGATCTATCAATATGCTTAAGGACATGGTTTTTCCCCACTTGAGGCTCGTCCGCTTTAGGGCGATAGCCGGGAAAATCCAATATAAGGAGCATTTATCTGTACACACAGTTTAGAATTCAGTGCATTAACATAGCTGGGCTGGTAGCACACTCAGCTCACACATAGAGGTTCATGGTTTGATCCCCGGTATGGGTGGAAACTCTGAGATGTGACAGCAGGTGTTAAAACACCTGCTGTCACTGTTCACCTAGCAGCAAGTAAGTACCTGGGTGTTAGGTGATTGATATGGGTCACATCCTGGGGACAAAATTAACCTAAGTTGAGGGAAATCCTCTTCATAACTAGAGACTTTCTATATAGTATGTCATTGATGTCAGCTATGGTCTGTGTAAGTTGTATCATGTACTTATAGAAATAAACATTATTATTATTATTAACTTCTGCCCTCCAGGTCCGACTTAGTGAGTCGCGTCAAGTACTGCAACACACTTCCGGACATCCCATTCGACCCCAAGTTTATCAACTACCCTTTTGATTCCAATAGGTAAGTGTTTTTTCTCTCTTATTCCATGCCCATCAAGGGAGGAGCCTTGATTCTGATGAAGGGCTTTTGATCAGATGAATTTGAGCTGCCCCTCTCTTGTTGATCAACTCTGATTACCTTGTGCTCCCTATACTGTAATACTTACAGGTTTAGTGCTCAGAGCCAGGCTGCAGGAGTGGCAAAACTCTTGAAACTCACTAAAGGTATACGAAATGTACCTCATAAGCATAATATTATACAGGTGGTCCTTGACCTACTATGGGGTTATGTTCTAATTAATCCATTGTAAGTCAAAAATGTCACAAGTTGAATATTAATATGATATGCTAAATAAATAAGTAAATAAATAACTGTTGTCCCTGAATAAGTAGATAAATAATTACTGTAACTAAATACCAGCGTTGAAAAATAAATACAGTAGACCCTCATATTACACGGATTTATTTGGCACTTTATGGTCATTGCACTATTGAAAAATTGTAGCATAATTTTATACAACACTTTGTAAAATTAACTTAACATGATTTGGTTTGCGGGAGGGGAAAAAATCTGAAGCGTCACCCATGGATAATTTCCCTAGCTGAGGCCGCCGCCTGGCTGTGGGTGAGACCACTGTCTCCGTGGGGCTGCACAGGGCTTCAAGGCAGCAAAGGATTACTTCACCTTGCTTCCTTGCTTTAATACATCAGGTGATTTAAATTGTAAGCCTATGGATATTTACTGCTCTAAGAATCCTCGTGCTTTGAAAGGTGTAGATAAAAACACCTTACCAGTAATTTGGAGGTCAAACCAGTCAGCATGAATGAAAGAGGAAATATTTGTTGACTGGTTTAAGCATCACTTTATTCCTGAAATCAAGTTTTACCTGCAGAGCGAGAACCTTGCATTCAAGGCTCTCTTCATTCTTGATAATTCCTGTACTCATCCAAACACTTTGCTGGATGTGACACCACATGTAAAAGTTGTATTTTTACCTCCAAATACAACATCTTTAATACAGCCACTGGATCAGGGAGTTATAAGGTCATTCAAGTGTAACTACACAAGAAAAGTGATGAAAAACTAGTTGTATCAGTGGACTCTGACTCCAACCTGGCAGTACTAAGCTTCTGGAATAATGCATAATGTACTGCAGGGTAAAAGAAGCCAGTGATCCATTACAGAATTTATGCACACTCCTATGCAACCATCGACTTTAGTACCAGAACCTCAACCATCCACTTCTGCTGACAACCAACAACTATCCACCTCAGCTCAGAAGGGCCACACCATGCATCTCTACACTCTTCACAATCACTGACATGCACCAGCAACCACAATTTGAGATAAATAATATTATTTTTGTTGTATTTGTAGTCTTAAGCAACAAAAACAACATTATCATTTTCATTTTTATTTTTGTAAGATTTGGATGTCTAAAAAAAAAATTACTTGGCTTTTTGAGGGGGTTCCAGGAACATAACCCTATTTTTTCCCTAAGTTCTTCAGTTTATATAACACAGATTTATCTAACAAGGCATTTTCATGGGCATAACTACCATGTAATATGAGGGTCTACTGAAAATGAATACAAGTTTATCCTATCAAGGTTTGATGACCACTGACTGCAAAATAATGGATATTTTGTCAAAAAATTTAAATTTTGGTGATAGGCAGGAAACAATCTGAAAAATTGCCGTTTTCAATTAGCGTGGTAATCGATATACTTTTCCCAGTCATATTTACCAAAGAATTTACAGTAACTCCCCTCGACTCACAAACATGTTGGAAATCTTCTGTATTGTGTGTAATATCATTATTATACACAATTCAGGAGGTCCCTAATGCGTTTGTAATTCAAGGACTTATTGTATTATGTAGATTAGTTTTATGAGAGCACTGACTGTGTTTGAAAACAGCATTATCTTGTGTTCTTATTGCCTATGTGTGTTGAGTCTTGAGTGATCCTTTACGATGAAGGTTGATCTACAACTCAGGTATGTGCGGTACAAGCAGACTTCCCTGGAGAAGAACTACCGATATGAGGTTCTGACTGAGCACGACCTAGGCGTGACCATTGATCTCATCAATCCAGAGGCCTATACTCCAATACCCGGGACGCAGCTCCACCCCACTGATGAACGATTGCTTGAAGATGACATACTCACTCCACAGGTGTGCCACGATGTCATCAGTCTTGTTTTAAGTAATAATAATAATAATAATAACAATATGTTATTTCATGTAAACTGTATTACCAGTATACTGCAGACTAGAAATAAATTTATTGTTTTTATTATGGGGAAGTGGAGAGAATTCTTCGTCCATAAATCATGTTGTAAGAGGTGACTAAAATGCCAGGAGCAAGGGGCTAGTAACCCCTTCTGTATACATTATTCATTGTAAAGGAAGATTATTATTATTATTATTCTAATCAAAACCAAGCACTAGGGTCATACAGTGCTGCTGTAAAAAGAAGATAAACTTTTGTTTCTTCGTTTTTGGGTCACCCTGCCTGGGTGGGAGACAGCCTGATATTAAAATAATAATAATAATGATGATGATGATGGGTGCAGATGTGGTTGTGAATGCCATTTGAATTGTAAGTACAGACAGGTTAGAAAACTTTGACAGAGGGTCATATATAGTGTGATGCCAACACACTTTTGCCTAGACAGACATTGAATGAATGATGGCGAATGTCTTTCTTTGTTTTTTGGAGGGTTGATAACCAAATCTCAGTGAAAAAACTACCTCTGGATAGGAAAACTATAGGCGAGTATGGTTAGGTTGTGTGTCTGGCATTTAGTGGATGGAGGATCAAGCCTTCAACATTCAGTGTATTCATGACCCTTACATGTTGACCTCTTCATGAATATATGTGAGCTTATTTAAGTACAGGTACACATAAGTACAATTATCATATTTTATTTTTATTATCACACTGGCTCATTCCCACCAAGGCAGGGTGGCCCGAAAAAGAAAAACTTTCACCATCATTTACTCCATCACTGTCTTGCCAGAAGGGTGCTTTACACTACAGTTTTTAAACTGCAACATTAACACCCCTCCTTCAGAGTGCAGGCACTGTACTTCCCATCTCCCATCTCCCATTATCATATATAGTAACATATGCGCTAAGGTCACGGTAAAAAAGTGATATCACAGTATTCATAATAACCACTGTGAAAAAATAGTGAAATTCCAAGTGTTTTTGTGAGGATAGAAACATTGAGCGTGCTTCCTGACACTGGTTGTCTGTGTTCCCTATCAGTAAAATGGATACCTGGATATTAGTGGACTGGTGTGGGTTGCATCCTGTCACAAAATTGACCAAATTTGCCCAAAATGCTCTGCATAACAAGTGGCTTTCTATGTAGTAGTATGTCATTGATTTCAACTATGTCTGTTTACCTTGTACATATACTTGTAGAAAAAAAGATATTATTATTATTATTATTATTATTATTATTATTATTTATTATTATTATTATTATTATTGTGGTTTCTCACATTATCAAGGATAATGTGAGAAGTCCTTGATAATGTGAGAAATCCTTGATAATGTGAGAAATCCTTGATAACGTGAGAAATTCTTGATAATGTGAGAAATTATGAAATCGCTTGGAATTTCAGTAGTCTTTACTCTGGTTATTTTGCATGTGGTAGCATATGTAAATTACCCTCCGGGGTAACCCAAAAAAAGTCAGATAAAGGGACTTATTTCCATTGGGGTCCTGTAAGAGATCTCTATTTTATAAATGGTTTCTACTACATTTCAGCTTACAAATACGTACTTGTTTGTAGACAACGACAGTGCGATCATGCATCACTTAATGTCGGGGATACGTTCTGAGAAGTGCGTTGTTGTTGTGTGAATGCCATAGAGTGTACAGGAGGGCCCCACTTATATGGCGGGTTAGGTTCCAGGCTACCGCCGTAAAGCGGAAACCACCGTAAAGTGGAACACCCTTTTTTTCCACTTACAAATGCATACAAACACTAGATAACAAGTTTACACTAACATATATTATGTTAGCAATAGAACCAGGCATCAAAAAACAATAAAAAAGTACAATACACACATAGTGCACTCATTACTTACCTTAAAATATTTATAGTCTTAATCTAGGGTGAGACAAGTAGTATTTATTGTAAGAAATCAAGTGTGGTATGTATGGTAGTTCAGCCAGGCTACCATACCAGGCCAACCCACCCACACATACTATTCTATGATATTTAAGCATCCCAGAGCGATAAAATGTATATACAGTTCACTCATTACTTACCTTAAAATATAGGGTGAGATGAGTAGTATTTATTGTAAAAATCAAGTGTGGTATGTATGGTAGTCAGCCGGCTACCATACCAGGCCAACCCACCCACACATACTATTCTATGATATTTAAGCATCCCAGAGTGATAAAATGTATATACAGTTCACTCATTACTTACCTTAAAATATAGGGTGAGATGAGTAGTATTTATTGTAAAAAATCAAGTGTGGTATGTATGGTAGTCAGCCAGGCTACCATACCAGAGAGAAAGAATGAGTGCATGAGAGAGGACAGGCGCAGAGTTATGTAAACAAACCAGGTGAAGGTAAGTTTTGTAAACAGTGTACACGTCTGGTTTGTGTACAAGTTACATTGTGTGCAGGTTGTCTCTACATTGATACGGTAAATAAATAAAGAAAGAACACTCCCATTCTCATGTAACATCATTTTGAGAAGAAATGATGCTCTGAGTGAAGGCAATGGAAATAAGTCCACTCTGACTTTTTTGGGTTATCCTAGGTTCTCTACACATATGTTGTTATGCATTTATGTTATGTATCGTGTTTATTATATAATTTTGAAAAAAATATCATGGATGGATTAATGAAAATGTGTATATTAACATAATATACAACATTTAATGATACACCGAGCTCAGACAGCGTAAACAAACAAACTGAACAGGTTGTGGACGATCACTCAGTCAGCAAAATAGACGGTATTAATACGTGTCAGTTTTAGTTCATTCATGTACATTTGTAAGAGTTTGTGAAACTTGTTACTTATTAATATTTTTATTATTATTATAATAATTAAATCACGAAACAAATACTCTTACACTGTGTACAAGTTAGTACAGAATTATAGCTATAAAGTGAAGGCATACGAAAGGAATATTTTTCTACAGTTATCCCTAGTAACAGGTGACGGGCTAGAGAAAACGTAATTCTTCCGACACTTCTACAAACCGTTTGGTAAACATCTCATATATATTTGTATAAATTTTTATACTGTGGGTGCATGTATCATGTTTGTGTGTTACATAATGTGTGTCTTATATAATTTTGAAAAAAATATCATAGATAGATTAAGGGAAATGTCTATATTAACGTAATATGCGACATTAATGCGCCCAAGAGATTATTATTACTATTATTATTATTATTATTATTATTATTATTATTATTATTATTATTATTATTATTATTGCATCAAGAGTAGAGAGACTCTTAGTGATTTTAATGTGTACCTACATGCCAGCACAGTGTGTAAGTTTATTTAGGTACAGGTGTACACAAGTTTAATTATCAAGTACAATACATATAAAATATACAATAACTTTAAAACACTTGAAATTTTGGAAAGTTTCCAGATATAATAAGGAGATGTGCTCAGGGAGAATGTAAACAAACACGGTGGGCCGCTGTGACCGTATTAGAAAGACAGGTGGGGGGAGCCGTATAGCGAGTTTTGGTCATAATTTGAAATGTCCATATTAGTGGAACGCTGTAAAGCGGGGCCCTGCTGTACTTAGACAAAACTAGATGGTATAGCCTAGTACACACCTAGTCTATATGGTATAGCCTACTACACAGCTAGGCTATATGGTATAGCCTTCTACACACCTAAGCTATATGGTATAGCCTATTGAACCTAGGCTTCAAACATTAGGGGCCTTGATGAACAAAACAACACAAGATTAAATCCAACACAAGGGGAGTGATACCGTCAAGAGATACAGTAAACACGCAATGTACAAGGCCTGTTTCACATTGATCAATATTTTTGCAGTACATTAAGTCCTTGACTTAAAAACACATTGAGAATCTTCTGTATCGTGTATAGTATCATTATTATATCATTATTGTGGGCGAGGGGCTTGGACTTCCAGCAAGTGTGTGTGAGAGTGTTAGATAGGAGTGAATGGAGACGAATGGTTTTTGGGACCTGACGAGCTGTTGGAGTGTGAGCAGGGTAATATTTAGTGAAGGGATTTAGGGAAACCAGTTAGCTGGGCTTGAGTCCTGGAAATGGGAAGTACAATGCCTGCACTTTAAAGGAAGGTTTGGGATGTTGACAGTTGATAAATTAGACACATGTGCAACTCTTGGGTATCTTTATTGAGGAAATGTTTCGCCACACAGTGACTTCATCAGTCCATACAAAGGAGAATCGTGAAGAACAGGAGAAGAATGAGGTAATCAGTCTCTCAACCTTGAGTCGATGTGGTCAGTCCATCAATCTTGAATAGAATGCAGCATATCTGCGGAGGAGTAGCTTATATTGATCAACAAACAAAGAAAGATAGTAGAGGGCAATGAGTGACTAGCTCGCTTAAGGTTTACTATACAAATAGGAGTCTAAGAAATAAGATAGATGAGCTAAGATTACTTGCAAGTGCAGGTAATATAGATATTATTAGTATAACAGAGACCTGGTTCAACCTGAAAGATAGAGAAATGACTTCTGAATGCATAGGGTCAACAGGAAGGGTGGTGGAGTGGCGATGTAAGTCAGAGAAAATTTAAATTGCTGTCTTAGACATGATATAAGATTAGAAACATTGAACACAGAATCTGTTTGGCTACAGTTTCTCAAGGGACGTGACAAATTAATTTTGGGTGTGATTTATAGGCCCCCAAACCTTGATATGGGGTGCAGTAAGCTGTTATGGGCCAAAATTCATAAGGCGTCTAGATATGAAAATGTTGTGATAATGGGAGATTTTAACTTTAGACAAATTGATTGGAACAATGTGACAGGAAATCTTGAGTCTAGTGACTTTCTTGATATGGTTCAGGATTGCTTTTTAGAACAGGTTGTGACAGAACCAACTAGAGGAAACAATGTGCTTGACTTGGTTCTTGCCATCAAAGATTCACTAATTAATAATCCTGAGGTTAATGATGAGCTTGGGGAAAGTGATCAAAAATCACTTAGTTTCAATAGTTCATGGAATTATACAGATAACTGCAATGAAATCTCTGTCCCAGATTTTCGCTTAGCCGACTTCATGGGACTGAAAAATTACCTGGGCGGGCTAAATTGGGATGTCCTGACTATGGGTCAGGTAGGTGATCTTGGTTGCCAATATGACGTTTTTCAGAGCATAGTTCTAGCTGCCCAGACAACTTTTGTTCCAAGTAGGGAAATTAGATCTAACAAAAATGATCCCAAATGGATGAACAATAGATTAAAACATCTCATTGGTCAAAAGAGAGGCATATATAGGCATATCAAAAGAGGGGATGGGCAGTTAAGAAATCAATATATTCAATTAAAGAGAGAAATAAAGAAAGGAATAAAAAAAGCAAAAAGGGATTACGAGGCTAAGGTCGCAAGGGATTCAAAGACTAACCCAAAAGGGTTCTTTCAGGTATACAGAAGTAAGATTAGGGACAAGATTGACCCACTTAAAAGTAACTCTGGTCAGATCGCTGACAGTGATAAGGATATGTGTGAAATTCTCAATACCTACTTCCTCTCAGTTTTCACCCAGGAAAATACTAGCAATATTCCTGAAATTATAGATTATGTAGAACAGGATGATAATAAACTATGTACGATTGCGGTAACTAGTGACATGGTCCTCAGACAAATAGAGAAACTAAAACCTAGCAAATCCCCAGGTCCTGATGAACTGTTTGCAAGGGTGTTAAAGGAATGTAAAGAGGAACTTAGCATACCTTTGGCTAATCTTTTTAACATGTCACTACAAACTGGTATAGTGCCTGATAAGTGGAAAATGGCAAATGTAATACCTATTTACAAGGCAGGTGACAGGTCCTTGGCTTCGAACTATAGACCAATAAGCCTTACCTCCATAGTGGGAAAATTTATGGAATCAATAATTAGCGAAGCAATTCGTAGCCATCTTGATAGGCACAGATTGATTAATGAATCTCAACACGGTTTTACAAAGGGGCGTTCCTGTCTTAAGAATTTACTAACTTTTTTCACTAAGGTGTTTGAGGAGGTAGATCATGGTAATGAATATGATATTGTGTATATGGACTTCAGTAAGGTTTCGATAGAGTTCCACATCAGAGGCTATTGAGGAAACTTAAGGCACACGGAATAGGAGAAATATTTTCTTGGATAGAGGCATGGCTGACAGAGAGTTTGCATAAATGAGGAGAAATCAGAATGAGGGCACATCACAAGCGGTGTTCCTCAGGGGTCAGTGTTGGGCCCGTTGTTGTTCACAATTTACATAAACAACATAGATGAGGGAATAAATAGCGACATAAGCAAATTTGCTGATGACGCCAAAATAGGCCGTCCAATTCATTCTAATAAGGACACTAGAGCACTCCAGGATGATTTGAATAGACTGATGCAAATGGTCGGAGAAGTGGCAGATGCAGTTCAATATTGACAAATGCAAGTTCTAAATGTTGGACAGTTAAATAACCTGCCACATATAAACTAAATAATGTAGATCTTAATACTACTGATTGCAAAAAGGATTTAGGAGTTCTGGTTAGCAGTTTTTTAAAACCAAGACAACAGTGCATAGTGTTTGCAATAAAGCTAACAGAATTCTTGGCTTCATTTTCTAGAAGTATAAATAATAGAAGTCCTCAGGTTGTTCTTCAACTCTATATTTTCCTTGGTTAGGCCTCATTTAGACTATGCTGCTCAGTTCTGGTCACCGTATTACAGGATGGATATAAATGCTCTGGAAAACGAAACAGAGGAGGATGACAAAGATGATCCCATGTATCAGAAATCTTCCATATGAGGATAGACTGAGGACCCTAAATCTGCACTCTCTCGAAAGGCATAGAATTAGGGGGGATATGATCGGGGGTTTGTATAAATAGAAAACAGAATAAATAAAGGGATGTAAATAGTGTGCTGAAAATTTCCAGCCAAGAAAGGACTCGCAGCAATGGTTTCAAGTTGGAAAAATTCAGATTCAGGAAGGATATAGGAAAGCACTGGTTTAGTAATAGAGTTGTGGACGAGTGGAACAAACTGCCGAGTACAGTTATTCAGGCTAAAGCGTTGTGTAGTTTTAAAAATAGGTTAGATAAAAATATGATAAATATGATAAAAATGTGAAACAAAAACCTGTAACTGTTTTGCATGATGGTAGGATTGCTGGTTTCTTTTTCTGTCTCATAAACACGCTAAGATAACAGGGATATCTTGCTACTCCTACTTACACTTTGGTCACACTTCATAGACACGCACATGCATATATATATATATACATACATCTAGGTTTTTCTCCTTTTTCTAAATAGCTCTTGTTCTTTTTATTTCTTCTATTGTCCATGGGGAAGTGGAAAAGAATCTTTCCTCCGTAAGCCATGCGTGTCGTATGAGGCGACTAAAATGCCGGGAGCAATGGGCTAGTAACCCCTTCTCCTGTATACAATTACTAAAAAAGAGAAGAAGAAAAACTTTATAAAACTGGGTTGCTTAAATGTGCGTGGATGTAGTGCGGATGACAAGAAACAGATGATTGCTGATGTTATGAATGAAAAGAAGTTGGATGTCCTGGCCCTAAGCGAAACAAAGCTGAAGGGGGTAGGAGAGTTTCAGTGGGGGGGAAATAAATGGGATTAAATCTGGAGTATCTGAGAGAGTTAGAGCAAAGGAAGGGGTAGCAGTAATGTTAATGATCAGTTATGGAAGGAGAAAAGAGAATATGAATGTGTAAATTCAAGAATTATGTGGATTAAAGTAAAGGTTGGATGCGAGAAGTGGGTCATAATAAGCGTGTATGCACCTGGAGAAGAGAGGAATGCAGAGGAGAGAGAGAGATTTTGGGAGATGTTAAGTGAATGTATAGGAGCCTTTGAACCAAGTGAGAGAGTAATTGTGGTAGGGGACTTGAATGCTAAAGTAGGAGAAACTTTTAGAGAGGGTGTGGTAGGTAAGTTTGGGGTGCCAGGTGTAAATGATAATGGGAGCCCTTTGATTGAACTTTGTATAGAAAGGGGTTTTTAGTTATAGGTAATACATATTTTAAGAAAAAGAGGATAAATAAGTATACACGATATGATGTAGGGCGAAATGACAGTAGTTTGTTGGATTATGTATTGGTAGATAAAAGACTGTTGAGTAGACTTCAGGATGTACATGTTTATAGAGGGGCCACAGATATATCAGATCACTTTCTAGTTGTAGCTACACTGAGAGTAAAAGGTAGATGGGATACAAGGAGAATAGAAGCATCAGGGAAGAGAGAGGTAAAGGTTTATAAACTAAAAGAGGAGGCAGTTAGGGTAAGATATAAACAGCTATTGGAGGATAGATGGGCTAATGAGAGCATAGGCAATGGGGTCGAAGAGGTATGGGGTAGGTTTAAAAATGTAGTGTTAGAGTGTTCAGCAGAAGTTTGTGGTTACAGGAAAGTGGGTGCAGGAGGGAAGAGGAGCGATTGGTGGAATGATGATGTAAAGAGAGTAGTAAGGGAGAAAAAGTTAGCATATGAGAAGTTTTTACAAAGTAGAAGTGATGCAAGGAGGGAAGAGTATATGGAGGAAAAAGAGAGAAAGTTAAGAGAGTGGTGAAGCAATGTAAAAAGAGAGCAAATGAGAGAGTGGGTGAGATGTTATCAACAAATTTTGTTGAAAATAAGAAAAAGTTTTGGAGTGAGATTAACAAGTTTAAGAAAGCCTAGAGAACAAATGGATTTGTCAGTTAAAAATAGGAGAGGAGAGTTATTAAATGGAGAGTTAGAGGTATTGGGAAGATGGAAGGAATATTTTGAGGAATTGTTAAATGTTGATGAAGATAGGGAAGCTGTGATTTCGTGTATAGGGCAAGGAGGAATAACATCTTGTAGGAGTGAGGAAGAGTCAGTTGTGAGTGTGGGGAAGTTCGTGAGGCAGTAGGTAAAATGAAAGGGGGTAAGGCAGCCGGGATTGATGGGATAAAGATAGAAATGTTAAAAGCAGGTGGGGATATAGTTTTGGAGTGGTTGGTGCAATTATTTAATAAATGTATGGAAGAGGGTAAGGTACCTAGGGATTGGCAGAGAGCATGCATAGTTCCTTTGTATAAAGGCAAAGGGGATAAAAGAGAGTGCAAAAATTATAGGGGATAAGTCTGTTGAGTGTACCTGGTAAAGTGTATGGTAGAGTTATAATTGAAAGAATTAAGAGTAAGACGGAGAATAGGATAGCAGATGAACAAGGAGGCTTTAGGAAAGGTAGGGGGTGTGTGGACCAGGTGTTTACAGTGAAACATATAAGTGAACAGTATTTAGATAAGGCTAAAGAGGTCTTTGTGGCATTTATGGATTTGGAAAAGGCGTATGACAGGGTGGATAGGGGGGCAATGTGGCAGATGTTGCAAGTGTATGGTGTAGGAGGTAGGTTACTGAAAGCAGTGAAGAGTTTTTACGAGGATAGTGAGGCTCAAGTTAGAGTATGTAGGAAAGAGGGGAATTTTTTCCCAGTAAAAGTAGGCCTTAGACAAGGATGTGTGATGTCACCGTGGTTGTTTAATATATTTATAGATGGGGTTGTAAGAGAAGTAAATGCGAGGGTCTTGGCAAGAGGCGTGGAGTTAAAAGATAAAGAATCACACACAAAGTGGGAGTTGTCACAGCTGCTCTTTGCTGATGACACTGTGCTCTTGGGAGATTCTGAAGAGAAGTTGCAGAGATTGGTGGATGAATTTGGTAGGGTTGCAAAAGAAGAAAATTAAAGGTGAATACAGGAAAGAGTAAGGTTATGAGGATAACAAAAAGATTAGGTGATGAAAGATTGAATATCAGATTGGAGGGAGAGAGTATGGAGGAGGTGAACGTATTCAGATATTTGGGAGTGGACGTGTCAGCGGATGGGTCTATGAAAGATGAGGTGAATCATAGAATTGATGAGGGAAAAAGAGTGAGTGGTGCACTTAGGAGTCTGTGGAGACAAAGAACTTTGTCCTTGGAGGCAAAGAGGGGAATGTATGAGAGTATAGTTTTACCAACGCTCTTATATGGGTGTGAAGCGTGGGTGATGAATGTTGCAGCGAGGAGAAGGCTGGAGGCAGTGGAGATGTCATGTCTGAGGGCAATGTGTGGTGTGAATATAATGCAGAGAATTCGTAGTTTGGAAGTTAGGAGGAGGTGCGGGATTACCAAAACTGTTGTCCAGAGGGCTGAGGAAGGGTTGTTGAGGTGGTTCGGACATGTAGAGAGAATGGAGCGAAACAGAATGACTTCAAGAGTGTATCAGTCTGTAGTGGAAGGAAGGCGGGGTATGGGTCGGCCTAGGAAGGGTTGGAGGGAGGGGGTAAAGGAGGTTTTGTGTGCGAGGGGCTTGGACTTCCAGCAGGCATGCGTGAGCGTGTTTGATAGGAGTGAATGGAGACAAATGGTTTTTTAATACTTGACGTGCTGTTGGAGTGTGAGCAAAGTAACATTTATGAAGGGATTCAGGGAAACCGGCAGGCCGGACTTGAGTCCTGGAGATGGGAAGTACAGTGCCTGCACTCTGAAGGAGGGGTGTTAATGTTGCAGTTTAAAAACTGTAGTGTAAAGCACCCTTCTGGCAAGACAGTGATGGAGTGAATGATGGTGAAAGTTTTTCTTTTTCGGGCCACCCTGCCTTGGTGGGAATCGGCCGGTGTGATAATAAAAAAAAATAAAAAAAATATGAGTGGGTGTGGGTGGGTGTGAGTTGGACCTGACTAGTTTGTGCTGCTGGGTCTGGTGCAGTGCTCCATCCTTGAGTGGAGGTGACCAGACTTGGTGGGTCATTGGGCTAATCTGGGGAGGGTGGGTCATTGGGCTAATCCGAGGGGGTCACATGGACCTGCTCCACATGGGTCAGTAGGCCTGTTGCAGTGTTCCTTCTTTCTTATGTTCTTATACCGTAGGCAGGAGAGGTGCAGCAGACGTAGGGGGTGTCAATTTGTTCACTGTTTGGAAGTAGGTCGTGCCCAAGGGTTAGGGAAGCGAAGAATCTTTATCATTTACACCTGGCACCACCTAACTTACTTACCACACCCTCTCTAAAAGTTTCTCTACTTTAGCATTCAGGTCCCTACACAATTTACTCTCGCCACTTGGTTCAAAGGCTATATACATTCACTTAAACATCTCCCAAATCTCTCTCTCTCCTCTGCATTCCTCTCTTCTCCAGGTGCTTACACGCTTATTATGACCCTACTTCTCGCATCCAACCTTCAACTTTAATTCCACATAATTCTTGAATTTACCACTTTCATATTCTCTTTTCTCTCCTTCCATTAACTGATATTTAACATTTACTGCTACACCTTCCTTTGCTCTAACTCTCTCAGATGCTCCAGATTTAATTCCCAATTTTTTTCCCACCCACGAAAACTCTCCTACCCCTTCAGCTTTGTTTTGCCTTAGGAGCCGGACATCCAACTTCTTTTCATCATAACATCAGCAATCATCTGTTTTCTTGTCAATCGCACTAAATCCACGCACATTTAAGAAACCCCAAGTTTTATAAAGTTTTTCTTCTTCTCTTTTTTAGTAAATGTATAAAGGAGAAGGGGTTACTAGCCAGTGCTCCGGGCATTTTAGTCGCCTCATACGACCGGGCATGGCTTACGGAGGAAAAAGATTCTTTTACACTTCCCATGGACAATGAAGAAATAAAAGAACAAGAGCTATTTAGAAAAGGAGAAAACCTAGATGTATGTATATATATATATGCATGTGCTGTTGTGAAGTGTGCCCCAAAGTGTAAGTTGGAGTAGCAGATATCCCTGTTATCTAGCATGTTTTATTGAGGACTAGAAAAAAGGAAACCAGCAATCCTACCATCATGCAAAACAGTTACAGGTTTTTGTTTCACAGTCATCTGGCAGGACGGTAGTACTTCCCTGGGTGGTTGCTGTCTACCAACCTACTACCTATACCTATTATTATTATTATTTTTATTATTATTATTATTACTCTCATTTGGCAGTGTTCAAACTGCCAAGGTACATACTGCTGTTTGAGTTGCATGGGTAATAGATTTTTCATGGAAAGTAGGGAAGGCTGTCCGGTTCCTGGATCAAGAGATTCATTGTTTTCATTTAAGGAATGTTTTTGGAGAAAGAATTCTTGGTTATGATTGACAAATTTCTGAAATTGGCCCAAATACAACAAAATTCTTGGACAAACAAAAGTTTTTGTAATTTTTAATTTTGCATTTTATTTTAGTCAGGTAACGATTATTTAAACTTATGTTGACAGATGTGTAATTTTTGTTGCAGGGAGTGTTAAAAGGTTCAGAGACGGAGGGTAGTGACAGGACCAGGTCTTCCAGGTCCAGGTAAGGTCCAGGTCCTGCAATAAAGACCGTGCTCGGAGCAGGTCAGCTCCAGATCAGCAGGCAGGTCGGGGTCCGATCAAGGGTCGTTCTCACAGTGGCTTCCGCAGAGGTCCGCGCAGGTCACACAGAGGTCACGCAGAAGGTCACACAACAGGTCCCACAGAGCGTCCCGCAGCAAGTCTCGCAGCAGGTCTCACAGCAAGTCCCACAGCAGGTCAGCAGCAAGTCCCCGCATGAAATCCGTTAGCTGTCCAAGCAGGTCCGAAGCAGGTTCACAGCAAGTCGAGTAGCCAAAGGTCCCGCAACAATTCACGAAGCAAGTCGCGAAGCAAGTGCGAAGCAAGTCCGCGAAGTAAGTCGCGAAAGCAAGTACCCGTAGCAAGTCAAGAAGCAAATCTGAAACAAGTCCCTACAACAAGTCTCAAAGCAGTCAAAGTCAAGGTAAATAAACGAGGGAAAAAGTCACAATTACAGTGATGGAACAATACACAAATAGCTCGCACTGAGAGAGGAGCTTGCGACGACATTTTGCCCAACTTGACCATTTACACGTGTGACTTGTATATGGTCTTAGTGGTCTGAATATCATAGTTTTTTCTCTCTCTTATGTGCAGGTTATATATGGTAAGGTAAACACACTGCGCATATTATCTATAATGAATGTACTTTCTTTTTATTGTAGTTTTAATATAATGGTTGTGTTTAACTTGCCTCACCCACTGTGTAACATCATCACCCACACCTACTACTACACATCACCAACACCATCAACCACTGGCTTCACCCTCTACCACCTCACCACCCCATCACCAACCACCATCACCACCACCATCACCACCACCCATCACCCACTACCACCACCATAGTTATGGAACATATCAATGACTGGTTTGTATGTTATTTTCTACTATTGGTTCCCAGCCATGGGCAAGATGTCTTCACTGATTCTTTTTTTTCCACTAGGCTGTTGCTAGCCAGTTCATCACAGCATGGTTGATCTGCCACTTGCCAGAGACGTGTTCAATTTCTTTTAAAGACTTCAACACTCACTCCAGAGTGTTTTTGATTTCACACTCCAGTAGAGTTTTCTGACTTCAAACCCACTTCCAGTAGTGTTTCTTGATTTTCAAACCCACTCCAGCAGTGTTTCTTGACTTCAACACTCAGTAGTGTTTCTTGCTTCAAACTCCAGTAGTGTTTTTGATTTTCAACACTCCAGTCGTGTTTCTTGATTTCAACACCGTAGTGTTTCTTGACTTCAACACTCCAGTAGTGTTTCTTGACTTCAAACACTCCAGTAGTGTTTCATGTCTTCAACACTTCTTCCTGTTGTCCCAGGTCACGTTCCGCTCCTAGCTCCGGGTCCCGGGCGGTCACGTTCTCGATCACGTTCTTTCCCATTCAAGTCGAGATCTGGCTCTGGGTATCCCCTCAGGCAGCTAGGTCCAGATCAGTGTCTCCCCCAGCCCATCAGAAGGTAGGCCCAACTGTGTACTGTTACTAAGTGCTTCCTGTTATCCTTTCTGTTATATTAATACAGTGGTCCCCTCGCTTAACGATCACTCCAATGCGAACCACTTATGTAAGTGTATTTATGTAAGTGCAGTTTTTACCTGTATGTTGGGGGTCTGAAATGGACTAATCACTTCACAATATTCTGATGGCGAAAAAATTCGGGCAGTACTGGCACCTGAACATTACTACTGGATGTAAAAAGTTCGTTAACCGGGGGGGTTCCAATGTATTTAACGTATACGGTCCAAATGACAGATCAACGTTCAAATTCGTAGAGCTACAAAAAGTACATTACTTTTTTTTACATCTTTTCAATATAACAAAAAGAAAATGTAGATAAAGTTTTTTTACACGTTTTCAGATGTAAAACAAAAAGAAGATCTACATTTTTTTACATGCTTTCCAAGATGTTGAAAAAAAGTATATTACAAGTGGGACCCCCGGTTAACGATATTTTTTCACTCCAACTGAAGTATGTTCAGGTGCCAGTTACTGACCGAATTTGTTCCTAAGGAATATTGTGAAGTAGATTAGTCATTTCAGACCCCCAAACATACACGTACTAACGCACTTACATAATACACTTACATAATTGTCGCATTCGGAGGTGATCGTTAAGCGGGAGTCCACTGTTATACGTTTTGGACCATTAAGGGTTAAAGGAAGGGGTTGGGTTATTTGCTATTTGGAGGGGACTTTAAATGTGTGTCTGGTACGCCTCTGGCAGACAGTGATGGTGTGAATGATGGTGGGGAATGCTTCTTTTTCAGGTCACCCTGCCTCGGTGTTAAAAAATTAAGAACTTAAAAGACTATTCTTGGATTTCAGGATGAAAACGTCTACATTGATCGTGAAAAGTCAATCGAAGCCATAGAGAAGACCTTCCAGGGATGTTAAATGTCCCTTGAGAACCCTCTTCAGCAAGCCTGGGGTCACAGCTGTGGAAAGAATTGCCGATCTCCCAGACTTCTCTCCTGGAAGTACCCTATGTGCCCAGGTCATCTCGACTCAGATCCTGCGCCGGTGGGAGACCCAGGCTGCTCAACTGGAAGAAATGTCCCAGGCTTTGATTAGGTAAGCACCTCCTCTATTGCACACTCTCTCTTAGGTTTATTAACTCTCAAAGGTTAGTTTTTTTTGTACACGCCTATTGTGGTTGCAGGGGTTGAGTCACAGCTCTGAGTCTATCTCTTCACTGGATTGCTACTAGGGGTGTGTTTGTCTGTTTATCTGTCTGTCTTGTGTTTATGTGATTTATTTTCTTTGCTTTTCGAATTTAATGTATTAGGCTATCAGTTTAATGGACCTAGTTTAATGGACCTTGGGTATAATGGACCTCAGTTTATTGGACTCAGTTTATTGGGGACCTCGTGTAATGGACCTTGGTTTAATGGACCTTGTTTAAAGAACGTCGGTTTAATGGATCTCAGTTTAATGGACTCCAGAAACAGAAATACAGGGTACAAACCCACTGGTTCAGTTGTATGTGTAACAAAGAAAATTATTAGTTCCAGAATTACCCATTATTGTTCATTCAGATAAAAGCAATTTCACCTCTGTTACCAAGTCACATACCAGCCACTCTCTCATGCTCCCCTCCGTTAATTGAGTCTGAACTGACACGAAATTGTAATGACACAATTGCAAAGAAACCATATCCAGTGGCTTACGTGCTGGCCTGGAGTATTGTACAACTCATTTCGCCCCACAAGTTCAGTCCTCCGCCTGTGGTATGGTTTGAGTCTTAACTGTGTACAGGAAGGCGCAGCATATATGCCACATCATTTGGTGTCCCACATTTTTGTTGGTTTTCAATTGAGCACTGTTCACTTTGTTTGGTGCTTTTTACTGGTTTCTGCTATTTTTGCACAACAGTTGCATAAGGCAGTCGGCTATGGCTCAATTTTTAAGGTAAGTATTGTATGCATAGTAACTCCCTTGTATCCACGGGGGATTCCTTCCGGACCTAACATGGATTTTTTTTTTTTATTTTTTTTTTTTATCCCGAACTGTGGTATGTAGGGCCCTATATGTTAAGGTCGTTTTTCAGTTAATACATACCTGTGATAAACTGTTATTGATAATTTATTGTAAAATAAGGCGAGAATTAACACTTTTTCATTGATGGGAATGCAACTTCACGGGCTTCTCTACTTTTGCACCTTTGGGGGTCATTATTAAGCAAAATCAAGCCTATTTTTGGCTAGGTTAACGTGGATAACTGAAACTGTGGATTCAAAATCTGGGTGGATACAGGCGCTCTAACTGTATTAATCTCTGACCATTATTTGCTTACTTACAGGGGTGTGATGGACATGAATCGGTGCGAACCATTTGTGGCATAACTTTTACCCACGGACAAGGGAGACGCTTAGGAAACGGAACGAGACATCGAGGCAAACATGGGACTAATGGAAGACGTGAATACGACTACATTATGCGAGCGTGAGAAAACTGGAACGTGAAGAACAAGGCGTCCAAGGGCTACTGAGGAGAATAACTTCGTGGTGCTTACGCAACCGATGGCGTGTATTATACGAACTGGAGGACCATGGTCAGTGGCCTCTCTTGTGATAAATGGTTTATAAACCCACACATTGAGAACAAGATACAGTGGGACACCCCGCTTAACGATCACTTCCCAATGCGACCCAATTATGTAAAGTGTGTTTGTACGTGTATGTTTGGGGAGTCTGAAATGGAATTATCTACTTAACAATATTCCTTATGGCGAACAAATCTCGTCAGTACTGGCACCTGAACATACTTCTGGAATGAAAAAATATTGTTAACCGGGGGGGTTCCACTGTAATTGAGAACTTTTTTGAATCCTTTATTTGGAAATGTTTCAGCAACCAGTGGCTTCTCAGCTCAATTACAGAGAAGATTGGTGTAAAGTAGAGGAGGAAATTTGAGGTAATCAGTCCTGATCCCTGGTAACGATGTGTTCAGTCAACCAGTCATTCAAGATTGATGGGACCTGAAACACCATCAGTTCAAGGCCATACTAGTGGGACTGATTACCCTACCCCCCCTCAAGCTCTTCTCTATAACCACTGTTCTCCTCGTATTGGGGACTGATGAAGCCACCGGCTTATGAAACGCCTCTAATACTCGGAAAATCCAGATTTATTTTTTATTACTGAAATATTGTTCTGGGGAAGAGCTCTTGATCAAATGAATCAGAGCTGCCTTACCCCTACCTTAGTGTGTACCTGTTACATCCATCTCCCAAGACATTTATATGACCTCCTAAGGTCTTATTGTTCCCTGTGATATACTACTAATTAATACTACTGATACTACTACTAGTACTTCGAACTACTACTAGTATTAGACTCACTACCAACTAAATCTATTAATACACTGATTAAATAAAATAATAAAATTTATAACAATTTGTAGGTAGGGGTCCTGAATGCTATAGTAGGAGAAACTTTTAGAGAGGTGTGGTAGGTAAGTTTTGGGTGCCTGCTGCCAGTGTGTAATTGATAATGGGAGCCCTTTGATTGAACTTTGTATTAGAGGGGTTTTGTTATAGGTTATACATATTATAAGAAAAGAGGATAAATAAGTATACACGATATGATGTAGGGCGGAAATGACAGTAGTTTGTTGGTTATTTATTGGTAGATAAAAGACTGTTGAGTAGACTTCAGGATGTAACATGTTTATAGAGGGGCCACAGAATATCAGATCACTTTCTAGTTGTAGCTACACTGAGAGTAAAAGGTAGATGGGATACAAGGAGAATAGAAGCTCAGGGAGAGAGAGGTGACGGTTATAAAACTTTTAAAAGAGGAGGCAGTTAGGGTAAGATATAAACAGCTATTGGGAGGATAGATGGGGCTAATGTCAGGAGCATAGGCAATGGGGTCGAAGAGGTATGGGGTAGGATTAAAATTGTAGTGTTAGAGTGTTCAGCAGATGTTTGTGTTACAGGAAAGTGGGTGCAGGAGGGAAGGAGGAGCGATTGGTGGACACATGATGATGTAAAGTGCAGTAGTAAGGAGAAAAAGTTTGCATATGAGAAAGTTACTTTTTACCAAAGTAGAGTGATGTAAGGAGGGAAGAGGTATATGGTGAAAAGAGAGGAGGTTAAGAGAGTAGGTGAAGCATTGTAAAAAGAGAGCAAATGAGAGAGTGGTGAGTGTTATCAACAAATTTTGTTGAAAAATAAGAAAAAAGTTTTGGAGTGAGTTTAACAAAGTAGAAGCCTAGAGAAACAAATGGATTTGTTGTTTTTGTCAGTTATATAGGAGTGGAGAGTTATTAAATGATGAGTTAGAGGTATTGGAAGATGGAGGAATATTTTGAGGAATTGTTAAATGTTGATGAGATAGGGATGCTGTGATTTCGTGTATAGGGAAGGAGGGAATAACATCTTGTAGGAGTGAGGAAGGAGCTGTTGTGACGTGTGGGAAGTTCGTGAGGCAGTAGGTAAAATGAAAGGAGGGGGGTAAAGGCAGCAGGGATTGATGGGATAAAGATTAGAAATGTAAAAGCAGGTGGGGATATAGTTTTGGAGTGGGTGGTGCTATATTTAACCCTTTCAGGGTCCAAGGCCAACTCTGGAGCACGCACCAGTGTACAAGAATTTTCAAAAAAAATTGTTATTTTTTCTATGAAATCGTTAGAGAATCTTTTTGTGAAGGTAAATAAAACAAAAAATACGAAAATTGGTGGAATATTGACAAAATTATGCTCTCGCGAATTGTGATTGAGTCGCGATATTTACGAATCGGCGATTTTGCCGACTTTGCTTTGGACTCCATTTTTAGGCCAATTACAATTATTCCAATCAACAAATTCTTAGCTATTTCACTAGGATTTACTTCTCTTCTATCGATTGAGAACAAGAAATCGCCAAGTTCATCTGTTTCAACTACACAAATAAAGTGATCGGAAATGTTAATTTGGCCATTTATACACAAAGTTCAAAATATTTCAATTTTACAAAAATAGGGTCCCGAATAAACACTGTACGGCCATTCCTGGCACTATCTAACATTTCTCTTGTTCACATTATCCTGTTTTGTGGCTTTTCAAATAATTCATTTTGTTTTTTTATTTCACATAATGAATTTTTATTCACACCAAAAATAGAAGGATTTACTGCTATGCATACTGTAATCAATTGTTATAAATATCATCACATATTGTGAATGTATATTAGACCCACCGTGACGTTGTATGAATAGTGTGAGGTCGTTTGTTTACTCAAGAATATCGGCATAAAAATTTAACATTCCGCTACTTTGAGCTCATTCAAGCCATTTCCAGTGCTAAAACCAATCAAAATCATCTCTATTTCTGTAATATTTCTTCCATTCTATCAAATGAGACAAGATAATTCGCAAATAAACTATACAAAAACATACGAAAAAAACACTGCAAAGTTGCTGTTTTAACAAAAAATCATGATTCAGTTTTTCTTCTCTAATTTTTTACTCAGTGGCTGCAGGATCTGTTTTATGTGGTGCACACATACCACATAGTGTATTCTCTCATATCTAGGCCCAATGTACCACTCACAGTTTATCAGAGTGGAGCTGAGCTCATGGCGTAGATCTACGGTTTGGGACACCACCATAAAGCGTTAGATCTACGGACGTAGACCTGAATGGGTTAATAAATGTATGGTGAGGGTATAGGTACCTAGGGATTGGCAGAGAGCATGCATAGTTCCTTTGTTATAAAGGCAAAGGGGATAAAAGAGAGTGCAAAAAATTTATAGGGGATAAGTCTGTTGAGTGTACCTGGTAAAAGTGTATGGTAGAGTTATAATGAAATGAATTAAGAGTAGACGGGAATAGGATAGAAGATGAACAGGAGGCTTTAGGAAAGGTAGGGGGTGTGTGGACAAGGTTGTTTACAGTTAAAACATAAAGACCGGAACAGATTTAGATAGGCTAAAGAGGTCTTTGTGGCATTTAGGATTTGGAAAAGGCGTTATGACAGGGTGGATAGGGGGGCATGTGGCAGATGTTGCCATGTGTTTGGTGTAGGAGGTAGGTTACTGAAAGCAGTGAAGAGTTTTACGAGGATAGTGTGGCTCAAGTTGAGTATGTAGGAAAGAGGGAAATTTTTTCCAGTAGAAGTAGGCCTTAGGACAAGGGATGTGTGATGTCACCGGTGGTTGTTTAATTATTTATAGATGGGTTGTAAGAGAAGTAAATGCGAGGGTTCTTGGCCCCAGAGGCGTGGAAGTTAAAAGATAAGAATCACGCACATTAAAGTGGGAGTTGGTCACAGCGCTCTTTGCTGATGACACTGTCGCTCTTGGGAGATTTCTGAGAGAAGTTGCAGAGATTGGTGGATGAATTTGGTAGTAGGGTGGCAAAAGAAGAAAAATTAAAGGTGATTACAGGAAGAGTAAGGATTATGAGGATAACAAAAAGATTAGGTGATGAAAGATTGAATTATCAGATTGGAGGGTGAGGTATGGAGGAGGTGAAACGTATTCAGATATTTGGGAGTGGATGTGTGCAGCGGATGGGTCTATGGAAGATGAGGTGAATCATAGAATTGATGGAGCGGGAAAAAGAGTGAGGGTGCACTTAGGGAGCTGTGGAGACAAAGAACTTTGTCCTTGGAGGCAAAGAGGGGAATGTAGAGAGTATGTTTTACAACGCTCCTATATGGGTGTTGAAAGCGGGGTGTGAATGGTTGCAGCGAGGAGAAGGCTGGAGGCAGTGGAGATGTCATGTCTGAGGGCCAAGTGGTGGTGTGAATATTTGCAGAGGAAATTCGTAGTTTAGTTTGGAAGTTAGGAGGAGGTGCGGGAATACCAAACTTTTGTCCAGAGGGCTAGAAGGGTGTTGAGGTGGTTCGCGACATGTATGAGTGAATGGAGCGAAACAGAATGACTTCAAGAGTGTATCAGTCTTGTAGTGGAGAAGGGCGGGGTAGGGGTCGGCCTAGGAAAGGGTGGAGGAGGGGGTAATAAGGAGGTTTTGTCGGTGCGAGGGGGGCTTGGACTTCCAGCAGGAATGCATGAGCGTGGTTTGATAGTGAATGGAGACAAAATGGGTTTTTAATACTGACGTGTGTTGGAGTGTGAGGCAAAGTAACATTTATGAAGGGATTCAGGGAACCGGCAGGCCGGACTTTGAGTCCTGGGTTGGGAAGTCAGTGCCTGCCACTCTGAAAGGAGGGGTGTTAATGTTGCAGTTTAAAAAACTGTAGTGATTAAAGCTCCCTTTGGCAAGACAGTGATGGAGTTGAAATGATGGTGAAAGTTTTCCTTTTTCGGGCAACCCCTGCCTTGGTGGGAATCGGCCAGTGGATAGTAAAAAAAAAATAATATTTATATATATGTAAATATATATATATATATATATATATTATAGATATATATATATTATATATATATATATTTATGCTCGGTGGGAGACGGCCGACTTGTATTGAAAAAAAAAAAAAGAATGTATTACTTGGGGAATATAACATGTGATATCCTTGGGAATATAACATGTGGATATCATTCGGGAAATATAACATGTGGATATTCACTTGGGTGAAATATTAGCATGCTGAATCGCTTGTAATAATGACATTTCCGGCAGAGTGCGGCTGAGCAAGCGTCGCGTCTCAAACAGGATCAACAACCCAACAACTCGCGGACTGTCGCCGTAACGACCTCTGGATAGCCAGGAGCACAGACCAACGCTTCCGAGAGCGCATGATGGAGCTAGGAGAAGCGAAGAGGTGGAGGAGAGGAGGAGGAGAAGAAGAGGAGGAGGAGATGGAGTTGAACAGAATGATAAAGGTTTGTAATTGCTCGCATCAGTTTGTGTTTGGCTGATGGGAGTGAATGAGGGAAATGAGGATGGAAATTTATTTTTGAGGGTCTGTCTGAGGCCTTTCAGCGAACTGCTGAAGGTGGAGCATGTGACACTCTGATTTAATGAAAATCTACCCCCATTAATGTCTGTCTGTGCATGATTGAAATGTTTTTTGTAGTTTAATAAATGGTTAGACAAGTAAATGAGTGGGTGTAGGTGGGTGTGGTTGGACCTGCTTAGCTTGGGCCAGTAGGCCTGCAGCAGTGCCTCCTTAAGGTGTATGACTTGGAACTGCCTTCAGAGTGCAGGTACTGTACTTTTTCCCACCACCACTTCCCTTCCTTCACAGTGAGGTACTCAGTACTGTCATACCACCACTACCCTTCCATCACAGTGATAGGTACTGTACTGTCCACCAACCCAATACCCTTCCTTCACAGTGCAGGTACTGTTTTTATTTTTTTAAACTGTCCACCATACCCTTCCTTCACAGTGAGGTACAGTACTGTCCACCACCACTACCTTCCTTCACAGTGCAGGTGCTCTGTACTGTCACACTACCCTATCCTTCACAGTGCAGGTATGCAGGTACAGTACTGTCCACTCACCACCACCCTCCTTCACAGTGCAGGTACTGTACTGTCCACCAACAAACCCTTCCTTCACAGGCAGGTACAGTAATGTCCACCACCACTACCCTTCTTCACAGTTGCAGGTTACTGTACTGTCCACCACCACCCTTCCTTCCACAGTGCAGGGTCGTACTGTACTGTCCACCACCACTACCCTTCCTTCTCAGTGCAGGTACTGTATACCCACCACCACCACCCTTCCTTCACAGTGCAGGTACTGTACTGTCCACCACACTCCCTTCCTCACAGTGCAGGTACTGCTACTATCCACCTGCCACTACCCTTTCCTTCTTCAAGATGAGGTACTGTATGTCCACCACCACCCTTCACTGTCAGGTATGTACTTCCCACCTACCCTTCCTTCCAGTGCAGGGTACTGTACTGTCCACCACCACCTTCCTTCACAGTGAGGTACTGTACTAACCACCAACCACCCTTCCTTCACAGTGCAGGTACTTGTTCTTCCCACCACTTCCCTTTCCTTCACAGTGCAGGTACTGTATTCAACACTTTCCTTCCTTCACAGTGCTGAGGTACTGTTACTGATCCACCACCACCTACCCTTCCTCACAGTGACAGGTTACAGATACTGTCCACCAACACACCCTTCCCTTCACAGTGCAGGGTACTGTACTTGTCCACCACTACCCTTCCTTCACAAGTGCAGGTACAGTACTGTCTACACCAACTCCCTTCCTTCACAGTGCAGGTACTGTACTGTCTCCACACAAACCTTCCTTCACAGTGCTGGTACAGTACTGTCTCACACCACTACCCTTCCTTTCACAGGCCAGGTACAGTACTGTCCACACCACTACCCTTCCTTCACAGTGCAGGTACTGGACTTCCCACCAACACCCTTCATTCACATGTGCAGGTTACTGTACTGTCACCACCACTTCCCTTCCCTTTTCAGTGCAGGTACTGTTACTATCACCTCCAACACCCTTCCTTCACAGTGAGGTACTGTATACCCTCCACCACTACCCTTCTTCACAGTGCTGGTAATTTACTATCCACCACCCACCACCCTTCCTTCATAGTGCAGGTACTGTACTACACTCAACCACTACCCTTCCTTCACAGTGCAGGTACTGTACTATCACCACCACTACCCTTCCTTCATGTGCAGGTACTGTACTGTCCACCCACCACCCTTCAAGGCAGGTACTGTTCTTCCCACCACTAACCCTTCCTTCACAGTGCAGGTACTGTTACTGTCCACCACCACCCTTCCTTCACAGTGCAGGTACTGTACTATCCACACCACCTTCTTCACAGTGCAGGTATGTACTTCCCACCACTTCCCTTCCTTCACAGTGCAGGTACTGTACTGTCCACACCACCCTTCCTTCACAGTGCAGGATACTGTACAGTCCACCACCACCACCCCTCTCCTTCCAGTGCAGGGTACTGTACTATCCCCACCACCCTTCCTTCACAGTGCAGGTAACTGTCTTCCCACCACTAACCCCTCCTACAGAGTGTAGGCACGTACTATCCACCACTTTTACTCCTTTCAGAGTGCGGCACCGTACTATCACACTACTACAGAGTGTAGGCCACCTGCTATCCCACCACTACTCTTACAGAGTGTAGGCACCGCACTATCCACCACTACTCTACAGAGTAGTGTAGGCACCATACTATCCACCACTACTCCCTACTGAGTTGCAGGACCATACTACCACCACTACTCCCACAGAGTGTAGGCTCTGTACTATCACACTACTCCTACGATTGTAGGCACGTTACTATCCACACTACTCTACAGAAGTGTAGGCACCATACTATCCACCACTACTCCTACAGAGTTGTAGGCACCGTACTATCCACCATACTACAGAGGGCAGGCACCGTAATATCCACCACTACCTTTCATACAGAGTGCAGACACTGTAGTGCAATTCATTTAAAATCTCACAAAAGAACAAGTAACTTGTCAACACTCTAACCCTTATCCTACATCCACTCAAATTCACCTCCACATTATTCGGTTATTATCCTCCATTCACCTCGCTATGCCCATCTATAGTCACTTAATAGTATTCCTATTTCTCGTCTAGTACATTATACCTTACATGTTATATTTTTGTGTCATTCTAGACTATAGAGTCCAATCACACCCCTTGGACACCCCGATCTCCACCACCCATATGCACAGTGTGTTTTGGCTCCGAAAAAGATTGATAGTGTCTCGAGACTTTTCACCATCATTCAGACTCTCCATCACACACGCGAGCACATTTGCAGAAAGTGGGACTGCGTGACACTAGGCAGTTTTTAAACTGCAGACATTAACACCCCTCCTTCAGAGTGCAGGCACTCGTACGTCCCATTCAAGATCAGTACGGCTGCCGGTGTCCCTGAATGTCCCTGTTAAAAATTGTTACTTTAGTGCTACCACTCCAACTGAGCATCCGTGCTCACACAGTATTAAAACCCATTTGGCTTCCATTCGTCCTATCAACACGGTCACGCATGCAGCTGGAAGTCCAAGCCCCTCTCGCCACACAAAGCCTCCTTTATCCCGCTCCTGACCCTAAACCCCGTGTCTAGTGGCCTCTGTACCCCTAACCACCAGCCTATCACTTTCCACTACATAGACGCGATCACCTCTTCGAGAACGCTCAATTCCTGCTTGTTCCGTACCATTCTATTCTACGTTGTGCTCTGCCGCAACCCACACCCGCATAACAAGTGCCTACCTCCAGACGCTTCTGGACTGACACCAGTTTTGGTCATACCCGCACCTCCTCCTAACTGTCCTCCATACGAACTGATTGCACGCCATCGCATTCATGTTCACATCGCTCACACATTGCCCTCTGTGTACATGACATCTCACGCCCTCATCCTTCTTCTCTCGTCACTGCAACATTCATCACTGCTACTCGCTTCACCTCCCTACATTCAAGAGCGATACGGTTTAAAAATCCAGATCTACCTTCACTTACACTCACCCCCTCCTCTTCGCCTGCTAAGCGCACGTAACGCTGAACTTTGCTCAACACACACACACTCACCATCACGACAATGCCAACCACCCCTCACTCCTGAGATTCCTCTCCCACCTCCCACTACAAATCTCTATGCCATACCGCGTGATATTCCACCCCCCCAAGTACTACTATCCCTAGTTCACTCAGAACCCATCACGCACGGACTCCACAGTCACTCCACCTACTTACTCCTGCAAACCGGATGCTTCCCCAATCACCCTCCACTATATCCTCTATCACACTATTCACCTCTCACGCTGATCTCTTTCAATGTTCTAATCACTCTCATCACCTACTCACCGCGTTTCTGTCCCTATCCCTCATAACCTCTACTCACGTTCACACTGGCCTCTTCCCCTCTTAATTTTACCGTCATCTTGCAACACCCCCTACCCTAACGTAATACTCCCCTATCTCTGCTAGCCTCTATCTCAGAAATCACAAGAGCACAGTCCCGTCATCAGCTAAGAGCTGCTGTGACCAAACTCCCACTTTGTGTGTGATTCTCTTATCTTTTTACTCCACGCTCTTGCCAAGACCTTGCTTTATTCTCTTACAACCCCTTCTATAAATATATTAAACAACCACGGTGACTCACACATCCTTGTCTAAGGGCCTTCTTTTACCTGGGAAAAAATTTCCCTCTTTCCTACATACTCTAACTTGAGCCTCACGTCCTCGTTAAAAACTCCTTCACTGGCTTTCAGTATCCTACCTCCTACACCATACACTTGCAACCATCTGCCACATTGCCCCTATCCACCCCTGTCATAACGCCTTTTCCAAATCCAATAATGCCACAAAAGACCATCTTTAGCCTTATCTAAATACTGGTTCATTTATATGTTTAACTGTAAACACCTGGTCCACACACCCCTACCCTTTCCTAAAGCCTCCTTGTTCATTGCATCCTATTCTCTGTCTTATCTTAAATTCTTTCAATTTAACTCTACCATACACTTTACCAGGTACACTCAACAGACTTATCCCCCTATAATTTTTGCATCTCCTTTTATCCCTTTGCTTTATACAAAGGAACTATGATGCTCTCTGACATCCTAGGTACCTTACCCTACTTCCAGACATTTATTAAATAATTGCACCAACCACTCAAAACTATATTCCCCACTGCTTTTAAACATTTTATCTTTATCCATCAATCCCGGCTGCCTTACCCCTTTCATTTTACCTATGCTCTCGACTTCCCCAACATCCAACTGGCTCTTCCTCACTACCTACAGGAAGTTATACCTCCCTTGCCTATACACGAAATCACAGCTTCCCTATCTTCATCACATTTAACAATTCTCAAAATATTCCCTCCATCTTCCAATACCTCTAAACTCTCCATTTAATAACTCTCCTCTCCTATTTTTAACTGCACAATCCATTTGTTCTCTTGCTTTTTATTGTTATATCTCACTCAAAACTTTTTCTTATTTTCAAACAAAATTTGTTGATAAATCTCACCCACCTCTCTCATTGCTCTCTTTTTACATTGCTTCACCACTCTCTTAACCTCTCTCTTTTTCTCCATATACTCGTCCTCCTAGCATCAACTTTACTATTGTAAAAACTTCTCTTATTGCTTAAACTTTTTCTCCATTACTTCTCTCTTTACTTCATCATTCCACCAATCGCTCCTCTTCCCTCCTGCACCCACTTTCCTGCTAACCACACTCATGGTGAACACTCATAACACTTACATTTTTAAACCTACCCCATACCTCTTCGACCCATTGCCTATGCTCTTTTCCATTTTAGACCCATCTATCCTCCAATAGCTGTTTATATCTTACCTAATGCCTCCTCTTTTTAGTTTATAAACCTTCACCTCTCTCTTCCTGATGCTTCTATTTCCTTGTATCCATCTACCTTTTTACATCTCAGTGTAGCTACAACTAGAATGTGTCTGATATATCTGTGGCCCTCTATAAACATGTACATCCTGATGTCTACTCAACAGTCTTTTATCTACCAATACATAATCCAACAACTGCTGTCATTTCGCCCTACATCATATAGTGTATAAAAACGTATTTATCCTCTTTTTCTTATATATGTATTTACCTATAACTAAACCCCCTTTCTATACAAAGTTCAATCAAAGGGCTCCCTTTATCATTTACACCTGGCACCACCTAACTTACTTACCACACCCTCTCTAAAAGTTTCTCTACTTTAGCATTCAGGTCCCTACACAATTTACTCTCGCCACTTGGTTCAAAGGCTATATACATTCACTTAAACATCTCCCAAATCTCTCTCTCTCCTCTGCATTCCTCTCTTCTCCAGGTGCTTACACGCTTATTATGACCCTACTTCTCGCATCCAACCTTCAACTTTAATTCCACATAATTCTTGAATTTACCACTTTCATATTCTCTTTTCTCTCCTTCCATTAACTGATATTTAACATTTACTGCTACACCTTCCTTTGCTCTAACTCTCTCAGATGCTCCAGATTTAATTCCCAATTTTTTTCCCACCCACGAAAACTCTCCTACCCCTTCAGCTTTGTTTTGCCTTAGGAGCCGGACATCCAACTTCTTTTCATCATAACATCAGCAATCATCTGTTTTCTTGTCAATCGCACTAAATCCACGCACATTTAAGAAACCCCAAGTTTTATAAAGTTTTTCTTCTTCTCTTTTTTAGTAAATGTATAAAGGAGAAGGGGTTACTAGCCAGTGCTCCGGGCATTTTAGTCGCCTCATACGACCGGGCATGGCTTACGGAGGAAAAAGATTCTTTTACACTTCCCATGGACAATGAAGAAATAAAAGAACAAGAGCTATTTAGAAAAGGAGAAAACCTAGATGTATGTATATATATATATGCATGTGCTGTTGTGAAGTGTGCCCCAAAGTGTAAGTTGGAGTAGCAGATATCCCTGTTATCTAGCATGTTTTATTGAGGACTAGAAAAAAGGAAACCAGCAATCCTACCATCATGCAAAACAGTTACAGGTTTTTGTTCCACATTCACTCATCTGGCAGGACGGTAGTACTTCCCGGGTGGTTGTTGTCTACCAACTACTACCTATACCTATTATTATTGTATTTTTAATTATTATATTATACTCTCATTTGGCAGTGTTCAAACTGCCAAGGTACATACTGCTGTTTGAGTTGCATGGGTAATAGATTTTTCATGGAAAGTAGGGAAGGCTGTCCGGTTCCTGGATCAAGAGATTCATTGTTTTCATTTAAGGAATGTTTTTGGAGACAAGAATTTTGGTTATGATTTGACAAATTGCTGAAATTGGCCCAAATACAACAAAATTCTTGGACAAACAAAAGTTTTTGTAATTTTTAATTTTGCATTTTATTTTAGTCAGGTAACGATTATTTAAACTTATGTTGACAGATGTGTAATTTTTGTTGCAGGGAGTGTTAAAAGGTTCAGAGACGGAGGGTAGTGACAGGACCAGGTCTTCCAGGTCCAGGTAAGGTCCAGGTCCTGCAATAAAGACCGTGCTCGGAGCAGGTCAGCTCCAGATCAGCAGGCAGGTCGGGGTCCGATCAAGGGTCGTTCTCACAGTGGCTTCCGCAGAGGTCCGCGCAGGTCACACAGAGGTCACGCAGAAGGTCACACAACAGGTCCCACAGAGCGTCCCGCAGCAAGTCTCGCAGCAGGTCTCACAGCAAGTCCCACAGCAGGTCAGCAGCAAGTCCCCGCATGAAATCCGTTAGCTGTCCAAGCAGGTCCGAAGCAGGTTCACAGCAAGTCGAGTAGCCAAAGGTCCCGCAACAATTCACGAAGCAAGTCGCGAAGCAAGTGCGAAGCAAGTCCGCGAAGTAAGTCGCGAAAGCAAGTACCCGTAGCAAGTCAAGAAGCAAATCTGAAACAAGTCCCTACAACAAGTCTCAAAGCAGTCAAAGTCAAGGTAAATAAACGAGGGAAAAAGTCACAATTACAGTGATGGAACAATACACAAATAGCTCGCACTGAGAGAGGAGCTTGCGACGACATTTTGCCCAACTTGACCATTTACACGTGTGACTTGTATATGGTCTTAGTGGTCTGAATATCATAGTTTTTTCTCTCTCTTATGTGCAGGTTATATATGGTAAGGTAAACACACTGCGCATATTATCTATAATGAATGTACTTTCTTTTTATTGTAGTTTTAATATAATGGTTGTGTTTAACTTGCCTCACCCACTGTGTAACATCATCACCCACACCTACTACTACACATCACCAACACCATCAACCACTGGCTTCACCCTCTACCACCTCACCACCCCATCACCAACCACCATCACCACCACCATCACCACCACCCATCACCCACTACCACCACCATAGTTATGGAACATATCAATGACTGGTTTGTATGTTATTTTCTACTATTGGTTCCCAGCCATGGGCAAGATGTCTTCACTGATTCTTTTTTTTCCACTAGGCTGTTGCTAGCCAGTTCATCACAGCATGGTTGATCTGCCACTTGCCAGAGACGTGTTCAATTTCTTTTAAAGACTTCAACACTCACTCCAGAGTGTTTTTGATTTCACACTCCAGTAGAGTTTTCTGACTTCAAACCCACTTCCAGTAGTGTTTCTTGATTTTCAAACCCACTCCAGCAGTGTTTCTTGACTTCAACACTCAGTAGTGTTTCTTGCTTCAAACTCCAGTAGTGTTTTTGATTTTCAACACTCCAGTCGTGTTTCTTGATTTCAACACCGTAGTGTTTCTTGACTTCAACACTCCAGTAGTGTTTCTTGACTTCAAACACTCCAGTAGTGTTTCATGTCTTCAACACTTCTTCCTGTTGTCCCAGGTCACGTTCCGCTCCTAGCTCCGGGTCCCGGGCGGTCACGTTCTCGATCACGTTCTTTCCCATTCAAGTCGAGATCTGGCTCTGGGTATCCCCTCAGGCAGCTAGGTCCAGATCAGTGTCTCCCCCAGCCCATCAGAAGGTAGGCCGTGTATAATCAATCACGCACGGGTTTTCGAATACGTTCATTAGTCACTCGATCAACTTTGCCACTGTCTTGCATTTCATTACGGTGAATGGTTGTCAACACTGTGACATCTCGTTTGTCATGCCACCGTAATGCCATGATGTCATTGGCAGTAAACACCTGCACGTCATCACCACGAACACCTGCGTTGAGCCTGGGCATATGTTTACGATTAGAACGCACTGTGCCACACACATCTGTCTTGTTCACTCGCATGAAATCACTGAGTAATGGGCTTGTGTACCAGTTATTGGTATATAATGTATGGCCCTTACCAAGATAAGGTGCCATCATGTTTCTCACTAACGTCACCTGATATACCCAATAACATCTTGGTATCTTTCAATGTTTTACTACCCGTGTATACAACAATATCCAACACCAGGCCACTGTCACAATCACAGAGTACAAACAATTTTATACCAAAGCGGTTCCTCTTGCTCGTATATACTGCTTGAATACAGTCCTACCTTGAACAAAATCAAAGACTCGTCAATTACAAGATTCTTGAATGGATAAAAGTATATCCTGAACTTTTGTTTGAGATACATGAAAACATTTCTAATCTGTATAACCTGTCACTTCTGTCAGGCCTGGTTTTGTCAGAGAAGTGCAACATACGTAAGAGTAAGATAACCTGTTCACTGGTATTATTTCACTGAAGGATGGGGTACAAATTAGCCGATCTGTGGACCAGTATGCTTTTATATTATGCTTATAGACGTGAGGCATAAGCATTATTGTTGCAAAAAGCAAATACATTTCTGCAACAGTCCGTCTCTTTCCACCTGTGTAGTCTTGACTGTGGTGATAAGATCGTATTTGCCATGGTGTACTGAAAATACTTATTACTTTCCCTGACAATAGTTTCCATCAATGGCTGGTCAAAGAATAATTCAAAGAATTCCAGTTCATTGCCGTGGTTCCAAGGGACAGGTAGGTAGAATTCCACTTTGCGAGTCATCAAAGTGGTGAGGCTGGGAACAAAATTGGGATTTTGCTGCCAATCCCAGATACGGTTTGCTGGTGGATACTGGACATCATAGGCTGGTTGTACGGGTGGTTGTGGCGGGCTGGTGGGTGACGCTCCGCTTTGCCTTGAACTGACGAGTCAGCAGCGTGGGTTCCCGCGTGGCACAGCGAGTCACGCATGGCGGTGCCACTACCACCACCACCCCACTAACACCATCCACTGATGTCTGTGGCCCATCCATGCCAAGTGTAGCCACATCATCCTCACTATCACTACCTAAAACGGGTGTAGGGCCACGGGATGTACTCCGGGATGTACTACGGGATGTACTCCGTCCCCTGGGCATAGCATAGGGTACACTACCCGAGCGCATGCGGCGGCGCACATACCGACGCTTCACTGGTGAGTATGTTTCCTCACTATCACTACTCGAATGATCGTCGAGCGCAATAAAATCACAATCCACGTCAGAATCATCGTCATTACTGAAGTCAGAGGCCAGGCCACGGGAAAATATTAGTTTTCTCTTACGTTTAGGAACAACCGACCGTGAGAATTTTGGCGTAGATCTACGGTTTGGACACTCACCGACCAGCCGTAGATCTACGGGACGGACCCTGAAAGGGTTAAGGCACACGGAATAGGAGGAGAAATATTTTCTTGGGTAGAGGCATGGCTGACAGAGAGTTTGCATAAATGAGGAGAAATCAGAATGAGGGCACATCACAAGCGGTGTTCCTCAGGGGTCAGTGTTGGGCCCGTTGTTGTTCACAATTTACATAAACAACATAGATGAGGGAATAAATAGCGACATAAGCAAATTTGCTGATGACGCCAAAATAGGCCGTCCAATTCATTCTAATAAGGACACTAGAGCACTCCAGGATGATTTGAATAGACTGATGCAATGGTCGGAGAAGTGGCAGATGCAGTTCAATATTGACAAATGCAAAGTTCTAAATGTTGGACAGTTAAATAACCATGCCACATATAAACTAAATAATGTAGATCTTAATACTACTGATTGCAAAAAGGATTTAGGAGTTCTGGTTAGCAGTTATCTAAAACCAAGACAACAGTGCATTAGTGTTTGCAATAAAGCTAACAGAATTCTTGGCTTCATATCTAGAAGTATAAATAATAGAAGTCCTCAGGTTGTTCTTCAACTCTATATATCCTTGGTTAGGCCTCATTTAGACTATGCTGCTCAGTTCTGGTCACCGTATTACAGGATGGATATAAATGCTCTGGAAAACGTACAGAGGAGGATGACAAAGATGATCCCATGTATCAGAAATCTTCCATATGAGGATAGACTGAGGACCCTGAATCTGCACTCTCTCGAAAGGCATAGAATTAGGGGGGATATGATCAAGGTGTATAAATAGAAAACAGGAATAAATAAAGGGGATGTAAATAGTGTGCTGAAAATTTCCAGCCAAGAAAGGACTCGCAGCAATGGTTTCAAGTTGGAAAAATTCAGATTCAGGAAGGATATAGGAAAGCACTGGTTTAGTAATAGAGTTGTGGACGAGTGGAACAAACTGCCGAGTACAGTTATTCAGGCTAAAGCGTTGTGTAGTTTTAAAAATAGGTTAGATAAAAATATGAGTGGGTGTGGGTGGGTGTGAGTTGGACCTGACTAGTTTGTGCTGCTGGGTCTGGTGCAGTGCTCCATCCTTGAGTGGAGGTGACCAGACTGGGTGGGTCATTGGGCTAATCTGGGGAGGGTGGGTCATTGGGCTAATCCGAGGGGGTCACATGGACCTGCTCCACATGGGTCAGTAGGCCTGTTGCAGTGTTCCTTCTTTCTTATGTTCTTATACCGTAGGCAGGAGAGGTGCAGCAGACGTAGGTGGTGTCACATTTGTTCACTGTGGAAGTAGGTCGTGCCCAAGGGTTAGGCAAGCGAAGAATTCCCAAGTATTAAGATCCCAAGAAGTTGCAGTGTCTGACAGGATTGTAGAATTCATCTATTGACAGTTTGGAGGGACTTCTGTACTGTCATATTGAGCACCTTTGCAAAGACAGTGATTATGTATGAGTGAGGTGAAAGTGTTGAATGATGATGAAAGTATTTTCTTTGGGGATTTTCTTTCTTTTTGGATCGCCCTGCCTAGGTAGGAGACGGCCAACTTATTGCAAAAAAAAAAAATCATTACTATGTATCATATCATTATTATACACAGTACAGAAGGTTTCCAGTGTGTCCGTAAGTTGAAGACTTACTGTACATCTCACCCAGATGCATTTACCGTTCTCCAGGATGCAAAACGCTCCAGACATCACCATGTCAATGTGTCATGGTTGCGGCGGACTGAGTACATCTCGACAGAGCCGACACGCTTCCAACCACAGACTAATGAGAAGATTGAAGCCACAGTTGGTTTTGCCACACGCAGGAAGAATGCTTCGGTGAGTACTGGTGATCCTCGCTTTACTGTGCTTCCACTTATGATATTTTGCACCAATGTTAAGTGGAAATATCACTGTGGAAATAAATGGTATAAAATACCGACACAATGGAAAAATAAACACAGAAGCAGTATAATGTGACCCTTTATTCACAATGTTTCACCCACACAGTGGACTTTATCAAGTCACAAACAGATCTACCTGGGTGAATAGTACGAGAGTATAAATAAAGGATCTCATTATACTGCTTATGTGTTTAATTTTGGAAATATCACTATCATAAAATACTGTATAGTAGAGTACAGTACTGTATAGTAGAGTACAGTACTGTATAGTAGAGTACAGTACTGTAGAGTACAGTACAGTACTGTATAGTAGAGTACAGTACTGTATAGTAGAGTACAGTACTGTATAGTAGAGTACAGTACTGTATAGTAGAGTACAGTACTGTATAGTAGAGTACAGTACTGTATAGTAGAGTACAGTACTGTAGAGTACAGTACAGTACTGTATAGTAGAGTACAGTACTGTATAGTAGAGTACAGTACTGTATAGTAGAGTACAGTACTGTATAGTAGAGTACAGTACTGTATAGTAGAGTACAGTACTGTATAGTAGAGTACAGTACTGTATAGTAGAGTACAGTACTGTATAGTAGAGTACAGTACTGTATAGTAGAGTACAGTACTGTATAGTAGAGTACAGTATAGTACTGTATAGTACACTACACTATGTCTAATTCTTAAGTAGTCTTAATTTGGCTAAAATGTGCTGCATATTACTGACTTTATTTTGTACCTAACAGTATTTTATTACAAGTGAAGCTACATTATCTTTCTACTGCATAAAAAGAACTAATAATTTGAATTTTGATTTTTAATTTTGAAGACAACAATTTATCTGTGGCGGCAGAAGAAGGACTGAGCTAGAGAATACAACGTTACCGACGTTTTTATATAGATGTCAGGCATGAGGCTTAAAGATTTGTCCTTCAAAATAATGTAAAAACTTAAGAATAGAGAAGTTCCACAGTAGGCCCGCAGTAGGCAGATTATACTCACACTCAGTTTTTCTGGCATTTGTGTGTGTATAGTGTTACTTTCAAGCTACCCAGGTACTCATTTAAGGGTCACTACTGGTTAGTATGTTCCAAACATCTGCAACTGTGTAAGTTACTAAGTGCTTTCCTGTATCCTTTCTGTAATATTAATACAGTGGACCCCCGCTTAACGATCACCTCCGAATGCGACTAATTATATAAGTGTATTTATGTAAGTGCGTTTGTACGTGTATGTTTGGGGGTCTGAAATGGACTAATCTACTTCACAATATTCCTTATGGGAACAAATTCGGTCAGTACTGGCACCTGAACATACTACTGGAATGAAAAAAGTTCGTTAACCGGGGGTCCACTGTATTTAACCCGTAAACGGTCCAAACAGATCAACGTTCAAATTCGTAGAGCTACAAAAGTACATCTACTTTTTTTTACATATTTTCAAATATAACAAAAAGAAAATGTAGATAAAAGTTTTTTTTACACGTTTTCAGATGTAAAACAAAAAAGAAGATCTACATTTTTTTACATGCTTTCAGATGTTGAAAAAAACGTATACAGTGGACCCCCGGTTGACGATATTTTTTCACTCCAGAAGTATGTTCAGGTGCCAGTACTGACCGAATTTGTTCCCATAAGGAATATTGTGAAGTAGATTAGTCCATTTCAGACCCCCAAACATACACGTACAAACGCACTTACATAAATACACTTACATAATTGGTCGCATTCGGAGGTGATCGTTATGCGGGGGTCCACTGTATACGTTTGGACCATTTAAGGGTTAAAGGAAGGGGTTGGGGTATTTGCTATTTGGAGGGACATTTAAACTGTCGTGTCTGTACGCCTCTGGCAAGACAGTGATGGTGTGAATGATGGTGGGAATGCTTCTTTTTCAGGTCACCCTGCCTCGGTGTTAAAAAAATAAGAACTTAAAAGACTAATTCTTGGCATTTCAGGATGAAAACGTCTACATTGATCGTGAAAGTCAACTCGAAGCCATAGAGAAGACCTTCCAGGATGTTAAATGTCCCCTTGAGAACCACTACAGCAAGCCTGGGGTCACAGCTGTGGAAGAACTGCCGATCTACCCAGACTTCTCTCTCTGGAAGTACCCTTGTGCCCAGGTCATCTTCGACTCAGATCCTGCGCCGGTGGGGAGACCCATGCCTGCACAACTGGAAGAAATGTCCCAGGCTATGATTAGGTAAGCATCTCCTCTATTGCACACTCTCTCTTAGGTTTATTAACTCTCAAAGGTATTTTTTTTTTGTACTCACCTAATTGTGGTTGCAGGGGTTGAGTCACAGCTCCTGAGTCTATCTCTTCACTGGTTGCTACTAGGGGTGTGTTTGTCTGTTTATCTGTCTGTCTGTGTTTGTGTGATTTTTTTCTTTGCTTTTGAATTTACAATGTATTAGGCTATCAGTTTAATGGACCTCAGTTTAATGGACCTTGGTTTAATGGACCTCAGTTTAATGGACCTCAGTTTAATGGACCTTGGTTTAATGGACCTCAGTTTAATGGACCTCAGTTTAATGGACCTCGGTGTAATGGACCTTGGTTTAATGGACCTCAGTTTAAAGAACGTCGGTTTAATGGATCTCAGTTTAATGGACTCCAGAAATACAGGGTAAAATCCACTGGTTCAGTTGATGTGTAACCAACAAAATTATTAGTTCCAGAATTACCCATTATTGTTCCATTCAAGATAAAAGCAATCTCACCTCTGTCTACCACAGTCAACATTACCAGCCACTCTCTCATGCTCCTCCGTTAAATTGAGTCTGAACTGAATCACGAAATTGTAATGACACAATTGCAAAGAAACCATACCAGTGGCTTACGTGCTGGCCTGGAGTTTTACAACTCATTCTCCACAAGTTCAGTCCCCGCCTGTGGTATGGTTTGAGTCTTAACTGTGTACAGGAAGGCGCTGCATATATGCCACATCATTTTGGTGTCCCACATTTTTGTTGGTTTTCAATTGAGTCACTGTTCACTATGTTTGGTGCTTTTACTGGTTTCTGCATTTTTGCACAACAGTTGCATAAGGCAGTGGCAACTGGCACCATATTTTAAGGTAAGTATTGTATGCATAGTAGCTCCCTTGTATCCACGGGGGATTCCTTCCAGGACCTACCATGGATACCCGGAACTGTGGATAGTAGGGACTCCTATATGTAAGTCGTTTTTCATTTACATACATACCTGTGATAAACTTTAATTGATAAATTATGTAAAATAAGTCTAGAATTAACACTTTTTCATTGATGGGAAGCACTTCACGGCTTCTCTACTTTTGCACTTTGGGGTCATTATTAAGCAAAATTAAGGCTTATTTTTGGGCTAGAGTTAACCGTGGATAACTGAAACTGTGGATATCAAATCTGTGGATACAGGCACCCTACTGTATTAAATCTCTGACCATTTTTGCTTACTTACAGGGGTGTGATGGATGAATCGGGCGAACAATTTGTGGCATACTTTTTACCCACGGAGGAGACGCTTAGGAAGCGGAAGCGAGACATCGAGGCAAACATGGACTACATGGAAGACGATGAATACGACTACATTATGGCGCGTGAGTACAACTGGAACGTGAAGAACAAGGCGTCCAAGGGCTACGAGGAGAACTACTTCGTGGTGCTACGCAATGATGGCGTGTATTATAACGAACTGGAGACCAGGTCAGTGCCTCTCTTGTGATAAATGGTTTATAAAACCCACACATTGAGAACAAGATACAGTGGACCCCCGCTTAACGATCACTTCCCAATGCGACCAATTATGTAAGTGTGTTTGTACGTGTATGTTTGGGGGTCTGAAATGGACTAATCTACTTCACAATATTCCTTATGGGAACAAATTCGGTCAGTACTGGCACCTGAACATACTTCTGGAATGAAAAAATATTGTTAACCGGGGGTCCACTGTACTTGTGCAACTTTTTTGAATCTTTATTCTGGAAATGTTTCAGCAACCAGTGGCTTCTCAGTCCATTACAGAGAAGAATGGTGGAAGTAGAGGAGAAATTTGAGGTAATCAGTCCCTCATCCTGGAAACGATGTGTTCAGTCCACCAGTCTTCAAGACTGATGGACTGAACACATCAGTTCCAGGCTGTGGGACTGATTACCTCAAGCTCTTCCTCTATAACCACTGTTCTCCTCTGTATTGGACTGATGAAGCCACTCGCTTATGAAACGCCTCTAATACTCGGAAAGCCAGATTTATTTTTTATTACTGAAATATTGTTCTGGGGAAGAGCTCTTGATCAAATGAATCAGAGCTGCCTACCCCTACCTTAGTGTGTACCTGATTACCATCCACTCCCAAGACATTATATGACCTCCCTACAGGTTTATTGTTTCCCAGTGATATACTACTACTATTAATACTACTGATACTACTACTAGTACTAGAAATACTACTAGTATTAGTACTACTACCCAACTAATACTATTAATACTACTGCTAATAAATAATAAAATTAATAACAATTTCTTTTTTAAATATATATGTATTACTTGGGGAATATAACATGTGATATCACTTGGGGAATATAACATGTGATATCACTTGGGGAATATAACATGTGATATCACTTGGGGAATATAACATGTGATATCACTTCGGGAATATAACATGTGATATCTCTTGGGGAATATAGCATGTGACATCGCTTGTAATAATGACATTTCCGGCAGAGTGCGGCTGAGCAAGCGTCGTCTCAAACAAGGTCAACAACCCAACAACTCGCGACTGGTCGTCCGTCATCGACCTCTGATAGCCCAGGAGCACAAGACCCAACGCTTCCGAGAGCGCATGATGGAGCCTCCAGGAGAAGACGAAGAGGAGGAGGAAGAGGAGGAGGAAGAAGAAGAGGAGGAGGAGATGGAAGTTGAACAGAATGATAAAGGTTTGTAAATTTGCTCGCATCAGTTTGTCGTTTGGCTGATGGGAGTGAATGGGAAATGAGGATGAAATTTATTTTTGAGGGTCTGTCTGAGGCCCTTTCAGCAGAACTGCTGAAGGTGGAGCAAGTGACACTCAGATTTAATGAAAATCTACATTAATGTCTTGTCTGTGCATGATTGAAATGTTTTGTCGTTTAAAAAATAGGTTAGACAAGTAAATGAGTGGGTGTAGGTGGGTGTGAGTTGGACCTGCTTAGCTTGGGCCAGTAGGCCTGCAGCAGTGCTCCTTAAGTGTGTATGACTTGGACCTGCCTTCAGAGTGCAGGTACTGTACTTTCCACCACCACTTCCCTTCCTTCACAGTGCAGGTACTGTACTGTCCACCACCACTACCCTTCCTTCACAGTGCTGGTACTGTACTATCCACCACCACTACCCTTCCTTCACAGTGCAGGTACTGTACTATCCACCACCACTACCCTTCCTTCACAGTGCAGGTACTGTACTGTCCACCACCACTACCCTTCCTTCACAGTGCTGGTACTGTACTGTCCACCACCACTTCCCTTCCTTCACAGTGCAGGTACTGTACTGTCCACCACCACTACCCTTCCTTCACAGTGCAGGTACTGTACTGTCCACCACTACCCTTCCTTCACAGTGCAGGTACTGTACTGTCCACCACTACCCTTCCTTCACAGTGCAGGTACAGTACTGTCCACCACCACTACCCTTCCTTCACAGTGCAGGTACTGTACTGTCCACCACCACCCTTCCTTCACAGTGCAGGTACTGTACTATCCACCACCACCACCCTTCCTTCACAGTGCAGGTACTGTACTGTCCACCACCACTACCCTTCCTTCACAGTGCTGGTACTGTACTGTCCACCACCACTACCCTTCCTTCACAGTGCAGGTACTGTACTGTCCACCACTACCCTTCCTTCACAGTGCAGGTACAGTACTGTCCACCACCACTACCCTTCCTTCACAGTGCAGGTACTGTACTGTCCACCACCACTACCCTTCCTTCACAGTGCAGGTACTGTACTGTCCACCACTACCCTTTCTTCACAGTGCAGGTACAGTACTGTTCACCACCACTACCCTTCCTTCACAGTGCAGGTACTGTACTGTCCACCACCACTACCCTTCCTTCACAGTGCAGGTACTGTACTGTCCACCACTACCCTTCCTTCACAGTGCAGGTACTGTACTGTCCACCACTACCCTTCCTTCACAGTGCATGTACAGTACTGTCCACCACCACTACCCTTCCTTCACAGTGCAGGTACTGTACTGTCCACCACCACCCTTCCTTCACAGTGCAGGTACTGTACTATCCACCACCCTTCCTTCACAGTGCAGGTACTGTACTGTCCACCACCACTACCCTTCCTTCACAGTGCTGGTACTGTACTGTCCACCACCACTACCCTTCCTTCACAGTGCAGGTACTGTACTGTCCACCACTACCCTTCCTTCACAGTGCAGGTACAGTACTGTCCACCACCACTACCCTTCCTTCACAGTGCAGGTACTGTACTGTCCACCACCACTACCCTTCCTTCACAGTGCAGGTACTGTACTGTCCACCACTACCCTTCCTTCACAGTGCAGGTACAGTACTGTCCACCACCACTACCCTTCCTTCACAGTGCAGGTACTGTACTGTCCACCACAACCCTTCCTTCACAGTGCAGGTACAGTACTGTCCATCACCACTACCCTTCCTTCACAGTGCAGGTACTGTACTGTCCACCACAACCCTTCCTTCACAGTGCAGGTACAGTACTGTCCACCACCCACTACCCTTCCTTCACAGTGCAGGTACTGTACTGTCCACCACCACTACCCTTCCTTCACAGTGCAGGTACTGTACTGTCCACCACCACTACCCTTCCTTCACAGTGCAGGTACTGTACTGTCCACCACCACTACCCTTCCTTCACAGTGCAGGTACTGTACTGTCCACCACTACCCTTCCTTCACAGTGCAGGTACAGTACTGTCCACCACCACTACCCTTCCTTCACAGTGCAGGTACTGTACTGTCCACCACAACCCTTCCTTCACAGTGCAGGTACAGTACTGTCCACCACCACTACCCTTCCTTCACAGTGCAGGTACAGTACTGTCCACCACCACTACCCTTCCTTCACAGTGCAGGTACTGTACTGTCCACCACAACCCTTCCTTCACAGTGCAGGTACAGTACTGTCCATCACCACTACCCTTCCTTCACAGTGCAGGTACTGTACTATCCACCACCACCACCCTTCCTTCACAGTGCAGGTACTGTACTGTCCACCACCACCCTTCCTTCACAGTGCAGGTACTGTACTGTCCACCACCACTACCCTTCCTTCACAGTGCAGGTACTGTACTATCCACCACCACCACCCTTCCTTCACAGTGCAGGTACTGTACTACCCACCACCACTACCCTTCCTTCACAGTGCAGGTACTGTACTATCCACCACCACTACCCTTCCTTCATAGTGCAGGTACTGTACTGTCCACCACCACCCTTCACAGTGCAGGTACTGTACTTCCCACCACTACCCTTCCTTCACAGTGCAGGTACTGTACTGTCCACCACCACCCTTCCTTCACAGTGCAGGTACTGTACTATCCACCACCACCCTTCCTTCACAGTGCAGGTACTGTACTTCCCACCACTACCCCTCCTACAGAGTGTAGGCACCGTACTATCCACCACTACTCCTACAGAGTGCAGGCACTGTACTATCTACCACTACTACCGAGTGTAGGCACCGTACTATCCACCACTACTCCTACAGAGTGTAGGCACCCTACTATCCACCACTACTCCTACAGAGTGCAGGCACTGTACTATCCACCACTACTCCTACAGAGTGTAGGCACTGTGCTATCCACCACTACTCTTACAGAGTGTAGGCACCGCACTATCCACCACTACTCCTACAGAGTGTAGGCACCATACTATCCACCACTACTCCTACAGAGTGTAGGCACTGTACTATCCACCACTACTCCTACAGAGTGCAGGCACCATACTATCCACCACTATTCCCACAGAGTGTAGGCACTGTACTATCCACCACTACTCCTACAGAGTGTAGGCACCGTACTATCCACCACTACTCCTACAGAGTGTAGGCACCATACTATCCACCACTACTCCTACAGAGTGTAGGCACCGTACTATCCACCACTACTACAGAGTGCAGGCACCGTACTATCCACCACTACCTCTCATACAGAGTGCAGACACTGTAGTGCAAAGCAATTTAAAATTCCAAAAGAACAGTAACTTGTCACACTCTAATATATCAAATCCTCAAATTATTATCATTATTGTTATTATTATTATTATTATTATTATTTTAATTATTATTATTAAGTGGTGCACTTAGGAGTCTGTGGAGACAGAGAACTTTGTCCTTGGAGGCAAAGAGGGGAATGTATGAGAGTATAGTTTTACCAACGCTCTTATATGGATGTGAAGCATGGGTGATGAATGTTGCAGCGAGGAGAAGGCTGGAGGCAGTGGAGATGTCATGTCTGAGGGCAATGTGTGGTGTGAATATAATGCAGAGAATTCGTAGTTTGGAAGTTAGGAGGAGGTGCGGGATTACCAAAACTGTTGTCCAGAGGGCTGAGGAAGGGTTGTTGAGGTGGTTCGGACATGTAGAGAGAATGGAGCGAAACAGAATAACTTCAAGAGTGTATCAGTCTGTAGTGGAAGGAAGGCGGGGTAGGGGTCGGCCTAGGAAGGGTTGGAGGGAGGGGGTAAAGGAGGTTTTGTGTGCGAGGGGCTTGGACTTCCAGCAGGCATGCGTGAGCGTGTTTGATAGGAGTGAATGGAGACAAATGGTTTTTAATACTTGACGTGCTGTTGGAGTGTGAGCAAAGTAACATTTATGAAGGGATTCAGGGAAACCGGCAGGCCAGACTTGAGTCCTGGAGATGGGAAGTACAGTGCCTGCACTCTGAAGGAGGGGTGTTAATGTTGCAGTTTAAAAACTGTAGTGTAAAGCACCCTTCTGGCAAGACAGTGATGGAGTGAATGATGGTGAAAGTTTTTCTTTTTCGGGCCACCCTGCCTTGGTGGGAATCGGCCAGTGTGATAATAATAATAATATTACTCTCATTTGGCAGTGTTCAAACTGCCAAGGTCACGTACTGCCGTTTGAGTGCATGGTAATTAGATTTCATGGAAAGTAGGGAAGGCTAGCTCCGGTTCCCTGGATCAAGAGTTCATTGTTATCATTTAAGGAATGTTTTTGGAGAAAGAATTCTTGGTTATGATTGACAAATTTCTGAAATTGGCCAAACAAAATTGGACAAACAAAAGTTTTTGTATTTTTTAATTTTGCATTTTATTTTTAGTCAGGTAATGATTATTTAAACTTATTATTGACAGATGTTTAATTTTTTGTTGCAGGGAGTGTTAAAGGTTCAGATGACGAGGGTAGTGACAGGTCCAGGTCCAGGTCCAGGTCCAGGTCCAGGTCTGCAAGTAAAGACCGTGCTCGGAGCAGGTCAGGCTCCAGATCACGCAGCAGGTCGGGGTCACGATCGAGGAGTCGTTCTCACAGTGGCTCACGCAGCAGGTCCCACAGCAGGTCACACAGCAGGTCACGCAGCAGGTCACACAATAGGTCCCACAGCAGGTCCCGCAGCAAGTCTCGCAGCAGGTCTCACAGCAAGTCCCACAGCAGGTCACGCAGCAAGTCCCGCAGCAAATCCCGTAGCAGGTCCCAAAGCAGGTCACGAAGCAGGTCTCACAGCAAGTCGCGTAGCAAGTCCCGCAACAATTCACGAAGCAAGTCGCGAAGCAAGTCGCGAAGCAAGTCGCGAAGTAAGTCGCGAAGCAAGTCCCGTAGCAAGTCACGAAGCAAATCTCGCAACAAGTCCCACAACAAGTCTCAAAGCAGGTCAAAGTCAAGGTAAACATAACGAGGAAAAAGTCACAATACCGTGACTGGAACAATACACAAATAGCACGCACGGAGAGAGGAGCTTGCGACGACATTTCTGCCCAACTTGGACCATTTACACGTGTGACTTGTATATGATCTAATGTGGTCTGAAATATCATAAGTTTTTCTCTCTCTTATGTGCAGGTTATTTATGTAAGGTAAACACACTGCCATATTAGTCTATAATGAATGTACTTTCATTGTAGTTTTAATAATAATGGTTGTGTATTAACTTGCCTCACCACTGTGTACCATCATCACCCACCACCACTACCTACCACCATCACCAACGCCATCACCACTGGCATCACCCTCTACCACCATCACCACCACCATCACCACCACCATCACTACCACCATCACTACCACCATCACTACCACCATCACCCACTACCACCACCATAGTTATGACATATCAATGACTGGTTTGTATGTTATTTCTACTATTGGTTCCCAGCCAGGGGCCAGATGTCTACACTGATTCTTTTTTTCCACTAGGCTGTTGCTAGCCCACAGTCATCACAGCCTGGTTGATCTGCCACTTGCCAGAGACAGTGTTCCAATTTCCTCTTAAAGACTTCAACACTCACTCCAGTAGTGTTCCTTGAAGACTTCAACACTCTAGCAGTGTTTCTTGACTTCAACACTCCAGTAGTGTTTCTTGATTTCAACACTCCAGTAGAGTTTCTTGACTTCAACACTCCAGTAGTGTTTCTTGATTTCAACACTCCAGCAGTGTTTCTTGACTTCAACACTCCAGTAGTGTTTCTTGACTTCAACACTCCAGTAGCGTTTCTTGATTTCAACACTCCAGTAGTGTTTCTTGATTTCAACACCAGTAGTGTTTCTTGACTTCAACACTCCAGTAGTGTTTCTTGACTTCAACACTCCAGTAGTGTTTCATGACTTCAACACTTCTTCCTGTTGTCCCAGGTCACGTTCCCGCTCCGCCTCCGGGTCCCGGGCGTCACGTTCTCGATCACGTTCTCCCATCAAGTCGAGATCTGGCTCTGGGTCCCCTTCAGGCAGCAGGTCCAGAAGTGTCTCCCCAGCACCATCAGAAAGGTAGGCCTCTCATTTATTTTGTATCTAAAGCCTAAAATATCAACATTTTTCACCATTTAACATTTCACTTTCCATAACATAAAGAGGTTCCATTTAACCCTTTCAGGCTTTTGGCCGTACTAGTACGGCTTACGCACCAGGGTTTTTGACGTACTAGTACGCCTAAATTCTAACGCCCTCAAATCTAGTGAGAGAAAGCTGGTAGGCCTACATATGAAAGAATGGGTCTATGTGGTCAGTGTGCGCGGTATAAAAAAAATCCTGCAGCACACAGTGCATAATGAGAAAAAAAAAACTTTGACCGTGTTTTTGGATTAAAACAGTGACTTTGCACTGTATTTTCGTATGGTATTTATTGTTGTATTCTAGTTTTCCTGGTCTCATTGTATAGAATGGAAGACATATTACAGAAATTGAGATGATTTTGACTGGTTTTATAAAGAAAACTACCTTGAAATTGCACTCAAAGTAGCAGAAATGTTTGATTTTTACCAAAGTTCAAAAGTAAACAAATCATGCTATGCGTCCAATACACGTCAACTGGTGAGTCTAATATTCTTTCACAAGTGCGCTGATAATATTTATACCATTTCTACACCAATGCAGTAGTCTGCATAACAGTAAATCTTCTATTTTTTTGTGAGAATAAAAATTCAAAGTGGAAAGGAAAAAAATGTAAGAGGGGCCTGGGAACATGACTAATGAACAGAGGAAATGTTATTTTAGTGCCAGGAATGTCTTTTTTGTTTATTCTGGACCCTATTCGGAAATTAGCATCTTTTGAAATTTGTGTGAAATTGGCAAAATTTCTAAATTCTGACCACTGTATTGGATAGTTGAAATCGGTAAATGGGTGGTTTCTTGTACTCATTCGATAGAAAAAATGGAGTTCTAGCAAAATAGTTATGATTTTTGTTGACAAGTACAATGGAATTGGCCGAAAATAGGGCTCAAAGTGGGCAAAATCGCCAATGCATAAACATCGTCGAGTCCGCTAACTTCACGAATGCATAATTCCGTAAGTTTTCAATCAAATTTCATAATTTTGGTGTCATTATGATCAGGAAAAGATTCTCTATCTTTTCATAAGAAAAAATAATTTTTTTTTTTAAATTTGGCCGACCCTGAGAACAAGTCTCTGAGAGGGCCTGTCGACCCTGAAAGGGTTAACCGATGATCACTGTATCGGTTTGAAGTACGTATTAATATATACAGTGGACCCCCGGTTAACGATATTTTTTCACTCCAGAAGTATGTTCAGGTGCCAGTACTGACCGAATTTGTTCCCATAAGGAATATTGTGAAGTAGATTAGTCCATTTCAGATCCCCAAACATACACGTACAAACGCACTTATATAAATACACTTACATAATTGGTCGCATTCGGAGGTAATCGTTATGCGGGGGTCCACTGTACTTAAAACTGTACCATTGTCTCAAGGTTCCCTCACTAAGTCAAACAAGGAGAGACAATAACATCTCAAGGTTTCTCACTAAGTCAAACAAGGAGAGACAATAACTGTCTCAAGGTTCCCTCACTAAGTCAAACAAGGAGAGACAATAACTGTCTCAAGGTCCCCCCACTAAGTCAAACAAGGAGAGACAATAACATCTCAAGGTTCCCTCACTAAGTCAAACAAGGAGAGACAATAACGTCTCAAGGTTTCTCACTAAGTCAAACAAGGAGAGACAATAACTGTCTCAAGGTTCCCTCACTAAGTCAAACAAGGAGAGACAATAACTGTCTCAAGGTTCCCTCACTAAGTCAAACAAGGAGAGGCAATAACGTCTCAAGGTTCCCTCACTAAGTCAAACAAGGAGAGACAATAACGTCTCAAGGTTCCCTCACTAAGTCAAACAAGGAGAGACAATAACGTCTCAAGGTTTCTCACTAAGTCAAACAAAGAGAGACAATAACTGTCTCAAGGTTCCCTCACTAAGTCAAACAAGGAGAGACAGTAATGTCTCAAGGTTTCTCACTAAGTCAAACAAGGAGAGACAATAATTTCTCAAGGTTCCCTCACTAAGACAAACAAGGAGAGACAATAACGTCTCAAGGTTCCCTCACTAAGTCAAACAAGGAGAGACAATAATGTCTCAAGGTTCCCTCACTAAGTCAAACAAGGAGAGATAATAACATCTCAAGGTTTCTCACTAAGTCAAACAAGGAGAGACAATAACGTCTCAAGGTTCCCTCACTAAGACAAGCAAGGAGAGACAATAATGTCTCAAGGTTCCCTCACTAAGTCAAACAAGGAGAGACAATAACGTCTCAAGGTTCCCTCACTAAGTCAAACAAGGAGAGACAATAACTGTCTCAAGGTTCCCTCACTAAGACAAACAAGGAGAGACAATAACGTCTCAAGGTTCCCTCACTAAGTCAAACAAGGAGAGACAATAACGTCTCAAGGTTCCCTCACTAAGTCAAACAAGGAGAGACAGTAATGTCTCAAGGTTTCTCACTAAGTCAAACAAGGAGAGACAATAATTTCTCAAGGTTCCCTCACTAAGACAAACAAGGAGAGACAATAACGTCTCAAGGTTCCCTCACTAAGTCAAACAAGGAGAGACAATAATGTCTCAAGGTTCCCTCACTAAGTCAAACAAGGAGAGATAATAACATCTCAAGGTTTCTCACTAAGTCAAACAAGGAGAGACAATAACGTCTCAAGGTTCCCTCACTAAGACAAGCAAGGAGAGACAATAATGTCTCAAGGTTCCCTCACTAAGTCAAACAAGGAGAGACAATAACGTCTCAAGGTTCCCTCACTAAGTCAAACAAGGAGAGACAATAACTGTCTCAAGGTTCCCTCACTAAGACAAACAAGGAGAGACAATAACGTCTCAAGGTTCCCTCACTAAGTCAAACAAGGAGAGACAATAACGTCTCAAGGTTCCCTCACTAAGTCAAATAAGGAGAGACAATAACATCTCAAGGTTCCCTCACTAAGTCAAACAAGGAGAGACAATAACGTCTCAAGGTTCCCTCACTAAGTCAAATAAGGAGAGACAATAACATCTCAAGGTTCCCTCACTAAGACAAACAAGGAGAGACAATAACGTCTCAAGGTTCCCTCACTAAGTCAAGCAAGGAGAGACAATAACTGCCTCAAGGTTCCCTCACTAAGTCAAACAAGGAGAGACAATAACTGTCTCAAGGTTCCCTCACTAAGACAAACAAGGAGAGACAATAATGTCTCAAGGTTCCCTCACTAAGTCAAACAAGGAGAGACAATAACGTCTCAAGGTTCCCTCACTAAGACAAACAAGGAGAGACTATAACATCTCAAGGTTCCCTCACTAAGACAAACAAGGAGAGACAATAATTGTCTCAAGGTTCCCTAAGTCAAACAAGGAGAGACAATAACTGTCTCAAGGTTCCCTCACTAAGACAAACAAGGAGAGACAATAACGTCTCAAGGTTCCCTCACTAAGACAAACAAGGAGAGACAATAACGTCTCAAGGTTCCCTCACTAAGTCAAACAAGGAGAGACAATAACGTCTCAAGGTTCCCTCACTAAGTCAAACAAGTATTGTATTTCCTTGTACAATATAAAAATGTACTCTACACATGTTAAAATATTGTTAGGTATAAAACCCACTAACATCCATGTGTATTTCAGGTAGACTAAATCTACAGTCTACGGTCTACTTAAGACTAGATATACGTATTGAGTGGTACAGTTATAAGTATGAATTATTACAAAAAAGAGAGGGGGGAAATAGTACAAATTTAAGTGTACATGTATTAATGCGTACAGTGGTACCTCGGCACACGAACACCTCCCAACTCGAACAATTACATAAGTGTATTTTTGTAAGTGCTTTTGTAAGTGTATTTTTGGGGATCTGAAACGGACTAATCGAATTTACATTATTCCTTATGGGAACAAATTTGTTCGGTATCGGCACTTGAACAGCCTTCTGGAAGGAATTAAGTTCGTAACCCAAGGTGCCACTCTACTCTGAACTGCTTAAGTAGTTTCTAACAGGCTCTGGGATTCCAGGAAATTGTTAGTTGTTTTTGTTTAGTCTTATTGTTTATGTTGCACCAACAGTATTTCAACATGCCGGCTGTCTTCCACCAAGTCAGGTGACTTATAAAGTAAAAGGACACAAGTCCAACTAATGTGACATTTTATTGTGGCAACGTTTCGCTCTCCAGGAGCTTTATCAAGTCATAACGGCTAGATAAAGCTCCTGGAGAAGAAACGTTGCCACAAAAAAATGTCACATTAGTTGCACTTGTGCCCTTTTACTTTACATATTGTCGGTAATTCTACCAACTTTATTACAAGAAACACCTTAACCATCATTCATACAGTCTTGCCAGTCACGCACATATACAACACTTTACATCTTCCTCTAAACAGCAAATATCCCAAACTCCTCCAGCTGAGTACAGGCACTGTACTTACCACCTCATTTGGTCTTTACACATAGAAGGGGATGCTAATGTAAGGCTCTTGGGCCAGGGAGTTGGAGTTATACGTGCCTTTGGATCAAATCTAATCATGTCCCAGTTTTCCAGGCGCTGTGTGACCCTTGAGGATTTAGTGCTTTACAGTCTGAATACACTCAGGGGGTCGTGTGGGGCCTGGGGAGTGAGGGAGTGGTTTGATCCAGTTCCCTGGACCAAGAGCCCTTCAGTAGGATCATGGCAGCCTTCCTCTGTGTAGGGAGGTTCTGTGACTTGATCTGCAGGTTGACTGTGTATTCACCTATGCAAGTTTTTACAGACGAATCTCCTGCTAGTGTGGCCGTGACAGACTCTAGCTCAAGTCCCTTCAAAGCTGTCATCATGACTCACGAAATCATAATGATTTCATGAGTCATGATGACAGCCTTGAGGGGACTTGAGCTAGAGTTCGTCACGGCCACGCTAGTGTGAGATTCGTCTGTAAAAACTTGCATTTGTGGTCACAGTGGTGCCTATGCTAACCTACTTATTTATTTGTGGTTGCAGGGGTCGAGTCACAGCTCCTGGCCCCTCCTCTTCACTGGTGCTACTAGGTCACTCTCTCCCTGCTCCATAAGCTTTATCATACCTCTTCTTAAAGCTATGTATAGATCCTGCCTTGACTACATCACTCCCCAGACTATTCCATTTCCTGACAACTCTGTGACTGAAGAAATACTTCCTAACATCCCTGTGACTCATCTGAGTGTTTACCAGCACGTGCAACGTTTTAATATGTATTATAAAATTTTTGAAAATCGGAAGTGTCCAGAAATGGGGGAAAATGAGGATTTTTTTTTTTCCAGTCGCTCAAGATCCTTCATCAACACAAAATTTTGAAAAACAGGAAAATTTTTAAGATTCTCTGCTCAGGGTTTAGCTAATACAACTGTATTATTATTTTTTTTTTGGGGGGGGGAATTTGATACTGAAAAAGGCTCCTAATATTTTTGAAGAGGTTTTTCTCCCATGCAAATGTATCATCACACAATTATATATATATATAAAACCTTTTGTCACTGCCTTATTAATCTTAAGTTAGTCTTAAGTTTGACCAAAATGCTCTCCATATTAAGGGTCTTTCTGCATGAACACCCAAATGTTATTCACCTTTGTACAAACATTGTATCATGCTGAAATAAACTGTCTTTATCTTATCTTTATCTAAATATATCACTTTTCTTTAATAGGTCTGCAAAATCAGCGGCTTCCAGCAGATCAGCACGGTCAAGTGGTAGAAGTAGGAGCGGGTCGCCTGCTGTCAACAGTTCACCAGGCCGCCGCGGCTCACCCACACGCAGCAAGGCTTCCGCCTCGGACTCGGGTTCCGATTCCGATTCGTCAGACTCCAGCTCCGGTTCTGACTAGCCTTAGTGTCTTGTACATTCAGTACCACTATATGAAGACAGTATAAGTCACAGTGACTTATACTAGTGTCTTGTACACTTAGTACTGCTACCACAATACCATGGATGAAACTTTTAATTTAGTTAGGACACTTCCCTGGAGATGGGAAGTACAGTGCCTGCACTCTGAAGGAGGGGTGTTAATGTTGCAGTTTAAAAACTGTAGTGTAAAGCACCCTTCTGGCAAGACAGTGATGGAGTGAATGATGGTGAAAGTTTTTCTTTTTCGGGCCACCCTGCCTTGGTGGGAATCGGCCAGTGTGATAATAAAAAAAAAAAAAAATACTTCATACAATATTCAATCCATCTTGAATCATTCTGAAGTTACAAGAGAAGTGATAACAAGTTAGGACGAATTGAATCATTTCAAAGTTCCATTTCCAGCTTCTGAGTTCAATGTGACTTGTTCTGTCTTGATCGAATCTTATTAAATATCTCAAGTCTTGCGTCGGACACAGAGTAGTAACATTATTGTATAGATTATTTCAGAAATATTAACTAGGAAGACTGTAATTTCTGATAACAGAAAGGAGGACTGAAACTGGTGACCTGAAGTTTTGTTTCATATGAATTTTGAGAGGCGGACACGATTGACCTTAAACCAGTTGATGTGGGACAGACAGTTATATAGAGGAATTTTGTTGTTATATTTAATCTATGGAGATGCTTCATTCAGTTCACAGGGATGTACATGAGTGTATACAAGTGTAGTTGTGTGAGTGACTGGGTTAGTGAGGTCACTGTACTTGCCTGTTTTGTGGTAACAGGGGTCGAGTTGCTGTTCCTGGCCCCGCCTCTTTGCTGGTTGCTGCGAGGTTCACTCTCTTCCTGCTCCTTGAGCTTTATCGTACCTCTTTTTAAAGCTGTGTGTGGGTGAGCATAGGCTAGAGGCACTGCAGGAGGTCACTGTCATCTGAAGGAACAGTAGACTTCCTGCAGTGCAATGCAGTGATACAGGCACTGTAGGAGGTCACCATTCATCCTGCAGTGCCTTATCTCATCCTTCACCCCAGACAGTGACCTCACTAACCAAGCCACTCACATGACTATACCTGTATAAATATACTTGTCCATTCCTGCCTTCCTCTCATGTATATATATACGGGCTCCCTTTCCTTCATGTGTTTGGGTGGCTAGTTAATGGTCCAGGTTCGACCAAAACATTGTCATAAACTTTCTCCCACATGCGGCTTTTTTGTGTATACAAACCTTCTTCATAGGTGAAAATATTCAGCGAAGTTCCTTTACACCGTTACACTGTTTTTCCAATTTTAAGAAATCACGTATTGTGTGTACTGTTCAACTTAACACTTCAGTTCAGTATTTTAAAAGACTGTGTAGTATGTGTTGTTTGGGTCCCCCAACTTAGAACCTAAGTTCAGGGCCGGATTAAGGCGTGGGCTTTGTGGACTGCAGCCCAGGGTCCTCTGCCCGCTGCAGGACTTCCAGGTCCTGCAACCCAGAGGCCTCTGCCAGCTGGAGGGCCTCCACCAGCTGGAGGGCCTCCACCAGCTGGAGGACCTCCACCAGCTGGAGGACCTCCACCAGCTGGAGGACCTCCACCAGCTGGAGGGCCTCCACCAGCTGGAGGGCCTCCACCAGCTGGAGGACCTCCACCAGCTGGAGGTCCTACAGAGATGTTCCCAACAACTTACAATTTACTGATGTTTTGGATAAATTTGTTGCCAAGAAATTACACAAAGTAAATGTTTGAATTTTAATTGTGGTTAACCTTTTAAAAATAAATTTAATATTTCTTTAACCTTTTTCCTTTTGAAAATATCACTGGGGCTCTGTTACCATAACTAAGCTGGGAAACTTGCATCATGCCAAATGCTAATACAGTGGACCCCCGGCATACAATATTAATCCGTTCCTGAGAGCTCATCATATGTCGAAATTATCGTAAGGCGAATTAATTTTCCCCTTAAGAAATAATGGAAATCAAATTAATCTGTGCAAGACACCACAAAGTATGAAAAAAAAAAAATTTTTACCACATGAAATATTAATTTTAATACACACAAACTGACACTTACCTTTATTGAAGATCTGGTGATGATTGATGGGATGGGAGGAGGGGAGAGTGAGGAAGTTGTTAAAGTTTAGAAGGGGAATCCCCTTCCATTAGGACTTTAGGTAGCACGTCCTTTTCCGGGGTTACTCCCCCTTCTTCTTTTAATGCCACTAGGACCAGCTGACCATGGTGCAGCAACAGCTGACCGTGTTGCAGCAACAGCTGACCGTGGTGCAGCAACAGCTGACTTTGGTGCAGCAGCAGCTGACCATGGTGCAGCAACAGCTGATGGTGGTGTAGCAGCAGCTGACTGTGGTGCAGCAACAGCTGACCATGGTGCAGCAACAGCTGACCGTGGTGCAGCAACAGCTGACCGTGGTGCAGCAACAGCTGACCGTGGTGCAGCAACAGCTGACCATGGTGCAGCAGCAGCTGACTGTGGTGCAGCAACAGCTGACCATGGCGCAGCAGCAGCTGACCGTGGTGCAGCAACAGATGACGGTGGTGTAGCAGCAGCTGACTGTGGTGCAGCAACAGCTGACCGTGGTGCAGCAACAGCTGACCATGGTGCAGCAACAGCTGACTGTGGTGCAGCAACAGCTGACCGTGGTGCAGCAACAGCTGACTTTGGTGCAGCAGCAGCTGACCATGGTGCAGCAACAGATGACAGTGGTGTATCAGCAGCTGACTGTGGTGCAGCAACAGCTGACCATGGTGCAGCAACAGCTGACCATGGTGCAGCAACAGCTGACTGTGGTGCAGTAACAGCTGACCGTGGTGCAGCAACAGCTGGCTTTGGTGCAGCAGCAGCTGACCGTGGTGCAGCAACAGCTGACTTTGGTGCAGCAACAGCTGACCATGGTGCAGCAGCAGCTGACCATGGTGCAGCAACAGCTGACCATGGTGCAGCAACAGCTGACCGTGGTGCAGCAACAGCTGACTTTGGTGCAACAGCAGCTGACCATGGTGCAGCAACAGCTGACTGTGGTGCAGCAACAGCTGACCATGGTACAGCAGCAGCTGACCGTGGTGCAGCAACAGATGATGGTGGTGTAGCAGCAGCTGACTGTGGTGTAGCAACAGCTGACTGTGGTGCAGCAACAGCTGACTGTGGTGCAGCATCAGCTGACCGTGGTGCAGCAACAGCTGGCTTTGGTGCAGCAGCAGCTGGCTTTGGTGCAGCAGCCGCTGACTGTGGTGCAGCAACAGCTGACTTTGGTGCAGCAGCAGCTGACCGTGGTGCAGCAACAGATGACGGTGGTGTAGCAGCAGCTGACTGTGGTGCAGCAACAGATGACGGTGGTGCGGCAACAGCTGACTGTGGTGCAGCAACAGATGATGGTGGTGTAGCAGCAGCTGACTGTGGTGCAGCAACAGATGACGATGGTGCGGCAACAGCTGACCATGGTGCAGCAACAGATGACGGTGGTGTAGCAGCAGCTGACTGTGGTGCAGCAACAGATGACGATGGTGCGGCAACAGCTGACCGTGGTGCAGCAACAGATGATGGTGGTGTAGCAGCAGCTGACTGTGGTGCAGCAACAGATGACGATGGTGCGGCAACAGCTGACCGTGGTGCAGCAACAGATGACGGTGGTGTAGCAGCAGCTGACTGTGGTGCAGCAACAACTGACCATGGTGCAGCAACAGCTGACCGTGGTGCAGCAGCAGCTGACCGTGGTGCAGCAACAGCTGACCATGGTGCAGCAACAGCTGACCATGGTGCAGCAACAGCTGACTTTGGTGCAGCAGCAGCTGACCGTGGTGCAGCAACAGCTGACTTTGGTGCAGCAACAGCTGACCGTGGTGCAGCAACAGATGACAGTGGTGTAGCAGCAGCTGACTGTGGTGCAGCAACAGCTAACCGTGGTGCAGCAACAGCTGACCATGGTGCAGCAACAGCTGACCGTGGTGCAGCAACAGCTGACTGTGGTGCAGCAACAGCTGACCATGGTGCAGCAACAGCTGGCTTTGGTGCAGCAGCAGCTGACCGTGGTGCAGCAACAGCTGACTTTGGTGCAGCAACAGATGATGGTGGTGTAGCAGAAGCTGACTGTGGTGCAGCAACAGCTGACCATGGTGCAGCAAGAGCTGACCATGGTGCAGCAGCAGCTGACCATGGTGCAGCAACAGCTGACCATGGTGCAGCAACAGCTGACCATGGTGCAGCAACAGCTGACCGTGGTGCAGCAACAGCTGACTTTGGTGCAGCAGCAGCTGACCGTGGTGCAGCAATAGCTGACCGTGGTGCAGCAACAGCTGAGCATGGTGCAGCAGCAGCTGACCGTGGTGCAGCAACAGATGACGGTGGTGTAGCAGCAGCTGACTGTGGTGCAGCAACAGCTGACCGTGGTGCAGCAACAGCTGACCATGGTGCAGCAACAGCTGACTGTGGTGCAGCAACAGCTGACCATGGTGCAGCAACAGCTGACTTTGGTGCAGCAGCAGCTGGCTTTGGTGCAGCAGCAGCTGACTGTGGTGCAGCAACAGCTGACTTTGGTGCAGCAGCAGCTGACCGTGGTGCAGCAACAGATGACGGTGGTGTAGCAGCAGCTGACTGTGGTGCAGCAACAGATGACGGTGGTGTGGCAACAGCTGACCGTGGTGCAGCAACAGATGACGGTGGTGTAGCAGCAGCTGACTGTGGTGCAGCAACAACTGACCATGGTGCAGCAACAGCTGACCGTGGTGCAGCAGCAGCTGACCGTGTTGCAGCAACAGCTGACCGTGGTACAATAGTACGTATTTCCCACCCTTTTTACATGTGATCGCTTAAGAGATGGTATCTCCTGCTATCTGTTTTTCATTTATCCACACTAATAACAGTCTCTCAACATTGAGTACTTGCGATCTCTGTTTCGAAAACAAACTTGCACCTTTTGCCGTTTTGTTGGCCACAATAGTAGCGATGGTTGATTGGGGTTTGGTATACAACCTGGCCAGCTCTGAGACACGCACTCCACTTTCGTACTTAGCAATTATCTCTTTCTTCATTTCCATAGTAATTTTCACCTTTTTTACCGCACGGTTGGCACTAGAAGCTTTCTTGGGGCCCATGGTGACTTATTTTGCAGGTACAATCACTAAAAACGCTGTGATAATATGAAATGTACCAATTGTACACGTGGATGCGACCGCACTGGCTGGCTTGTAAACACTGGCACACACGGGGCAGCTGAGGACACACGTGGGACGCGTCCTGGACGAATTGCGTGTGGCGAGGCAAAATTTTTGCGTTAAAATGTATCGTATGCCGGATTTAATGTATGCTGATGCCATCGTATGCCAGGGGTCCACTGTACAGTTAACTAGATACCCAAGGAATTTCTAAGCCTTTGGAAATGCCATCTATAAAATCTATATTTTGGTCTTCTCCATGTGTGCGTGTGAAGCAGAATTCTTCCTCGGTAAGTCGTGCATGTTGTGAGAGGCGACGAAAATGCCAGAAGCAAGGGGCTAGTAACCCCCTACGGTATACATTACAGCCTCTCCTAATTTAGCGATGTACTCGTTTACTGATGCCTCAATCTTACGAAGGGCTCTTTGACGAATGTTTTTACCTAAATAATTTATGTTAGAGCTGATTTCCTCTATACAGTGGAACCTCGGTGTCTGGAATTGATTAATTGGATTTACATTGTTTCTTATGGGAAATATTGCTTCAGTTTTCGTAAAATTCAGTTTATAGTCAGACTTTTTCGAACGGATTACTCACATAAACCGAGGTTCCACCATACCAGAAATGTTATAAATGATGCAAAAGTGACAGTAAAACAATATCAAAGATGGTTGAAACAAACTCACTACCATTATGGTATGATCCTCACTTAGTGACGAATTTGTTTAACGATGTGGTCTCAGAAACAACTCCGTCGTTAAGTGAGGAGAGGCTGTACTAAATATATAAAGGGAGACTTTCGTTTTTCTTTTTCAGTTGCCCCGTCCTTAGTGGTAATGACCGGTTTACTGCGGAAAAAGAAAATGTATTTTTCTCTGGTTAGCACTGTGTCTTATGAACACAACTGTTTTGTATAATGGTCCCACTGGAAAGTGTGATGTGTCACTGTGAATACAAAAAGGACACCACTGGAAAAATAAATTTGTGAGTGTTGTAGTGTACTGCACTATGTACAGTGTATCTGAGTGTTGTAGTGTACTGCACTATGTACAGTGTATCTGAGTGTTGTAGTGTACTGCACTATGTACAGTGTATCTGAATGTTGTAGTGTACTGCACTATGTACAGTGTATCTGAGTGTTGTAGTATACTGCACTATGTACAGTGTATCTGAGTGTTGTAGTGTACTGCACTATGTACAGTGTATCTGAGTGTTGTAGTGTACTGCACTATGTACAGTGTATCTGAGTGTTGTAGTGTACTGCACTGTGTACAGTGTATCTGAGTGTTGTAGTGTACTGCACTGTGTACAGTGTATCTGAGTGTTGTAGTGTACTGCACTGTGTACAGTGTATCTGAGTGTTGTAGTGTACTGCACTGTGTACAGTGTATCTGAGTGTTGTAGTGTACTGCACTGTGTACAGTGTATCTGAGTGTTGTAGTGTACTGCACTGTGTACAGTGTATCTGAGTGTTGTAGTGTACTGCACTGTGTACAGTGTATCTGAGTGTTGTAGTGTACTGCACTGTGTACAGTGTATCTGAGTGTTGTAGTGTACTACACTACAGTGTAGACCTTAGAAGCATTCTAGCTAATATCCCAGACCCTAGAAGCATTCTAGCTAATATCCCAGACTCTAGAAGCATTCTAGCTAATATCCCAGACTCTAGAAGCATTCTAGCTAATATCCCAGACCCTAGAAGCATTCTAGCTAATATCCCAGACTCTAGAAGCATTCTAGCTAATATCCCAGACCCTAGAAGCATTCTAGCTAATATCCCAGACTCTAGAAGCATTCTAGCTAATATCCCAGACCCTAGAAGCATTCTAGCTAATATCCCAGACCCTAGAAGCATTCTAGCTAATATCCCAGACCCTAGAAGCATTCTAGCTAATATCCCAGACCCTAGAAGCATTCTAGCTAATATCCCAGACCCTAGAAGCATTCTAGCTAATATCCCAGACCCTAGAAGCATTCTAGCTAATATCCCAGACCCTAGAAGCATTCTAGCTAATATCCCAGACCCTAGAAGCATTCTAGAGGCAGTCAATTACAATTACAGGTGTAGTGTACCTGTGATGACCAAAATTAGAGCAAGCAAAAGACAAGAGGATTTATAACTTGTATTTCCTTCACCAAATAAGCAACAAGATCAGATGAAACACCGTGAGAGACCAGCAGCCCAGACAAGTCTGCCAAACCTGGTGTCACAAGAACCACATCGCTTCACAGCTCTGGCGGGGGCCGAGTCACAACTCCTGGCCCCGCTTCTTCACTGGTGGCTACTAGGTCCACTCTCTCCCTGCTCCATGAATTTTATCATACCTCTTTTTAAAGCTATGTATGGATCCTGCTTCCACTACATCACTCTCCAAATTGTGTCACTTTCCAAACAACTCTGTGATTAGCCAATGAACCGAGGTACTGATATAACGACAGGGCCTCTGTACATTGTTAAATCCTTAGCACCTGGCTCACTGATTGGGAGGCAGCCTATATGAGAGTGTGACATACACTGAATATAGTGTAATATACTCTTAGCATACCACATAATTCCTATCACAAGCCCTAGAAGCATTCTGCAAGCATTCTAGTTCACATCCCAGGTCCTAGAAGCATTCTAGTATATCCTGGCCCTATAAGCATTCTGAAAACATTCTAATATATATCACAGGCTTTAGAAGCATTCTAAAATCATTATAGTATAAATCTCAGATCCCTACAGGCATCTCGGTATTTATAAAGATCTCCGAGGTCCCTAAAGGCACCCCAGTAATTATAATAATCCTTACTAGTCAGAAACCCCTTTGCTGATAGCAAAATGCTGAAATATAGTGCATATTTCCTGGTATATAAGGTGCTGCCAGTCTACAGGGCCCAGCAGGCTTGTTAACTTCAAAGGATATAACAATGGATAGCTCTCTCACAGGCTGACAGAATTAATTAGGTTAAGATAAGGTGACAAGAAGATCCCCTGTCAGTCAGGATTAATCAGATTTACCTGTGTCGTCACACTTGGTGTGATAATGCTGGCGTTGAACACTAGTGCGTTGAATACTGGTGTGTTGAACACTAGTGTGTCTTGTTCAACCACACCCTTGTGCTCTACTGTTAGGATTGTGTTCTGCTAGGACTGTGTTCTACAGAAATGTGTTCTACTAGGACTGTGTTCTACTACTAGGATTGTGTTCTTTAAGGATTATGTTCTAACAGGACTGTGTTCTACAAGGATTGTGTTCTACATGACTGTTCTACAAGGACTGTGTTCTACAAGGATTGTGTTCTACATGACTGTTCTACAAGGACTGTGTTCTACAAGGATTGTGTTCTACAGGACTGTGTTCTACAGGGCTGTGTTCTAGGATTATGTTCTACTAGGACTGTTCTACTAGGACTGTGTTCTACAAGGATTGTGTTCTACTAGGACTGTGTTCTACAAGGATTGTGTTCTACTAGGACTGTGTTCTACTACTAGGATTGTGTTCTCTAAGGATTATGTTCTAACAGGACTGTGTTCTACAAGGATTGTGTTCTACAGGACTGTGTTCTACAAGGACTGTGTTCTACAAGGATTGTGTTCTACATGACTGTGTTCTACAAGGACTGTGTTCTACTACTAGGATTGTGTTCTCTAAGGATTATGTTCTAACAGGACTGTGTTCTACAAGGATTGTGTTCTACATGACTGTTCTACAAGGACTGTGTTCTACAAGGATTGTGTTCTACAGGACTGTGTTCTATAAGGACTGTGTTCTACAAGGACTGTGTTCTACAGGGCTGTGTTCTAGGATTATGTTCTACTAGGACTGTGTTCTACAAGGACTGTGTTCTACAAGGACTGTGTTCTACAAAGACTGTGTTCTACAGGACTGTGTTCTACTAGGATTATGTTCTACAGGACTGTGTTCTACTAGGACTGTGTTCTACAGGACTGTGTTCTCCGAGGATTATGTTCTACAGGACTGTGTTCTACAAGGATTGTGTTCTACAGGACTGTGTTCTACAAGGACTGTGTTCTACAAGGATTGTGTTCTACAGGACTGTTTTACAAGAACAGTGTTGAACAAGAACAGTTACTGGACTAAACAAGAACAGTTACTGGACTAAACAAGAACAGTTACTGGACTAAACAAAAACAGTGTTGAACAAGAACAGTTACTGGACTGAACAAGAACAGTTACTGGACTAAACAAGAACAGTGTTGAACAAGAACAGTTACTGGACTGAACAAGAACAGTTACTGGACTAAACAAGAACAGTGTTGAACAAGAACAGTTACTGGACTAAACAAGAACAGTTACTGGACTAAACAAGAACAGTTACTGGACTAAACAAGAACAGTGTTGAACAAGAACAGTTACTGGACTAAACAAGAACAGTTACTGGACTAAACAAGAACAGTTACTGGACTAAACAACAACAGTTACTGGACTAAACAAGAACAGTTACTGGACTAAACAAGAACAGTTACTGGACTAAACAACAGTTACTGGACTAAAGAACAGTTACTGGACTAAACAACAGTTACTGGACTAAACAACAACAGTTACTGGACTAAACAACAACAGTTACTGGACTTAACAAGAACAGTTACTGGACTAAACAACAACAGTTACTGGACTAAACAACAACAGTTACTGGACTAAACAAGAACAGTTACTGGACTAAACAACAACAGTTACTGGACTAAACAAGAACAGTTTACTGGACTAAACAAGAACAGTTATGGACTAAACAAGAACAGTTACTGGACTAAACAAGAACAGTTACTGGACTAAACAACAACAGTTACTGGACTAAACAAGAACAGTTACTGGACTTAACAAGAACAGTTACTGGACTAAACAACAACAGTTACTGGACTAAACAACAACAGTTACTGGACTTAACAAGAACAGTTACTGGACTTAACAAGAACAGTTACTGGACTAAACAACAACAGTTACTGGACTAAACAAGAACAGTTACTGGACTTAACAAGAACAGTTACTGGACTTAACAAGAACAGTTACTGGACTAAACAACAACAGTTACTGGACTAAACAAGAACAGTTACTGGACTAAACAAGAACAGTGTTGAACAAGAACAGTTACTGGACTGAACAAGAACAGTTACTGGACTAAACAAGAACAGTGTTGAACAAGAACAGTTACTGGACTGAACAAGAACAGTTACTGGACTAAACAAGAACAGTGTTGAACAAGAACAGTTACTGGACTAAACAAGAACAGTTACTGGACTAAACAAGAACAGTTACTGGACTAAACAAGAACAGTGTTGAACAAGAACAGTTACTGGACTAAACAAGAACAGTTACTGGACTAAACAAGAACAGTTACTGGACTAAACAACAACAGTTACTGGACTAAACAAGAACAGTTACTGAACTAAAGAACAGTTACTGGACTAAACAAGAACAGTTACTGGACTAAACAAGAACAGTTACTGGACTAAACAAGAACAGTTACTGGACTAAACAACAACAGTTACTGGACTAAACAACAACAGTTACTGGACTAAACAAGAACAGTTACTGGACTTAACAAGAACAGTTACTGGACTAAACAACAACAGTTACTGGACTAAACAACAACAGTTACTGGACTAAACAAGAACAGTTACTGGACTAAACAACAACAGTTACTGGACTAAACAAGAACAGTTACTGGACTAAACAAGAACAGTTACTGGACTAAACAAGAACAGTTACTGGACTAAACAAGAACAGTTACTGGACTAAACAACAACAGTTACTGGACTAAACAAGAACAGTTACTGGACTTAACAAGAACAGTTACTGGACTAAAGAACAGTTACTGGACTAAACAACAACAGTTACTGGACTAAACAAGAACAGTTACTGGACTTAACAAGAACAGTTACTGGACTTAACAAGAACAGTTACTGGACTAAACAAGAACAGTTACTGGACTAAACAAGAACAGTTACTGGACTTAACAAGAACAGTTACTGGACTAAACAAAAAACAGTTACTGGACTAAACAAGAACAGTTACTGGACTTAACAAGAACAGTTTACTGGACTAAACAAGAACAGTTACTGGACTAAACAAGAACAGTTACTGGACTAAACAAGAACAGTTACTGGACTAAACAAGAACAGTTACTGGACTGAACAAGAACAGTTACTGGACTTAACAAGAACAGTTACTGGACTTAACAAGAACAGTTACTGGACTAAACAACAGTTACTGGACTAAACAAGAACAGTTACTGGACTTAACAAGAACAGTTACTGGACTAAACAAGAACAGTTACTGGACTAAACAAGAACAGTTACTGGACTAAACAAGAACAGTTACTGGACTAAACAAGAACAGTTACTGGACTGAACAAGAACAGTTACTGGACTGAACAAGAACAGTTACAAGATTTAAGATGAAGTTATATTGTGGTGGGTTGGTAGGTATGGTATGGTCATGGGCTCTACTAATGGGGCATCTCCTACCTGCTTACTCTATACCCATGGGCATCACGACCGGGTATCCCACAGGAGAGACACTACCAGCTTACCAGTCAACCACAACTACCACAATTGCTGGTAAGATTATGTAAATTATATGTGTACTAGTGCTGATCTTTGAGGTACCCCACTCAATACCCCTTCCCTAGTTACTGGTATAAAGGCGTGTGTACTCATTTGTGGTTGTAGGAGTCGTATCACAGCTCCTGGCACTATAGCAGGCCTTCTGGCCCATACAAGGCAGGTCCTTCTCTAAATCAACCATTTAAACCTGAAGTATACCTGTAGAGAGTTCCGGGGGGTCAACGCCCCCACTACGGGTCCTGACCCGTCCGGGGCCCAAGACGTCAACTGCCTCCCAGCATACATAAGGGGGATTACCAATAGACCCCTGGCTGTCTTCAAGCAGGCACTGAACAGGCACCTAAAGTCAGTAGCTGACCAACCGGGCTGTGGTTCGTACATCAGTTTGCGTGCAGCCAGCAGTGGCAGCCTGGTTGATCAGACCCTGATCCACCACAAGGCCTGGTCTCAGAGCAGCGGGGGCATTGACCTCCGAAACCCTCTCCAGGTATACTCCAGGGTATTCTGTAATATAGATGGCAAGTGAGGCTTGAGTGACACATGACCTGAAGATTGACATGTTGACATGAGAACGGGTAAACAACGTGTTCGTGGGACTCCTGTGTTGTTAGGTGCTACTGGGCCTTGTTAAGTAAGATAAGATAAGATAAGATTTCGTTGGGATTTTTAACCCCGGAGGGTTAGCCACCCAGGATAACCCAAGAAAGTCAGTGCGTCATCGAGGACTGTCTAACTTATTTCCATTGTGGTCCTTAATCTTGTCCCCCAGGATGCCACCCACACCAGTCGACTAACACCCAGGATGCCACCCACACCAGTCGACTAACACCCAGGATGCCACCCACACCAGTCGACTAACACCCAGGTACCTATTTGCTGCTAGGTAAACAGGACAACAGGTGTAAGGATACGTGTCGGAATTTCCACCCGCCGGGAATCGAACCCGAGCCCTCCGTGTGTGAAGCGGGAGCTTTAGCCACCAGGCCACCGGGCCACCAGACCATGATGATGATGATGATGATGATGATGACATTTTGCAGTTTGTAGTATTATGTTTTGTGGTGCTTATTGAGGCTTCCAGACATTGTTGACGTCTGAGATCTTGTTCTGTCAGGCCGAGCTGCGCCTCGTCTTAATTCATCTGATGTCCCGAGGAGTCCCTGTGGAGGACACAGGAGTTTTGTGATAACCAGGGGTCTTGAAGACAGCCAGGGGTCTTGAAGACAGCCAGGGGTCTTGAAGACAACCAGGGGTCTTGAAGACAACCAGGGGTCTTGAAGACAGCCAGGGGTCTTGAAGACAACCAGGGGTCTTGAAGACAGCCAGGGGTCTTGAAGACAACCAGGGGTCTTGAAGACAACCAGGGGTCTCGAAGACAGCCAGGGGTCTCGAAGACAGCCAAAGGTATATTGGCAATCCCCCTTGTGTATGCTGGGAGGCAGTTGAACAGTCTTGGGCCCCTGACACTGTGTTGTCTCTTAGTGTACTCGTGACTCCCCCGCTTTTCATTGAGGGGACCAGGAGCTGCTACTTATCATAAGAGTCTTTTGTGAGGTACTCTATCCAAGGCTTTACTGAATTCCAAATCAACAACGTTATATTCCGCCTTTACTGAAGAGAGTTAACTCTGTCTACTTTATTGTCTACGCACCGACATTTCAGAGTACACAGAGTGCATAGAGGACGACTATGGGACGGTACTCAAGGCTGGTAGTACAGAGAGGTGCAAGAAGGTGGTTCAAATCGACCCTTCCGGGTGTCACCTAGACGACCCTATAACCACCTTCATCCTGGTCGACACCGACGCTGACCCAGGCTCTGTCACCCACCAGCCTCACCAGGTATGTCTAGCCCAGCTCTTTCCACTGTCTACAAGCACGTCCTAGACGCTGGTGACACTCGTTTTAGACATTTGATGAAGCTATCTTTAAGATTCTGACTGAGAGACGTCCCTTCTGGACACCTTGTGAGTACCATCAGTTACATTATGATTGTGGTGTCCCAATTGTAATTATTATTTTGTGCGCTGTGCATGTGTGTGTGTGCGTACTCGCCTATTTGTGGTTGAAGGGGTCGATTCACAGCTCCTGGCCCCACCTCTTCGCTAGTCACTACTAGGTCCTCTCTCTCCCTGCTCCAGGAACCTTGTATGTGTGTGTATGTATAACAGAGAGTATTTCCGTCAGGTCGTAAGTGACAGCGAAGCAGAGTTGTACCTACAAGAGACGCAAGCTGGGTCGTACGACATCTACTGCTACGACGGACGTAACTATACTACCAACACACAATATCGCGTCAACGTTGGATGTGAGCAAGTATTATTATTATTATTATTATTATTATTATTATTATTAAGGAGGGTGGGGAGAGAGCCTTCTGCTTGACTATTCTGGCCTCATTCAACTAGATAATACAGGATAGTTCTTAATCTAGATAGTAGTAGTTAGTTCTACTCAAAAGATAGTCTTGGTGTGGACTACCAAGTACTCAGCCATCTATTACTCCCATATAATATCACGTACTACTATGTGCTATCATGACCTAGTATGTAATACCATGTACTGTCATGTACCACAATGTACTATCATGCACCACAGTGTACTATCATGCACCACAATGTACTATCATGATCCTGGTTTATACGATATACAAACCTGGGTCATCGCTAGAGGCAAAATCCTCACAAAAATTATTTCTGGACGGAGTATCGAGCCTCCACGGGCCGTACTGAGCCCAGGAGCTTATAAAGATCCTCCAGTCCTCCAAACCCAGGCTGGTTTAGCGCCTCCAGAAGGCTGAAATACTCGAAATAAATGAATGTCTAGCGTCCTTTTCAGACGAGCCAGAGGACTTGAGGGACTGGAGATGCGCCTCTTTTAACTGGGAGACACTGGTGTGTAGGTGGCTGGTGACTGATAACCCTGTCAAGACTGTCACCTTCCCCTACCTGGCTACCTCTGCTACACCCAGGTGAGGTATACTGCCACCTGTATCACCTGTTCTGTCTCTGCTACACCCAGGTGACTGATAACCCTGTCAAGACTGTCACCTTCCCCTACCTAGCTACCTCTGCTTCACTCAGGTGACTAATAACCCTGTCAAGACTGTCACCTTCCCCTACCTGGCTACTTCTGCTGCACTCAGGTGACTAATAACCCTGTCAAGACTGTCACCTTCCCCTACCTGGCTACTTCTGCTGCACTCAGGTGACTAATAACCCTGTCAAGACTGTCACCTTCCCCTACCTAGCTACCTCTGCTTCACTCAGGTGACTAATAACCCTGTCAAAACTGTCACCTTCCCCTACCTAGCTACGTCTGCTACACCCAGGTGACTAATAACCCTGTCAAAACCGTCACCTTCCCCTACCTAGCTACCTCTGCTACACCCAGGTGACTAATAACCCTGTCAAAACTGTCACCTTCCCCTACCTAGCTACCTCTGCTACACCCAGGTGACTAATAACCCTGTCAAAACTGTCACCTTCCCCTACCTAGCTACCTCTGCTACACCCAGGTGACTAATAACCCTGTCAAAACTGTCACCTTCCCCTACCTAGCTACCTCTGCTACACCCAGGTGACTAATAACCCTGTCAAAAACTGTCACCTTCCCTACCTAGCTACCTCTGCTACACCCAGGTGACTAATAACCCTGTCAAAACTGTCACCTTCCCCTACCTAGCTACGTCTGCTACACCCAGGTGACTAATAACTCTGTCAAAACTGTCACCTTCCCCTACCTAGCTACCTCTGCTACACCCAGGTGAAGTACACTGCCAGCTGTGTCACTTGTACACCAGTCTATAACAGTACACATACTGTACATTAGTATACACATACTCCCCCATTGAATAATGGGGGAGTATGTGTACATTTATGTTGGCTTTTTAATGGGTTTATGGAGGGAAGGGAGAGAGGTAAACCCGTAGGGGGTTGGGCAATACCCTGGGTAATGGGTGGAAGTCATGGGTGATTAAGAAAATGGGGTAAATAGGTACCTGCCTCATTAATTCTTAGATCATGGCCCCCATTAATATTCTCATTGCACTAAGGTACTGTATTGTTCCTCAGAGAGTGTCATTGTGAGGTACCTACGTGCCCTGAGGTACCTACGTACGTTGATGGGGCTCCTAAATACACTGATGGGGTTCCTATGTACACTGAGGCACCTATGTACCTTAATGAGGCTGCTACGTACTCTAATGGGGTTCCTACGTACACCGATGGGACTCCTATTTATCCTAAGGCACCTACTTACCCTGATGATATATATACGTACCCTGAGGCATCTACGTATCCTGCTGCACCTGCGTACCCTGAGACATCTACGTATCCTGATGCACCTGCGTACCCTAATGGGGCACCTACCTGCTTCCTCACCTGCTGCACCTGGACGCAGGATTCGGGATACGAACCTACCTATCCTAACCTATCAATGGTGTTCCTACGTAGGAACGCCCTGGTACCTAATGACCTCACCTTTTATCATCATGCTGACTACCTGGCAATAGGTGAGTTCTAGTACTATTTTCCCTGATAATTAGGAGGCTTCGGGAAGCTAGGTGACTTACATCCCACCCATCTTCGAAAGCAGGCTCGTACTTCCCATAAGATTTCAGTAGTGGTACAATCTTTACGATTTCTGAATTTTCAAATTGTGCTTAAATCACTTAATTGCGGGGTTAACCTACCGGTGTCCCGTGTGTACCTGCAGGTTACCTGGACCAGCTGAAAAAGTGAGCTTAGGGTGGTAATGGACAAAATGGTTTTGAAGGTGACTGGGGAAAAACCCCCACTCTCGGAAGTTCCCTCCCAGCTATCATCTCCTTGAGTACAAAGGGGCAGATAGGATACCGGGACCTGGTTAGTGTGTTTTTAAAATACTTTCCCACTTTTATTAAGACTATACACCGGGGTTTATTAAGATATACCCAGGGTTATTAAGACTATTTACCAGGGTCTTTAAAGACTCCCTACCCCAGGGATTTAAAGACTACTAACCCCCAGGGTTTTTAAAGATACTACCCGGGGTTTTTAAAGACTATCACCTGGGTTTTTAAAGACTACTACACCGGGTTATTAAAAACTATCACCTGGGTCATTAAGACTACTACCCCAGGGTTTTTAAGACTACTACCCAGGGTTATTAAGACTACTACACCAGGGTCATTAGACTATAACCAGGGTTATTAAGATACACCCCAGGGTTATTAAATTTATTAACCGGGTTATTAAGCTACTAAAACCGGGTTATTAAGATACTACACCACTGTTTTAAAAGACTACTACCCCGGGGTTTTTAAGACTACTACACCAGGGTTTTTAAAGGACTCTACCCCGGGTTTTTAAGCTACACACCAGGGTTTTAAGCTACTCCCCGGGGTTTTTTAAAGACTACTACCCCGGGGTTTTAAGACTACTACACCAGGGTTTTTAAACTACTACACCAGGGTTATTAAGACTACTAACCAGGGTTATTAAACTACTACACCAGGGTTTTTAAAGACTCTAACCAGGGTTATAAGATACTACACCGGGGTTATTAAGACTACTACCCCGGGGGTTTTATTAAGACTACTACACCTGGGTTATTAAGACTACTACACCAGGGTCTTAAGATACTACCCCAGGGTTATTAAGACTACTACCCCAGGGTTTTTTAAATACTACACCAGGTTAAAAAGACTACTACCCCCGGGTTTATTAAGAACTCACCAGGGTTATTAAGCTCTCCCCCGGGTAAAAAAGAACTACCCAGGGTTTTAAAGAAACTACACCAGGGTTATTAAGATACTACCCTGGGTTTTTAAAGACTACTAAAAACCTGGGTTATTAAGATACTACCCCGGGTTTTATTAAACTACTACACCGGGGTTTTAAGACTACTCACCAGGTTTTTAAAGACTACTAACCGGGGTTATAAGGTTATAACAGGGTTATAAGATGGGCCCCTACACAGAGACAGCAAGGGAAAATGGTGAGCTATCGTCCCAAAGACTCAGTTTTAGAAAGGGCCCCCCCAACCAGAGAGAGTCAAAGATAAAAATGAATTTTTTATGAGAGAGCCAAAAAAATTTGTTTAAAACACAAGCCTACCGATGTTATCCTACGCCAAATGACTTCGAACAGGCGATAAATGCATGCCCATGCACTCTGCCCCAGGGCCAACTCATGGAATCTTGTTCATCAAGGAACGCAAAAGCCCTATCACGGCTTTTCCTCCTATGGAGAGGGAGCATGGAAGGGGGTCGTCCCCCCAGTTACTAAAAACAACAGACTACCCCCTCCACAAAAGGGGGCATAAAGCAACAGCAAAAAACTACAGACCAATTGCACTAACATCCCATATCATAAAAAAACTTTTAAAGGGTCCTAGAACAAGATCACCACCCCTCTAGAAAACCCCCAGTTCACAACCAGGGCAACAGGGGGTTTGAAACAGGTCGTCCTTTCTTCTCAAATACTGGGTCCTACACAAACCTAAATGCATAAAGACAAAAAGAAGCGTGTAAAATACAGCTTTGAAAAGCCTTGACAAGGTACCATGGGTATAGCGCACAAATGCGCGCTAAAGGAATAACGGAAAAGTGGTCGATGGGATCTATAATTTCCTCACTAACAGAACAAGAGAGTGCGTCAACAGGTAAAAATCCAGGCACTCGGTGAAAGCTTGTTTTCCCCAAGGCCAGTACTCCTCCCATCTTGTTCCTCATCCTCATACCCACAAGACAAGGGGTCAGCCACAGCACCGTGTTTCCTTTGCAGAGACACCCCAAAACTGCATGCATGTCTTCCCTTTCAGACACTGCAAGGCTCCAGGGGGCATTTAAACCAATCTTTTATGGGGCTGAGAAAACAAAATAAGTTCAACATGAAAATTTCAATTACTCAGAATGGTAAACAGAGGAAATTAAATCTTCATCAGAGTACAAAAAAAATTCTGGCCACAAAATAGAGCGAAACCCAACGTCAAAGACCGGGGTGTTTGTCGGGGGATCCACCTTCAAGGCCATAACATTGTATCAATCCATTTGCAGAAAAATGACAGGAGGATAATAGAACCTTCAAACTAGGGGGGCCAAGCCGATACACTTTCGGTCACTTGTTCTTCTAGGCGGAAAATTGTGCACTCTAAAAGCACCTTTCAAGGCAGGTGAAATTGCCGACCTAGAAAAAGTACAGAGAACTTCACGGCGCGCAAACGGAGATAAAAAAACCCCAATTACTGGGGGCGCTTTGGGGTTTTTTAAAAATGTATTCCCCGGGAACGCGGAGGGGAAAATACATGATTTTTACACCGGAAAATCCTAGAGGGCTAGTACCGAACTTTCACCGAAAATCACTCACTACGAAAGCAAAAAACTTGGCAGACGATGCACCATCCCCCCAAAAAAAAAAACAGGGGGGGGCACTAGACGTTAAAGCCATACAATAAGTGTCAGGGGGCCGAGATGTTCAAATGCCCCCAGCACACATAAGGGGATTACCAAAAACCCCTGGGTCTTCAAGCTGGCACTGGAAAAGCCCCTAAAGGCAGTTCCTGTCAGCCGGGCTGTGGCTCGTACGTTGGTTTGCGTGCAGCCAGCACAACAGCCTGGTTGATCAGGGGGCGATCCACCAGGAGGCCTGGTCACAGACCGGCCGCGGGGCGTTGACCCCCGAAACTCTCTCCAGGTAAACTCTCCAGGTAAACTACTACACCAGGGTTATTAAGACTACTACACCAGGGTTATTAAGACTACTACACCAGGGTCATTAAGACTACTACACCAGGTTATTAAGACTATACACCAGGGTTATTTAAGACTAACTACACCTGGGTTATTAAGACTATACACCAGGGTTATTAAGACTACTACACAGGGTTATTAAGACTATACACCAGGGTTATTAAGATACTACACCGGGGTTATTAAGGACTACTACACCAGGTTATTAAGACTACTACACCCAGGGTTATTAAGACTACTACACCAGGGTTATTAAGATACAACACCAGGGTTATAAGACTACAAACACCAGGGTTATTAAGACTACTACACCAGGGTTATTAAGACTACTACACCAGGGTTATTAAGACTACTACACCAGGGTTATTAAGACTACTACACCAGGGTTTTTAAAGACTACTACACCAGGGTTATTAAGACTCTACCCCCAGGGTTATTAAGACTACTACACCAGGGTTATTAAGACTACTACACCGGGGTTTTATTAAGACTATTTACACCAGGGTTTTTAAGACTACTACACCAGGTTAATTAAGACTACACACACCAGGTTATTAAGACTACTACACCAGGTTATTAAGACACTACACCGGGGTTTATTAAGACAAACTACACCGGGGTTATTAAGACTACTACACCGGGGTTATTAAGACTACTACACCTGGGTTTTAAGACTACACACCAGGGTTATTAAGACTACTACACCAGGGTATTATAAGACTACTACACCAGGGTTATTAAAACTACTACACCAGGGTTATTAAGGACTACTACACCAGGGTTATTAAGACGACTACACCAGGGTTTTTAAGACTACTACACCAGGGTTATTAAGACTAACTACACCGGGGTTTAAATTAAAGATACTACACCAGGTTATTAAGACTACTACCCCAGGGTTATTAAGACTACTACACCAGGGTTATTAAGACTGCTACACCAGGGTTATTAAGACTACTACACCAGGGTTATTAAGACTACTACACCAGGGTTATTAAGACTACTACACCAGGGTTATTAAGACTACTACACCAGGGTTATTAAGACTACTACACCTGGGTTATTAAGACTACTACACCAGGGTTATTAAGACTACTACACCAGGGTTATTAAGACTACTACACCAGGGTTATTAAGACTACTACAGGGTTATTAAGACTACTACACCAGGGTTATTAAGGATTTACTACACCAGGGTTATTAAACTACTACACCACTGTTATTAAGACTACTACACCAGGGTTTATTAAGACTCTACACCAGGGTTATAAAGGACTACTACACCAGGGTTATTAAGAATACTACACCAGGTTATTAAGACTACTACCCCAGGTTATTAAGATACTACACCAGGGTTATTAAGACTACTACACCACTGTTATTAAGACTACTACACCAGGGTTATTAAGACTACTACACGAGGGTTATAAAGACTACTACACCAGGGTTATTAAGACTACTACACCAGGGTTATTAAGACTACTACACCAGGGTTATTAAGACTACTACACCAGGGTTATTAAGACTACTACACCACTGTTATTAAGACTACTACACCAGGGTTATTAAGACTACTACACCAGGGTTATAAAGACTACTACACCAGGGTTATTAAGACTACTACACCAGGGTTATTAAGACTACTACACCAGGGTTATTAAGACTCCTACACCAGGGTTATTAAGACTACTACCCAAGGGTCTTTTAAGACTACTACACCTGGGTTATTAAGATTTACTACACCAGGGTTATTAAGACTACACACCAGGGTTATTAAGACTACTACACCAGGGTTATTAAGACTACTACACCAGGGTTATTAAGACTGCTACATCTGGGTTATTAAGACTACTACACCAGGGTTATTAAGACTACTACACCAGGGTTATTAAACTACTACACCAGGGTTTTTAAGACTACTACACCAGGGTTATAAAGACTACTACACCCAGGGTTATTAAGACTACTACACCAGGGTTATTAAGACTGCTACACCTGGGTTATTAAGACTACTACACCAGGGTTATTAAGACTACTACACCAGGGTTATTAAGACTACTACACCAAGGTTATTAAGACTACTACACCAGGGTTATTAAGACTACTACACCAGGGTTATTACGACTACTGCACCAGGGTTATATAAACTACAACACCTGGGTTATTAAGACTACTAACACCGGGTTATTAAAGACTACTACACCAGGGTTATTAAGACTACTACACCAGGGTTATTAAGACTACTACACCGGGGTTTTAGACTACTACACCAGGGTTATTAAGACTACTACACCTGGTTATTAAGACTACTACACCTGGTTTATTAAGACTACTACACCTGGGTTATAAGACACTACACCAGGCTTATTAAGACTACTACACCAGGGTTATTAAGACTACTACACCTGGGTTATTAAGACTACTACACCAGGGTTATTAAGACTACTACACCGGGGTTTATTAAGCTACTACACCAGGGTTATTAAGATTTAACTACACCTGGGTTTTTAAAGACTACTACACCTGGGTTATTAAGACTACTACACCTGGGTATTAAGACTACAAACACCAGGTTATTAAGACTACTACACCAGGGTTATTAAGACTACTACACCTGGGTTATTAAGACTACTACACCAGGGTTATTAAGACTACTACACCAGGGTTATTAAGACTACTACACCTGGGTTATTAAGACTACTACACCAGGGTTATTAAGACTACTACACCAGGGTTATTAAGACTACTACACCTGGGTTATTAAGACTACTACACCGGGGTTATTAAACTACTACCCAGGGCCCATTAAGACTACACACCAGGTTATTAAGACTACTACACCTGGGTTATTAAGACTACTGCCCCAGGGTTTTTAAAGACAAACCTACACCAGGGTTTATTAAGAACTCTACACCGGGTTATTAAGATACTACACCAGGGTTATTAGACACTACACCAGGGTTATTAAGACTACTACACCTGGGTTATTAAGACTACTACACCTGGGTTATTAAGACTACTACACCAGGCTTATTAAGACTACTACACCAGGGTTATTAAGACTACTACACCAGGCTTATTAAGACTACTACACCAGGGTTATTAAGACTACTACACCAGGCTTATTAAGACTACTACACCAGGGTTGGTTAATGGGGTTTCAATTCTATCTACTACGCGAGTCAAGAATAATACCTGAAATACTGATTAATGTAAACTACCAGTGTATATACACTGAGATATATACCTCTCAGTGTATATACACTGAGATATATACCTCTCAGTGTATATACACTGAGATATACACCTCTCAGTGTATATACACTGAGATATACACCTCTCAGTGTATATACACTGAGATATACACCTCTCAGTGTATATACACTGAGATTATACCTCTCAGTTGTATATGCACTGAGATAACACCTCTCAGTGTATATGCACTGAGATATACACCTCTCAGTGTATATACTGAGATATACACCTCTCAGTGTATATACACTGAGATATACACCTCTCAGTGTATATACACTGAGATATACACCTCTCAGTGTATATACTGAGATATACACCTCTCATTTGAAATTACTGTAATATACACCTCTCAGTGTATATACACTGCGATATACACCTCCTCAGTGTATGTACACTGAGATATACACCTCTCAGTGTATATACACTGAGAAATAACACCTCTCAGCGTATATACACTGGATATACACCTCTCAGTGTATATACACTGAGATGTACACCTCTCAGAGTATATACACTGAGATATACACCTTTCAGAGTATATACACTGAGATATACACCTCTCAGTGTATATACACTGAGATATACAGGTCTCAGTGTTTATACACTGAGATATACAGGTCTCAGTGTATATACAGTGAGATATACAGGTCTCAGAGTATATACACTGAGATATACGGGTCTCAGAGTATATACACTGAGATATACAGGTCTCAGAGTATATACACTGAGATATACAGGTCTCAGAGTATATACTCTGAGATATACAGGTCTCAGTGTATATACACTGAGATATACAGGTCTCAGTGTATATACACTGAGATATACAGGTCTCAGTGTATATACACTGAGATATACAGATCTCAAAGTATATACAGTGAGATATACAGGTCTCAGAGTGTATACAGTGAGATATACAGGTCTCAGAGTATATACAGTGAGATATACAGGTCTCAGAGTATGTACAGTGAGATATACAGGTCTCAGTGTATATACACTGAGATATACAGATCTCAAAGTATATACAGTGAGATATACAGGTCTCAGAGTATATACACTGAGATATACAGGTCTCAGAGTATATACAGTGAGATATACAGGTCTCATAGTATGTACAGTGAGATATACAGGTCTAAGTGTATATACTTGCCACAGGGGGCCACGGGACAGTGCCAGGGTCCCAAGTGTGAGACAGTGGTCCAGCTGGACCACTGGTGGACCCAGTATACACTCAGGGTTCGTCTACGATCAGGCGCGGCCACCATGACCCTGATGGACGATGGTTGGTGGTCTGATTGGTCGCCTCTGAGTGTTTTAACACCAACCTCATGTGAGTAACACTTCCTCCCCTCTCTTCTGATGGGTTCTGGTGGGTTCTCGTTGGCTCTGGTGGGTTCTGATGGGTTCTGGTGGGTTCTCGTTGGCTCTGGCGGGCTCTGGTGGGTTCTGATGGGTTCTGGTGGGTTCTCGTTGGCTCTGGTGGGCTCTGGTGGGTTCTGATGGGTTCTGGTGGGTTCTCGTTGGCTCTGGTGGCTATGGTGAGTTCTGATGGGTTCTGGTGGGTTCTCGTTGGCTCTGGTGGGCTCTGGTGGGTTCTGATGGGTTCTGGTGGGTTCTCGTTGGCTCTGGTGGGCTCTGGTGGGTTCTGATGGGTTCTGGTGGGTTCTGATGGGTTCTGGTCCGCTCTGGTGGGTTCTGTTGGTTCTGGTGGGTTCTGATGGGTTCTGATGGGTTCTGGGGGTTCTGGTGGGTTCTGATGGGCTCTGGTGGGTTCTGGTGGGTTTTGATGGGTTGTGAGGTTCTGGTGTGTCTGATCGGTCTGGTGGGTTCTGGTGGTTCTGGTGGGTTCTGATGGGTTCTGGTGGGTTCTGGTGGTTCTGATGGGTTCTGGTTGGTTCTGATGGGTTCTTGTGGGTTCTGGTGGGTTCTGGTGGGCTCTGGTGGGTTCTGTTGGGTTCTGGATGGGTTTTGGTGGGTTCTGATGGGTTCTGTGGGTTCTGGTGGGTTTTGATGGGTTCTAGTTGGGTTCTGGTGGGTTCTGATGGGGTCTGGTGGGTTCTGATGGGGTCTGGTGGGCTCTGATGGGGTCTGGTGGGTTCTGGTGGGTTCTGATGGGTTCTGGTGGGTTATAACATGGGTTCTGGTGGGTTCTGATGGGTTCTTGTGGGTACTGGTGGGCTCTGATGGGGTCTGGTGGGTTCTGATGTGGTCTGGTGGGTTCTGATGGGGTCTGGTGGGTTCTGGTGGGTTCTGATGGTTCTGTGGGTAATAACATGGGTTCTTGTGGGTTCTGTGGGCTCTGTTGGGTTCTGTTGGGGTCTGGTGGGTTCTGATGGGGTCTGGTGAGTTCTGGTGGGTTCTGATGGGTTCTGGTGGGTTCTACTGGGTTCTGATGGGTTCTGATGGGGTCTGGTGGGTCTGGTGGATTCTGATGGGTTCTGGTGGGTTCTCGTGGGCTCTGGTGGGCTCTCGTAAATTCTGCTGGGTTCTGATGGGTTCTGGTGGGTTCTGATGGGTTCTGCTGGGTTCTCGTGGGCTCTGGTGGGTTCTCATGGGTTCTGCTGGGTTCTGATGGGCTCTGGTGGGTTCTCGTGGGCTCCGGTGGGTTCTGATGGGTTGTGAAGGGTACTGGTGGGTTCTCGTTGGTTCTGGTGGGTTCTCGTTGGCTCTGGTGGGTTCTGATGGGTTCTGGTGGGTTCTGATGGGTTCTGGTCCGCTCTGGTGGGTTCTGTTTGGTTCTGGTGGGTTCTGGTGGGTTCTGATGGGTTCTGATGGGCTCTGGTGGGTTCTGGTGGGTTTTGATGGGTTCTGTGGGTTTAGTGGGTTCTGGTGTGTTCTGATCGGTCTGGTGGGTTCTGGGTGGGTTCTGATGGGTTCTGGTGGGTTCTGATGGGGTCTGGTGGGCTCTGATGGGGTCTAGTGGGTTCTGGTGGGTTCTGATGGGTTCTGGTGGGTTCTGATGGGTTCTGGTGGGTTCTGATGGGTTCTTGTGGGTTCTGGTGGGTTCTGGTGGGTTCTGATGGGTTCATGGTGGGTTCTGATGGGTTCTGCTGGTTCTGATGGGGTCTGGTGGGCTCTGATGGGGTCTGGTGGGTTCTTGTGGGTTCTGATGGTTCTGGTGGGTTTAACATGGGTCTGGTGGGTTCTGATGGGTTCTTGTATGGGTTCTGGTGGGCTCTGTTGGGTTCTGATGGGGTCTGGTGGGTTCTGATGGGGGTCTGGTGGGTTCTGGTGGGTTCTGATCGGGTTCTGATGGGGTCTGGTGGGTTCTGGTGGGTTCTGATGGGGTTCTGGTGGGTAATAACATGGGTTTATGATGGGTTCTTGTGGGTTCTGGTGGGCTCTGTTGGGTCTGGTGGGTTCTGATGGGTTCTGGTGGGTTTCTGTGGGTTCTGATGGGTTCTGGTGGGTTCTGCTGGGTTCTGATGGGTTCTGGTGGGTTCTGATGGGGTCTGGTGGGCTGTGGTGGGTTCTGATGGGTCTTCGTGGTGGGTTCTGGTGGGTTCTCGTGGGCTCTGGTGGGCTCTCGTAAGTTCTGGTGGGTTCTGCTGGGTTCTCGTGGGCTCTGGTGGGTTCTGATGGGTTCTACTGGGTTCTGATGGGCTCTGGTGGGTTCTCGTGGGCTCCGGTGGGTTCTGATGGGTTGTGAAGGGTACTGGTGGGTTCTCGTTGGTTCTGGTGGGTCTCGTATGGCTCTGGTGGGTTCTGGTGGGTTCTGGGTGGGGTTCTGATGGGTTCTGTGGGTTCTGGTGCGTTCTGTTGGGTTCTGATGGGTTCTGGTGGGTTCGGTGGGTTCTGATGGGTTCTGGTGGGTTCTGATGGGCTCTGGTGGGCTCTGATGGGTTCTGGTGGGTTTTTAATGGGTTCTGGTGGGTTCTGATGGGTTCTGATGGGTTCTGGTGGGTTCTGATTGGTTCTGTGGGTTCTGATGGGTTCTGGTGAGTTGATGGGTTCTGATGGGTTCTGGTGGGTTCTGATGGGTTCTGATGGGTTCTGGTGGGATCTGATGGGTTATTATGGGTTCTGGTGGGTTCTGATGGGTCTGAGTGGGTTCTGGTGGGTTCTGATGGGTTCTGGTGGGTTCTGATGGGTTCTGGTGGGTTCTGGTGGGTTCTGTTGGACTCGGTATACTTTGTACTGTATACTATATACTGTGTACTGTATACTGTGTACTGTATACTATATACTGTGTACTGTGTACTGTATACTGTGTACTGTATACTGTGTACTGTATACTGTGTACTGTATACCGTGTCCTGTGTTCTGTATACTGTGTACTGTATACTGTGTCCTGTGTATTGTGTCCTGTGTACTGTATACTGTGTACTGTATACTGTGTCCTGTGTACTGTATACTGTGTACTGTTTACTATATACTGTGTCCTGTGTACTCTATACTGTGTACTGTATACTGTGTCCTGTGTATTGTGTCCTGTGTACTGTATACTGTGTACTGTATACTGTGTCCTGTGTACTGTATACTGTGTACTGTATACTGTGTCCTGTGTATTGTGTCCTGTGTACTGTATACTGTGCCCTGTGTATTGTGTCCTGTGTACTGTATACTGTGTACTGTATACTGTGTCCTGTGTACTGTATACTGTGTACTGTATACTGTGTCCTGTGTACTGTATACTGTGTACTGTATATTGTGTCCTGTGTACTGTATACTGTGCATTGTATACTGTGTCCTGTGTATTGTGTCCTGTGTACTGTATATTGTGTACTGTATACTGTGTCCTGTGTACTGTATATTGTGTACTGTATACTGTGTCCTGTGTATTGTGTCCTGTGTACTGTATACTGTGTCCTGTGTACTGTATACTGTGTACTGTATACTCTGTACTGTATACTGTGTCCTGTGTACTGTATACTGTGTACTGTATACTGTGTCCTGTGTATTGTGTCCTGTGTACTGTATACTGTGTCCTGTGTATTGTGTCCTGTGTACTGTATACTGTGTACTGTATACTGTGTCCTGTGTATTGTGTCCTGTGTACTGTATACTGTGCCCTGTGTATTGTGTCCTGTGTACTGTATACTGTGTCCTGTGTATTGTGTCCTGTGTACTGTATACTGTGTCCTGTGTATTGTGTCCTGTGTACTGTATACTGTGTCCTGTGTATTGTGTCCTGTGTACTGTATACTGTGTACTGTATACTGTCCTGTGTACTGTATACTGTGTACTGTATACTCTGTACTGTATACTGTGTCCTGTGTATTGTGTCCTGTGTACTGTATACTGTCCTGTGTACTGTGTACTGTGTATTGTGTCCTGTGTACTGTATACTGTGTCCTGTGTACTGTGTCCTGTGTATTGTGTCCTGTGTACTGTATACTGTGTCCTGTGTATTGTGTCCTGTGTACTGTATACTGAGTCCTGTGTACTGTGTCCTGTGTATTGTGTCCTGTGTACTGTATACTGTGTCCTGTGTATTGTGTCCTGTGTACTGTATATGTCATGTGGGTTTTCGATGAGTGGATAGGGTAAGAATACTCACGTAGGCTGGTAGTACGTATAATATAACGGAAGGTATGGAAAGCACCAACAGCCGACCTGCCTCTCTTTGCTCCCTACCTTGACTGACTCACAAGTGTCTACAGGGTGTGGGGGTGTTTGAAATCCTGCTATGGTCAGCAGCAATATGAATACAGTCAGTGATTCACGCAGAGACGGTTGGTAGTGAGTCATCTACTGGTACACTGGTTACTGGTAACTGGTTACTAGGAACTGGTACTACTACTGAGATATAGTGTGTACTGTTGTGGCATGCAAAGAGTACGTAACCTTTATTCGGCGCATGGACACACCCTCATTTACAGGCTATCTCCCCCAACCAGCGAACCAGGTTGCTAAGAGTTGGTGATGGGGCCCCGTCGTTCAACTAGTGACCAGGTTCTAGCCAATAAGAAGGTGGGATTGGCAATCGCAGAGGTTATGTGGATACCACTCTCCTGTCTGCCCTTGTCATTCCCATTCTAGAGCTGGTTGAAGCATGGTCTGCTATCTTGTGGCTTCTATTTCTGCCTTGCTTACCGTGGAGTGCACTATACTTATCACTGTACATAGTGTACATATTGCTGTTCTAAATTGGTGAAGGATAATATAAGTCTAAACTTTTTCTGCTGTGTTTATTTTGCTCCCATTACACCTGGGATAACAGGCCTTTGAAATCCTAGAGTGTAATAACTGTATACTGTGTCCTGTGTACTCTATACTGTGTACTGTATACTGTGTACTGTATACTGTGTCCTGTGTACTGTGTACTGTATACTGTGTACTGTATACTGTACTATATACTGTGTATTGTATACTGTGTACTGTATACTGTACTATATACTGTGTACTGTATACTGTGTACTGTATACTGTGTACTGTATACTATATACTGTGTCCTGTGTACTGTATACTGTGTATTGTATACTGCGTACTGTATACTGTATTCTGTATACTGTATACTATATACTGTGTCCTGTATACTGTGTATTGTATACTGTGTACTGTATACTGTATTCTGTATACTGTATACTCTATACTGTGTCCTGTGTACTGTATACTGTGTATTGTATACTGTGTACTGTATACTGTATTCTGTATACTGTATACTATATACTGTGTACTGTATACTGTGTATTGTATATTGTATACTGCGTACTGTATACTGTGTATTGTATACTGTGTATTGTATACTGTGTACTGTATACTGTATTCTGTATACTGTATACTCTATACTGTGTCCTGTGTACTGTATACTGTGTATTGTATACTGTGTACTGTATACTGTATTCTGTATACTGTATACTATATACTGTGTACTGTATACTGTGTATTGTATATTGTATACTGCGTACTGTATACTGTGTATTGTATACTGTGTATTGTATACTGTATACTGTGTACTGTATTCTGTATTGTTTACTGTGTATTGTATACTGTATATTGTGTACTCTGTACTGTATATTGTGTACTGTATACTGTGTATTGTATACTGTATACTGTGTACTGTATACTGTGTATTGTATACTGTGTATTGTGTACTCTATACTGTGTATTGTGTACTGTATTCCGTGTATTGTATACTGTATACTGTGAATTGTATACTGTATATTGTGTACTGTATACTGTGTACTGTATACCGTGTACTGTATACTGTATATTGTATACTGTATACTGTGTATTGTATACTGTATACTGTGTATTGTATACTGTATACTGTGTACTGTATACTGTGTACTGTATACCGTGTACTGTATACTGTATATTGTGTACTGTATACTGTGTACTGTATACTGTGTACTGTATACTGTGCTGTGTCAGCTAGAGTGCCACAGTAACACTGTCACTGTTATCAGTACCTGAAGTGGCACCTGCAGTAGGACCTGGCACCTTCCTGGTCACCTTCAGGTCACCACTACGTGACCTCACCTTCACCTGGCGACCTGTCCCTACCCTCCTTCACAATGCTCCTGACTTCACCTATTTCGTCAGCGCCTCTGTCAGCACTACTAGGTAAGGCTGACGCCTCCTGCTGTGTAATTCCAGGTGAAAATAAGGTGTAAATAGGTGTATAAATAGGTGTAGGTGAGAGTGTAATTGAGGTACTGTGTTTCAGGGTCACAGTCACAAATGCTACTGTGAAAGGCACCTGTTTCACCTTTGCTAACCTCTCCAGTAGTCAGTCTTATAGGTGAGTCCTCCCCTACCCAGTCTCACCTAGCAGTAAGTAGGTACCTGGGTGTTAGTCTACTAACACCTGCTGTCATGTTCACCTAGCATTAAGTAGGTACCTGGGTGTTAGTCTACTAACACCTGCTGTCATTGTTCACCTAGCAGTAAGTAGGTACCTGGGTGTTAGTAGACTAACACCTGCTGTCACTGTTCACCTAGCATTAAGTAGGTACTTGGGTGTTAGTAGACTAACACCTGCTGTCACTGTTCACCTAGCATTAAGTAAGTACTTGGGTGTTAGTAGACTAACACCTGCTGTCACTGTTCACCTAGCATTAAGTAGGTACTTGGGTGTTAGTCTACTAACACCTACTGTCACTGTTCACCTATCATTAAGTAGGTACATGGGTGTTAGTCTACTAACACTTACTGTCACTGTTCACCTAGCATTACGTAGGTACTTGGCTGTTAGTTTACTAACACCTACTGTCACTGTTCACCTATCATTAAGTAGGTACCTGGGTGTTAGTCTGCTAACACCTGCTGTCACTGTTCACCCGGTGGTCTGGTGGGTAAAGCTCCCGCTTCACACACGGAGGGCCCGGGTTCGATTCCCGGCGGGTGGAAACACGTTTCCTTACACCTGTTGTCCTGTTCACCTAGCAGCAAATAGGTACCTGGGTGTTAGTCGACTGGTGTGGGTCGCATCCTGGGGGACAAGATTAAGGACCACAATGGAAATAAGTTAGACAGTCCTCGATGACGCACTGACTTTCTTGGGTTATCCTGGGTGGCTAACCCTCCGGGGTTAAAAATCCCAACGAAATCTTATCTTATCTTACCTGGGCGTTAGTCTACTAACACCTGCTGTCACTGTTCACCTAGCATTAAGTACGTACTTGGGTGTTAGTCTACTAACACCTGCTGTCACTGTTCACCTAGCATTAAGTAGGTACCTGGGTGTTAGTCTACTAACACCTGCTGTCACTGTTCACCTAGCAGTAAGTAGGTACCTGGGTGTTAGTCTACTAACACCTGCTGTCACTGTTCACCTAGCATTAAGTAGGTACCTGGGTGTTAGTCTACTAACACCTGCTGTCACTGTTCACCTAGCAGTAAGTAGGTACCTGGGTGTTAGTCTACTAACACCTACTGTCACTGTTCACCTAGCAGTAAGTAGGTACCTGGATTATTAACCTTCCCAGGGTAGTAATTCAGGTTAAATCTCCCATAGGTTGGAGGTCGTGGGTCAGAACAGTGAGGGTATAGGTCATGAGAGGTCGTGGGTACTAGTGTGGGCAGCCAGGGACATGCCCCAGGTACCCATCCTTCCCGTTGTTATAATACACCAACTACAAGAACAGCAGCTATTGTATGAGCTCAGGTAATGTATTTTTCGTGAAATGTATCGATTTATTGAGAAAATAATTGAAATAGATACCATGGAGCAGAACCAGAGGTCATTATTGCTGTTGTTGTAGGTGGAGCAGCAGTGGCGCGGGACACGGGTACACAGTGTACCTGTGTAGTGGTCACCTGGGCACCTCACACACCTGTCAGGTAACCTAGCTGACTCACCTGTTTCCCCTAGGTAATAATAATTGCAATAATAATAGTAATGCGACTGACTGGCTGACTGACTGGCTGACTGACTGGCTGACTGACTGACTGACTGACTGACTGACTAGTATTACCAGCTGCTGACTGTTGTATCCCCTGACAGGCTGCCATCTACTGGCTTGCACTGGGTGAGCTGACATCTGTCAACCTCACCCTGGCTGACTTCAACCTGACGGATGCTGATGGAGGTTCTGGAGTGATATTTGGAGTGTCAGTGGAGGTTGTGGAGTCAGGGGCCTCCAGTGGTATGTCCTGGGATATATGTACCACTCCCAGGGTATACTCCACCGCCCTCACGCCACCTACTGTAGATACCCCAGTTGTTATGTAAGTACCCATTGTTAGCGGGTATATTACAGTGTCTAGACACTATCAGTGGTATATTACACTGTCTAGACACTATCAGTGGGTATATTACAGTGTCTAGACACTATCAGTGGTATATTACACTGTCTAGACACTATCAGTGGTATATTACAGTGTCTAGACACTATCAGTGGTATATTACAGTGTCTAGACACTATCAGTGGTATATTATAGTGTCTAGACACTATCAGTGGGTATATTTACAGTGTCTAGACACTATCAGTGGTATATTACAGTGTCTAGACACTATCAGTGGTATATTATAGTGTCTAGACACTATCAGTGGGTATATTACAGTGTCTAGACACTATCAGTGGTATATTACAGTCTAAACACTATCAGTGGGTATATTACAGTGTCTTGACACTATCAGTGGGTATATTACAGTGTCTAGACACTATCAGTGAAATATTACAGTGTCTAGAACACTATCAGTGGTATATTACAGTGTCTAGACACTTTCAGTGGGTATATTACAGTGTCTAGACACTATCAGTGGTATATTACAGTGTCTAAACACTATCAGTGGTATATTACAGTGTCTAGACACTATCAGTGGTATATTACAGTGTCTAGACACTATCAGTGGTATATTACAGTGTCTAGACACTATCAGTGGGTATATTACAGTGTCTAGACACCATCAGTGGTATATTACAGTGTATAGACACTATCAGTGGTATATTACAGTGTCTAGACACTATCAGTGGGTATATTACAGTGTCTAGACACTATCAGTGGGTATATTACAGTGTCTAGCCCACTATCAGTGGTATATTACAGTGTCTAGACACTATCAGTGGTATATTACAGTGTCTAGACACTATCAGTGGTATATTACAGTGTCTAGACACTATCAGTGGGTATATTACAGTGTCTAGACACCATCAGTGGGTATATTACAGTGTCTAGACACCATCAGTGGTATATTACAGTGTCTAGACACTATCAGTGGGTATATTACAGTGTCTAGACACTATCAGCGGGTATATTACAGTGTCTAGACACTATCAGTGGTATATTACAGTGTCTAGACACTATCAGTGGTATATTACAGTGTCTAGACACTATCAGTGGTATATTACAGTGTCTAGACACTATCAGTGGTATATTATAGTGTCTAGACACTATCAGTGGGTATATTACAGTGTCTAGACACTATCAGTGATATATTACAGTGTCTAGACACTATCAGTGGTATATTACAGTGTCTAGACACTATCAGTGGCATATTACAGTGTCTAGACACTATCAGTGGGTATATTACACTGTCTAGACACTATCAGTGGTATATTACAGTGTCTAGACACTATCAGTGGTATATTACAGTGTCTAGACACTATCAGTGGGTAATATTACAGTGTCTAGACACTTTTCAGTGGTATATATTACAGTGTCTAGACACTATCAATGGTATATTACAGTGTCTAGACACTATCAGTGGTATATTACAGTGTCTAGACACTATCAGTGGTATATTACAGTGTCTAGACACTATCAGTGGGTATATTACAGTATCTAGACACTATCAGTGGGTATATTACAGTGTCTAGACACTATCAGTGGGTATATTACAGTGTCTAGACACTATCAGTGGTATATTACAGTGTCTAGACACTATCAGTGGTATATTATAGTGTCTGGACACTACAGTGGGTATATACAGTGTCTAGACACTATCAGTGGTATATTACAGCGTCTAGACACTATCATGGGTATATACAGTGTCTAGACACTATCAGTGGGTATATTACAGTGTCTAGACACTATCAGTGGGTATATTTACAGGTCTAGACACTATCAGTGGTATATTACAGTGTCTAGACACTATCAGTGGTATATATAGTGTCTGGACACTATCAGTGGGTATTACAGTGTCTAGACACTATCAGTGGTATATCCAGTGTCTAGACACTATCATGGTATATTACATGTCTAGACACTATCAGTGGGTAATTTACAGTGTCTAGACATATCAGTGTATATTACAGTGTCTAGACACTATCAGTGGTATATTACAGTGTCTAGACACTATCAGTGGTATATTACATGTCTAGACACTATCAGTGGTATATTACAGTGTCTAGACACTATCAGTGGTATATTACACTGTCTAGACACTATCAGTTGTATATTACATTGTCTAGACACTATCAGTGGTATATTATAGTGTCTAGACACTATCAGTGGTATATTACAGTGTCTAGACACTATCAGTGGTATATTACAGTGTCTAGACACTATCAGTGGTATATTACAGTGTCTAGACACTATCAGTGGGTATATTACAGTGTCTAGACACTATCAGTGGTATATTACAGTGTCTAGACACTATCAGTGGTATATTACAGTGTCTAGACACTATCAGTGGTATATTACAGTGTCTAGACACTATCAGTGGTATATTACAGTGTCTAGACACTATCAGTGGGTTATACTACAGTGTCTAGACACTATCAGTGGTATATTACAGTGTCTAGACACTATCAGTGGTATATTACAGTGTCTAGACACTATCAGTGGTATATTACAGTGTCTAGACACTATCAGTGGTATATTACAGTGTCTAGACACTATCAGTGGTATATTACACTGTCTAGACACTATCAGTTTGTATATTACATTGTCTAGACACTATCAGTGGTATATTATAGTGTCTAGACACTATCAGTGGTATATTACAGTGTCTAGACACTATCAGTGGTATATTACAGTGTCTAGACACTATCAGTGGTATATTACAGTGTCTAGACACTATCAGTGGGTATATTACAGTGTCTAGACACTATCAGTGGTATATTACAGTGTCTAGACACTATCAGTGGGTATATTACAGTGTCTAGACACTAACAGTGGTAATTACAGTGTCTAGACACTATCAGTGGTATATTACAGTGTCTAGACACTATCAGTGGGTATACTACAGTGTCTAGACACTATCAGTGGTATATTACAGTGTCTAGACACTATCAGTGGTATATTACAGTGTCTAGACACTATCAGTGGTATATTACAGTGTCTAGACACTATCAGTGGTATATTACAGTGTCTAGACACTATCAGTGGTATATTACACTGTCTAGACACTATCAGTTGTATATTACATTGTCTAGACACTATCAGTGGTATATTATAGTGTCTAGACACTATCAGTGGTATATTACAGTGTCTAGACACTATCAGTGGTATATTACAGTGTCTAGACACTATCAGTGGTATATTACAGTGTCTAGACACTATCAGTGGTATATTACAGTGTCTATCCATAGTTTAAGTAGATAATCTACCCAAAAGTCTATGTTATGTTATACATATAATATATACAATACCTACAACAAGAATTAGACACATGTACAACATCTGGGTATCTTTATTGTAGACGTTTCGCCCATCCAGTGGCATTATCAGTACAATCCAAGGACATAACGTGAAGACTGTACAACTATATATATTAGAGATGAGGTAATCAATCCCTCGTTAGACCGTTGTTTTGAAGACTCTGATGTACCGTGAATCGAAGGGTCTTGCAGGTAAGGACCCACAAGTCATTCCCAATGGATGGGCTAGGAGTAAGCTAGTAGTTGTGGAGATGATTCCCAAGGATGGACCAGGAGTAAGCTAGTAGTTGTGGAGATGATTCCCAAGGATGGACCAGGAGTAAGCTAGTAGTTGTGGAGATGATTCCCAAGGATGGACCAGGAGAAAGCTAGTAGTTGTGGAGATGATTCCCAAGGATGGACCAGGAGTAAGCTAGTAGTTGTGGAGATGATTCCCAAGGATGGACCAGGAGTAAGCTAGTAGTGTGGAGATGATTCCCAAGGATGGACCAGGAGAAAGCTAGTAGTTGTGGAGATGATTCCCAAGGATGGACCAGGAGAAAGCTAGTAGTTGTGGAGATGATTCCCAAGGATGGACCAGGAGTAAGCTAGTAGTTTGTGGAGATGATTCCCAAGGATGGACCAGGAGAAGCTAGTAGTTGTGGAGATGATTCCAAGGTATGGACCAGGTAAGCTAGTAGTTGTGGAGATGATTCCAAGGATGGACCAGGATAAGCTAGTAGTTGTGGAATGATTCCCAAGGATGGACAGAAAAGCTAGTAGTTGGGAGATGATTCCCAAGGATGCCAGGAGAAGCTATAGTTGTGGAGTTTCCCCATGGGCCAGGAGAGCAGTATTGTGAATGATTCCAAGGATGGACCGAGAAAGCTAAGTAGTTGTGGAAAGATGATTCCAAGGATGGACAGAGAAGCTAGTAGTTGTGGAGATCATCCCAAGGATGGACCAGGAGTAAGCTAGTGTTGTGGAGATGAATTCCAGGTACAGGAAGCTAGTAGTTGGGAGATTCCCAAGGATGGGCAGGAGTAAGCTAGTAGTTGTGGAGATGATTCCCAAGGATGGACCAGGAGTAAGCTAGTAGTTGTGGAGATGATTCCCAAGGATGGACCAGGAGAAAGCTAGTAGTTGTGGAGATGATTCCCAAGGATGGACCAGGAGAAAGCTAGTAGTTGTGGAGTGATTCCCAAGGATGGACCAGGAGAAAGCTAGTAGTTGTGGAGATGATTCCCAAGGATGGACCAGGAGAAAGCTAGTAGTTGTGGAGATGATTCCCAAGGATGGACCAGGAGAAAGCTAGTAGTTGTGGAGATGATTCCCAAGGATGGACCAGGAGTAAGCTAGTAATTGTGGAGATGATTCCCAAGGATGGACCAGGAGTAAGCTAGTAGTTGTGGAGATGATTCCCAAGGATGTACCAGGAGAAAGCTAGTAGTTGTGGAGATGATTCCCAAGGATGGACCAGGAGTAAGCTAGTAGGTTGTGGAGATGATTCCCAAGGATGGACCAGGAGTAAGCTAGTAGGTTGTGGAGATGATTCCCAAGGATGGACCAGGAGAGAGCTAGTAGTTGTGTTGATTCCCAAGGATGGACCAGGAGTAAGCTAGTAGGTTGTGGAGATGATTCCCAAGGATGGACAAGGAGTAAGCTAGTAGTTGTGGAGATGATTCCCAAGGATCGGACCAGGAGTAAGCTAGTAGTTGTGGAGATGATTCCCAAGGATGGACCAAGGAGTAAGCTAGTAGTTGTGGAGATGATTCCCAAGGATGGACCAGGAGTAAGCTAGTAGTTGTGGAGATGATTCCCAAGGATGGACCAGGAGTAAGCTAGTAGTTGTGGAGATGATTCCCAAGGATGGACCAGGAGTAAGCTAGTAGGTTGTGGAGATGATTCCCAAGGATGGACCAGGAGTAAGCTAGTAGTTGTGGAGATGATTCCCAAGGATGGACCAGGAGTAAGCTAGTAGTTGTGGAGATGATTCCCAAGGATGGACCAGGAGTAAGCTAGTAGTTGTGGAGATGATTCCCAAGGATGGACCAGGAGTAAGCTAGTAGCTGTGGAGATTATTTCCAAGGATGGACCAGGAGTAAGCTAGTAGCTGTGGATATGATTCCCAAGGATGGACCAGGAGTAAGCTAGTAGGTTGTAGAGATGTCCGCTGTACCAAGATTCTTTGATGTTGTGTCTGACAAGTTAATGTCCCCCTGTTGACAAAAGGGGACATCACACCCATCTCGCTTACTATTGACCCCTCCTTACTACTGGCCCCTCCTTACTACTGGCCCTTCCTTACTACTGGCCCCTCCTTACTACTGGCCCCTCCTTACTACTGGCCCCTCCTTACTACTGGCCTCTCCTTACTACTGGCCCCTCCTTACTAACTGCCCCCTCCTTACTATTACCCCCTCCTTACTACTGCCCCCTCCTTACTACTGCCGCCCTCCTTACTTACTGCCCCCCCTTACACTGGCCCCTCCTTAATACTGCCCCTGTGCATACTCGCCCCCCATACTACTGCCTCTCCTTACTACTGGCCCCTCACTTACTACTGCCCCCTGCTTATAATAATTTCAACATGGCCCAGGTCCCTTAGTAGGTCTTAGATGACTCCCACATACCAGGAGTACTGGCCTCTCTTATGATTGGCCCGGTACCTGATAAGCTTTACTTGTGTTAGATGACTTTCCAAGGATGGACCAGAGTACGCTGCCTTATTGAGATGATTCCCCAAGGATGACCTAGAGTAAGCTAGTATGTGAGATAATGTCCAAGGATGGACCAAGCCTATACTATGTCTTGAGTACATTTCCAATGATGGCCCCTTAGTAAGCTAGTAGTTTAGTAGATGTCCGCTTTACATGGCATCTCCTTTATGTTTGATCTGACCTAATTGATGTCCCCCTGTTGACAAAGGGCACACACCATGCCTTACTATTGACCCCCTCCTTACTACTGGCCCTCCTTACTACTGGCCCTCCTTACTACTGGCCCCTCCTTACTACTGCCCCTCGTTACTATGGCCCCGCCTTACTACTGCCCCCTCCTTACTACTGGCCCCTCCTTACTACTGGCCCCTCCTTACTACTGGCCCCTCCTTACTACTGGCCCCTCCTTACTACTGGCCCATCCTTACTACTGGCCCCTCCTTACTACTGGCCCCTCCTTACTACTGGCCCCTCCTTACTACTGGCCCCCTCTTTACTACTGCCCCCTCCTTACTACTGCCCCTCCTTACTAGTGCCCCGTCCTTACTACGTGCGCCCTCCTTACTACTGCCCCTCCTTACTACTGCCCCTCCTTACTACTGCCCCCTCCTTACTACTGCCCCCTCTTTACTACTGGCCCCTCCTTACTACTGGCCCCTCCTTACTACTGGCCCCCTCCTTACTACTGCCCCGCTCCTTACTACTGGCCCCTCCTTACTACTGCCCCCTCCTTACTACTGCCCCCTCCTTACTACTGGCAGCATGACCTTTAAAAGTGGTGGAGTGGTAAGCCAGTGGAAGGCCTCGGTCAGATGACCCAAAGCTCCAGCTGTGGGTCATCCTGGTTCCTAACTAACATCATACCTGCCTGTGCTTTAGAGTCTTCAAGACTACAGTCCTCTCCATCAAGACCGTGAAACTGTTTATTTTATCTTTGGTGTCGAGTTCTACGGGTAAGATAAGATAAGATTTCGTTGGGATTTTTAACCCCGGAGGGTTAGCCACCCAGGATAACCCAAGAAAGTCAGTGCGTCATCGAGGACTGTCTAACTTATTTCCATTGGGGTTCCTTAATCTTGTCCCCCAGGATGCCGACCCACACCAGTCGACTAACACCCAGGTACCTATTTGCTGCTAGGTGAACAGGACAACAGGTGTAAGGAAACGTGTCGAATGTTTCCACCTGCCGGGAATCGAACCCGGGCCCTCCGTGTGTGAAGCGGGAGCTTTAGCCACCAGGCCTTGTATCGATGAAGACACTGGGTGGGTGACACGTCTACGGGTAAAGACACTCGGATGTTGCACGTGTGTCTAATTCTTTAGGTGTGTAATCTGTTATCCTGTATTGGTCTGTGTGGGCAGGTCAGAGGGCAAAGTGAGGATGCCCTGGGCACTGGACTGTGATGCTTGGGCAGGTGTAGTGCTGGCACTGGAGGTCACCTACTGCCCTGGGCATTATACCTTCCCCTGGGAGTGCCAAGGTGAGTGTCAGGGGCCATATAGGTGGTCTCTTTGTGGTCGTACCTGATTTTACAGCTTTGTGTGGGGTACCTGCTTACTCACCTGAATACTTGGCGTTATTTCAGGTGAAGTGCAGGTGGAGAGTGAGGTGTGGCTAGGTGAGGTCGAGGTGAGGCACCTAGAACCTGATACACTGTACACAGTATGGTTGAGAGTCACCTATCGTGCTGGAACCTCACAGTGGTCACCTGCCCAGTATTTTACCACTGATAACTCACCTGGTAGGTGCCTGGTTCACTTAATACTTACACCTTATAGCTGGTAGGTGCCTAGTTCACCTAACACACCTGCAGGTGCCTGGTTCACCTAATACCTACACCTTATAGCTGGTAGGTGCCTAGTTCACCTAACACACCTGGTAGGTGCCTGGTTCACCTGATAACTTCCCTGTTATCATTATTTTTACAGTGAAAGTGGTATGGTGGATGGTGGTAGTGATGGTGGTGGTAGGCCTTTCATCTGTGGTGATTCTGGTGACCCTCATCAGATGCGCAGTAAGGTGAGGCCTCACACACACACACACACACACACACACACACACACACACACACACACACACACACATACACACACACACACATACACATACACATGTGTATATATTGTTATAAGTGATATATAGACTGAAGAGAGCAGGGTAATCATCCCTTTATTAATTATCTCTCTCTCTCTCTCTCTCTCTCTCTCTCTCTCTCTCTCTCTCTCTCTCTCTCTCTCTCTCTCTCTCTCTCTCTCTCTCTCAGGAACTTATCAGTCACTATGGACGACATACACAGAGACATACACATCCCTGAGGGGTTGATCTCCTACAACACACCAAACTCGGTGAGTACAAGTTTCAAGCCGAGCTGACGAGGCTTTCCCGAGGTATCTAGAGTAGAAATGACTGAGAAATATGCACACAGGACGAAACCAGCTGCAAGTGACGATGTTTTGCTCATATAGTGGACGGTTTTACAGGTCACAGACGGGAGAAACAGTGTGGGAGAAACCTTGGCCGATGTTTCGACCCTTTCTGAACCATCCTCAAGACACCAGTGAAGAATTATTATCATTATTATAATTATTATTATAATAAATTTTCTGTCAATAATAATAATAATAATAATAATAATAATAATAATAATAAATACGATAATTATTTTTATCTATTATTTACCCTAATTATTATTTTTTTATGGTTATCTGTGAACATCATTGTTATATATAGTAAGATAACAGGTGTTATCAGTACGTACCTGCTGCTGCTGCTGCTGCGTCAGTATGTGCTAGTTGGTGCTGGTAGTGGCACTCCTGTGTCCTTGTTTTGGCACCTGTGTCCTTAATTAGGTGGCCAGTGACGCCTGTGTTGGCACCTAGGTCGTTAATTTGGGGTTTCTAGGCACCTGAATCATTAATTAGGTGTCCTGTGACGCCTATGTTATCACCTGCATCGTAATTAGGTGTTTCTAGACACCTAGGCGGTTATTTAGGTGTTTTAAGGTGAAGTAGTCATCTATATTGGTACCTGAGTCCTTAATTAGGTGGCCAGTGACGCCTGTGTTGGCACCTAGGTCGTTAATTTGGGGTTTCTAGGCACCTGAATCATTAATTAGGTGTCCTGTGACGCCTATGTTATCACCTGCATCGTAATTAGGTGTTTCTAGACACCTAGGCGGTTATTTAGGTGTTTTAAGGTGAAGGAGTCATCTATATTGGTACCTGGGTCCTTAATTAGGTGTCTCTAGGCACCTAGATCATTAATTAGATGTTTTAAGGTAAAGTGGTGATCTGTGTTGTCACTTGGGTCCTTAATTAGGTGTCTCTAAGTACACACGTAGTTAATTAGGTATCTCTTGACACCAGCGTTGGCACCTGGGTTCTTAATTGGGTGTTTTAGGAACCTAAGTCGTTAATTAGGTATCTCATGATACCTGTGTTGGAACCTGGGTCGTTAATTTGGCGTTTCTAGGCACCTAAGTCGTTAATTAGGTATCCTAGGTGACCTGACACTTATCTCACATGTGGTCCAGAAGCAGGCGCGGCGTTAGGTGTGTGGTAAGCCGCCCATCATAATCTGCCTCCCCGGCGTAGGTAGGTGTCGGTGGCACCCTAATGCTAATTGATGTTTGGTGTAAAGTGGTGATCTGTGGCACGGGTCCTTGCCAAGGTGATCCCTAAGTCACACGTAGTTAATAGTACTCTGAACCAAGCGTGCACTGGGTTCTTAATTGGGTGTTTAGGAACCTAAGTCGTTAATTAGGTATCTCATGATACCTGTGTTGGAACCTGGGTCGTTAATTTGGCGTTTCTAGGCACCTAAGTCGTTAATTAGGTATCCTAGGTGACCTGACACTTATCTCACATGTGGTCCAGAAGGCAGGCGCGGGCGTGTGGCACTGGGCATGGGGTATTGGGCCCCAGAGTACACCTGACATTAATAGGGTCCAGTGACGCGTGTACACTTGGTCCTTAATTAGGTGTTAGTCACTAGTGTTATTAGTATTTCAGTAGTAGTATCATATAGTGTACCTATCGTAAGTATCATATAGTAACCAGTAGTAGTTCGTTGTGTACCTAGTAGTGTATATTAGTGTTATAGTAGTATCATGTAGTTAGTAGTAGTATCAGGTATCAGTAGTAGTAGTGTATCAGAAATCAGTAGTATACATATATAGTAGTAGTAGTAAGAGTATCATATTACATGATAGTATCAGCATAGTATGTAAATAGTAAGTACAGTAGTATCAGGTAGTAGCTAAGTAGTCAGTTATATGTCAGTCAGAGTACACGTAGTATATCAGTAGTAGTACGCTAGTGAGTACATAGTAGTCATATAGTGTATCAGTACTAGTCAGTTATTAGTATCATAGTGTATCATGTAAGAGTTAATTAGTAGTTAGTATCGTAATAGGTAGTAGTACAGATATTCATAGTGAGTATCAGTACGTAGTATCAGTAGTAGCATCAGTAGATAGTATCAGTAATAGTATCAGGTAGGTGAGTATCAGTAGTAGTATCATAGTAGTATCACTATAGTATAAGTAGTAGTACCAGTAGTATGTATCAGTTCAGTAGTAATCAGTAGAGTATCATAGTATTAGTACTAGAGTAATGAGTATCAGTAGTAGTATCAGTATATATCAGTAGTAGTTCAGTAGTAGTATCAGTAGTAGTATCAGTAGTAGTAATCAGTAGTAGTATCAGTATAGTATCAGTAGAGTAGTATCAGTAGTTCAAGTGATCAGTAGTATACAGAGTAGTATCAGTAGTAGTAGTAATCAGTAGTAGTATCATGTAGTAATCAGTATCAGTATAGTTAGTAGTATCAGTAATATATCAGTAGTAGTACAGTAGTAGTATCAGTTAGTAGTATCAGTAGTAGTAGATCATAGTAGTATCAGTAGTAGTATCAGTAGTAGTATCAGTATAGTATCAGTAGTAGTATAGTAGTAGTATCAGTATGTAGTATCAGTAGTAGTTCAGTATGTATCAGTAGTAGTATCAGAAGTATATCAGTAGTAGTATCAGTAGTAGTATCTATAGTAGTTAGTAATCAGTTAGAGTATAGTCAGTAGTAAGTAGAGTATCAGTATAGTCAGTATAGTACAGTATAGTATCAGTAGTGTATCAGTGTAAGTATAGTATCAGTAGTAGTATCAGTAGTAGTAAGTATCAGTAGTAGTATCATAGTAGTATCATAGTATATCAGTAGTAGTATCAGTAGTAGTAGTATCAGTATGTAAGTATCAGTAGTAAGTATCATAGTAGTATAGTAGATCAGTAGTAGTATCAGTAGTAGTATCATAGTAGATCAGTTAGTATCAGTAATTGTAGTATCAGTAGTCAGTAAGTATCAGTATAGTATCAGTAGTAGTATCAGTAGTAGTATCAGTAGTATGTAATCAGTAGTAGTATATGTATATAGTATTCAGTAGTAGTATCAGTAGTAAGTAGTCATAGGTATCATGTAGTTCAGTATAAGTATCAGTATATAATCATAGTAGTATCAGTAGTAGTATCAGTAGTAGTAGTATACAGTAGTAGTATCAGTAGTAGTATCAGTAGTAGTATCAGTAGTAGTATCAGTATGATAGAGTATCAGTAGTAGTCAGTAAGTAGTACAGTAGAGTATCAGTATCAGTTAATAGTAGTAGTATCATAGTATAGTAATGTAGTATCAGTAGTAGTAAGTAGTTATCAGGTAGTAGTAAGTAGTATCAGTAGTAGTATCAGTGGGTAGTAGTATCAGTAGTAGTATCAGTAGTAGTATCAGTAGTAGTATCAGTAGTAGTATATATCAGTAGTAAGTATCAGTAGTAGTATCAGTAGTAGTAGTCATACAGTAGTAGTATCAGTAGTTTAGTAGTCAGTAGTAGTATCAGTAGTAGTATCAGTAGTAGTATCAGTAGTAGTATCAGTTAGAAAGTTGTAGTATCAGTATAGTATATCATAGTATAGTAGTAGTCAGTTAGTAGTATCATATAGTAGTATCAGATAGTAGATTCAGTAGTAGTATCAGTAGTAGTATCAGTAGTAGTATCAGTAGTAAGTATATCAGTAGTAGTAGTATCAGTAGTTAGTATCAGTTAGTAGTAGTATCAGTAGTAGTATCAGTAGTAGTATCAGTAGTAGTATCAGTAGTAGTATCAGTAGTAGTATCAGTATAGTATATAGTATTATCAGTAGTAGTATCAGTAGTAGTATCAGTAGTAGTATAGTAGTATCAGTATGTATAGTAACAGTAGTAGTATCAGTAGTAGTATCAGTAGTGAGTAGTAATCAGTAGTATTCAGTAGTAGTATCAGTAGTTATCAGTGTAGTTAGTAGTGATAGTAGTATCAGTAGTAGTATCAGTAAGTTAGTAGTATCAGTAGTAGTATTCAGTAGTAGTATCAGTAGTTTATCAGTATAGTATCAGTAGTAGTATCAGTAGTAGTAGTATCAGTAGTAGTATCAGTAGTAGTATCAGTAGAAATCAGTAGTAGTATCAGTGTATCAGTAGTAGTAGTATCAAGTAGTAGTAGCAGTAGTAGTATCAGTAGTAGTATATCAGTAGTAGTATCAGTAGTAGTAGTAGTAGTATCAGTAGTAGTATCAGTAGTAGTAGTATAGTAGTAGTAGTAGTATCAGTAGTAGTATCAGTAGTAGTATCATAGTAGTATCAGTAGTAGTAGTAGATTAGTATCAGTAGTAGTATCAGTAGTAGTATCAGTATGTAGTAGTATCAGTAGTAAGTATCAGTAGTAGTAAGTATATCAGTAGTAGTATCAGTAGTAGTATCAGTAGTAGTAGTAGTAGTATCAGTAGTAGTACAGTAGTAGTATCAGTGTAGTACAGTAGTAGTATCAGTAGTAGTAGCAGTAGTAGTATCAGTAGTAGTAAGTAGTAGTATAGTATAGTAGTAGTAGTACAGTAGTAGTATCAGTAGTAGTACAGTAGTAGTATTCAGTAGTAGTAGTAGTAGTCAGTAGTAGTATCAGTAGTAGTATCAGTAGTAGTCAGTAGTAGTATCAGTAGTAGTAGCAGTAGTAGTATCAGTAGTATCAGTAGTAGTAATCAGTAGTATATCAGTAGTAGTAGTAGAAATTAGTCTAGTATCAGTAGTAGTATGTACAGTAGTAGTATCAGTAGTATAGTATCAGTAGTAGTAGTAGTAGTATACAGTAGTATAGTACAGTAGTAGTAGCAATAGTAGTATCAGTAGTAGTATCAGTAGTAGTATCAGTAGTAGTATCAGTAGTAGTATCAGTAGTAGTAGCATCATAACTGTGGAGATGTCATCAGTCCGTCACCATGACGACGGGAGAGGCTGAGCCACCAGCATCTTCCCATATCTTCTACAAAGCTGTCTTCTCTAACCACTAGTTACGACTGAGGAAGGCTGGATTTGAGATGGACCTACCCAGCAGGCCTACTACACGGTCTTTTAGTGATTACACTGCTAGTACGGCCTCTTCTGTCCTTAAGATCATTCCCCAATTCATCTTATATGAGGGACTGATCCCCTCAAGTACGTCGTCAAGGCTGAGGGACTGATGACAACTTTATGTCTTTATTACTTCTGTAAGTTACCACTGTAACTTGTTCAGCTATCATAACAATTATTTGGCTCTATAATGTTGAGGTACAGTTCCTGGACCCATTATGTACCTCTGTAATGTTGAGGTACAGTCCCTGGACCCATTATGTACCTCTGTAATGTTGAGGTACAGTCCCTGGACCCATTATGTACCTCTGTAATGTTGAGTTACAGTCCCTGGACCCATTATGTATATCTGTAATGTTGAGGTACAGTTCCTGGACCCATTATGTACCTCTGTAATGTTGAGGTACAGTCCCTGGACCCATTATGTACCTCTGTAATGTTGAGGTACAGTCCCTGGACCCATTATGTATCTCTGTAATGTTGAGGTACAGTCCCTGGACCCATTATGTACCTCTGTAATGTTGAGGTACAGTTCCTGGACCCATTATGTACCTCCATAATGTTGAGGTACAGTCCCTGGACCCATTATGTACCTCTGTAATGTTGAGGTACAGTCCCTGGACCCATTATGTACCTCTAATGTTGAGGTACAGTCCCTGGACCCATTATGTATCTCTGTAATGTTGAGGTACAGTCCCTGGACCCATTATGTACCTCTGTAATGTTGAGGTACAGTCCCTGGACCCATTATGTATCTCTGTAATGTTGAGGTACAGTCCCTGGACCCATTATGTACCTCTGTAATGTTGAGGTACAGTCCCTGGACCCATTATGTACCTCTGTAATGTTGAGGTACAGTCCCTGGACCCATTATGTACCTCTGTAATGTTGAGGTACAGTCCCTGGACCCATTATGTACCTCTGTAATGTTGAGGTACAGTCCCTGGACCCATTATGTACCTCTGTAATGTTGAGGTACAGTCCCTGGACCCATTGTGGACCTCTGTAATGTTGAGGTACAGTTCCTGGACCCATTATGTACCTCTGTAATGTTGAGGTACAGTCCCTGGACCCATTATGTACCTCTGTAATGTTGAGGTACAGTCCCTGGACCCATTATGTACCTCTGTAATGTTGAGGTACAGTTCCTGGACCCATTATGTACCTCTGTAATGTTGAGGTACAGCCTCTGGACCCATTATGTGCCTCTAATGTTGAGGTACAGTCCCTGGACCCATTATGTACCTCTGTAATGTTGAGGTACAGTCCCTGGACCCATTATGTACCTCTGTAATGTTGAGGTACAGTCCCTGGACCCATTATGTACATCTGTAATGTTGAGGTACAGTCCCTGGACCCATTATGTACCTCTGTAATGTTGAGGTACAGTCCCTGAACCCATTATGTACCTCTGTAATGTTGAGGTACAATTCCTGGACCCATTATGTACCTCTGTAATGTTGAGGTACCGTCCCTGGACCCATTATGTACCTCTGTAATGTTGATGTACAGTCCCTGGACTCTATGTTAATTCTGGAACAAGGGAGTTAGTGGAGTAAGGTGTGTGGGGTTAGAACTCATGGCAAGTACACTCATTTGCCAGGCCAGTGCGCTAACCACTGAGCTCCCTGGCTACAATAAGACTCATCCAACTAGGTATATTTATACACCATAGGAAGGTTAGCATGGGCTACCACTGTGACCACAAACTTTAATAAAAATCTAGAAGTTAGGTCTGGGAATGTTCTTATCAGGAGGTCCAAGTGATAGGAGAATCTTAACAAATTCATATGGAGGAGAAACAATAGAGGAAAAAACTAATAAAGATCTGTGGAAAACTGCCAAATCAAATTATCTTACAGCATCAGTTTTTGGTACAGAGAATTTCCAAACATTAGCTACTATACATGTTTCAAAGCAAACTTGGGTCCATCTCTTTCAAACACCAGTTCTTTGGTCAGTTGTAACCCATCTGGGAGTGACTACATGGGCATCTTTAGACTGACTTCTTCGACCTTACCAAGTACCAATTCCAGTCTCTTGAGGTACATTTCCATGTCCTTTGACATGATATTTACATCAAATGTACACTATGATGTAATCGTGACGGATGTTGTAAAAGTATCTGTCACGAGCCCCTGAAAAGTGATAGGGGATAAGCGCAGCCCAAATGCCATGTCAAGAAAATGATAATGTTCTGTGGGGTGAGAGGGTCATGTCATCTCCCAGCATATCCACACAGCTTGGTGCCCACAAGCCAGGTCTAAAATTAGAGGTCAATATCGATGACCTCTCCTATTCTAAGCCGTCATCAACCTTATAAGCTGCAATGTGGTGACGGGTAGTGTACTACATACAAAACATTGATGTCAGTATCACTGTCAGTGTCACTGTCACAGTATCACTGTCAGTGTCACTGTCACAGTATCACTGTCAGTGTCACTGTCACAGTGACACTGTCAGTGTCACTGTCACAGTATCACTGTCAGTGTCACTGTCACAGTATCACTGTCAGTGTCACTGTCACAGTGATACTGTCAGTGTCACTGTCACAGTATCACTGTCAGTGTCACTGTCACAGTATCACTGTCAGTGTCACTGTCACAGTATCACTGTCAGTGTCACTGTCACAGTATCACTGTCAGTGTCACTGTCATAGTATCACTGTCAGTGTCACTGTCACAGTATCACTGTCAGTGTCACTGTCACAGTATCACTGTCAGTGTCACTGTCACAGTATCACTGTCAGTGTCACTGTCACAGTATCACTGTCAGTGTCACTGTCACAGTATCACTGTCACAGTATCACTGTCAGTGTCACTGTCACAGTATCACTGTCACTGTCATAGTATCACTGTCAGTGTCACTGTCACAGTATCACTGTCAGTGTCACTGTCATAGTATCACTGTCAGTGTCACTGTCACAGTATCACTGTCAGTGTCACTGTCACAGTATCACTTATGCTGTGACTGACTTATAACACTATGGTTGTTGCAGCAATGAGGCCCTCTGGTGACGTCTTCCTGGAGGTCAACACAACTGTTGAAGTCATCTGTTACATTACCAACCACACATCACTTCTCAGGGCAGACAACCTCACCTTTGTTCGTCAACAAACACATCTACCATCCCAGGTGGGTACTACCCTTCCTACCACCCAGGTGGGTACTACCCTACCATCCTAGGTGGGTACTACCCTACCATCCTAGGTGGGTACTACCCTTCCTACCACCCAGGTGGGTACTACCCTACCATCCTAGGTGGGTACTACCCTACCATCCTAGGTGGGTACTACCCTTCCTACCACCCCAGGTGGGTACTACCCTTCCTACCACCCCAGGTGGGTACTACCTTACCATCCCAGGTGGGTACTACCCTTCCTACCACCCAGGTGGGTACTACCCTACCATCCTAGGTGGGTACTACCCTACCACCCCAGGTGGGTACTACCCTTCCTACCACCCAGGTGGGTACTACCCTTCCTACCACCCCAGGTGGGTACTACCCTTCCTACCACCCCAGGTGGGTACTACCCTACCATCCTAGGTGGTACTACCCTTCCTACCACCCCAGGTGGGTACTACCCTACCATCCTAGGTGGGTACTACCCTTCCTACCACCCAGGTGGGTACTACCCTTCCTACCACCCAAGGTGGGTACTACCTTACCATCCTAGGTGGGTACTACCCTTCCTACCACCCCAGGTGGGTACTACCCTACCATCCCAGGTGGGTACTACCCTTCCTACCACCCCAGGTTGGTACTACCCTACCACCCCAGGTGGGTACTACACTACCACCCCAGGTGGGTACTACACTACCACCCCAGGTGGGTACTACACTACCACCCCAGGTGGGTACTACCCTTCCTACCACCCCAGGTTGGTACTACCCTACCATCCCAGGTGAGTACTACACTACCATCCCAGGTGGGTACTACCCTTCCTACCACCCAGGTGGGTACTACCCTTCCTACCACCTCAGGTGGGTACTACCCTTCCTACCACCCCGGGTTGATACTACCCTACCACCCCAGGTGGGTACTACACTACCACCCCAGGTGGGTACTACACTACCACCCCAGGTGAGTACTACACTACCACCCCAGGTGGGTACTACTTTTCCTACCACCCCAGGTGGGTACTACCCTTCCTACCACCCCAGGTGGGTACTACACTACCACCCCAGGTGGGTACTACCCTTCCTACCACCCCAGGTGGGTACTACACTACCACCCCAGGTGGGTATTACCCTTCCTATCACCCAGGTGGGTACTACCCTTCCTTCCACCTCAGGTGGGTACTACCCTACCTAATACCCCAGGTGGATACTACCCTACTTACAACCCCAGGTGAGTACTACCCTACCTCGCACCCCAGGTGGGTACTTCCCTACCTAACACCCCAGGTGGGTACTACCCTTCCTACCACCCCAGGTGGGTACTACCCTATCTACCACCCCAGGTGAGTACTACCCTACCTAACACCCCAGGTGGGTACTACCCTACCTAACACCTCAGGTGGGTACTACCCTACCTCCCACCCCAGGTGGGTACTACCCTACCTACCACCCAAGGTGGGTACTACCTACCACCCCAGGTGGGTACTGCCCTACCTACCACCCTAGGTGGGTAGTAGGGAGGGTATCTGTCTATCCACCTACCTACCTGCCCACCTGCCTACCTACCTACCTACTTTACCTACCTACCTACCTACCTACCTACCTACCTACCTACCAGCCAACCAACCAACCAACCAACATACCTACCTACCTACCTACCTACCCACTTACCTATCTACCTACCTACCTACGCACTTACCTATCTACCTTCCTAAGTACCTACCCACCTACCTACCTACCTATCTACCTACCTACCTACCTACCTACATGCCTACCTACCAGCCAACCAACCAACCAACATACCTACCTACCTACCTACCTACACACTTACCTATCTACCTACCTACCTACCTACCCACTTACCTATCTACCTTTCTAAGTACCTACCCACCTACCTATCTACCTACCTACCTGTCTTAATTTATCATAATGTTTCTCTTCCATGTACGCATGACACCACTACATGTACGCATGGCACCACTACATGTACGCATGGCACCACTACATGTACGCATGGCACCACTACAGTGGCAGGTGGTTGACAACTACACCATCTCTCTGGCACTGTCCGAGGCAGTGCCAACCACCTACAACCTGTATTGTTTCGGCGGTGACTCTTTCTGCGGTGCCAAGGTGAAGGTGGGATGTAAGTACCTACTGCCAGTTGAACAGTGACAGCAGGTGTTAGTAGACTAACACCCAGGTACCTACTTACTGCTAGGTGAACAGTGACAGCAGGTGTTAGTACTCTAACACCCAGGCACCTACTTACTGCTAGGTGAACACTGACAGCAGGTGTTAGTAGACTAACACCCAGGTACCTACTTACTGCTAGGTGAACAGTGACAGCAGGTGTTAGTACTCTAACACCCAGGCACCTACTTACTGCTAGGTGAACACTGACAGCAGGTGTTAGTAGACTAACACCCAGGTACCTACTTACTGCTAGGTGAACAATGACAGCAGGTGTTAGTAGATTAACACCCAGGTACCTACTTACTGCTAGGTGAACAGTGATAGCAGGTGTTAGTAGACTAACACCCAGGTACCTACTTAATAGTAAGTGAGCAGTGACAGCAGGTGATAGTAGACTAACATCCAGGTACCTACTTCTTAGTATAACATGTGAATAGGTCAGGAGGGAGTCAGGTAACTCCTTAAACATCGAGATCAACCTTGAAGGGCCACCTCGATCACCTTCTCCACCTTCTCCTCCTCCAGATAAGCCCCTGGATGTGGAGAACTTCGAGTGTGTCTCCTACAACTGGCTCCTGCTGCATTGTACCTGGTCGTTACCTAACAACCCAGCCCAGGATGCTGTCTACAAGCCTTACCTACTGTCTTCCACGTCATCTGGGTAGGTTAGTCACCTAACCTTGTGGGTAGGTTACAGTCACCTAACCTTGTGGGTAGGTTACAGTCACCTAACCTTGTGGGTAGGTCATGTGTGTGTGTGTACTCACTTATTTGTGGCTGCAGGGGTCGAGTCACAGCTTCTGGCCCTGTGTATGTTACATAACACCTGTCTTGCTGTCACACAGAGCTGAGTGCAGTCCGTCAGACAGCTGTCAGGACCTTCAAACATGCTGTCAATGGCAACCCCCGGAATATTCCCAGTCTGACAGACACCTGTCTGTCATATTTGACACGTCTAACAGCCTGGACAGTGAGGTGGTCAAGTTCAACCATACCTTTGACAACTATGCAATAGGTCAGTACAGTTATGATAATGTTGATAAATTAGACACATGTGCAACTCTTGGGTATCTTTATTGAGGAAACGTTTCGCCACACAGTGGCTTCATCAGTCCATACAAAGGAGAATCGTGAAGAACAGGAGGAGAACGAGGTAATCAGTCCCTCAACCTTGAGTCGATGTGGTCAGTCCATCAATCTTGAATAGAATACGGCATACGTGCTGAGAAGGAGCTTATAAACCGTATGGCAGGAGAGGTGCAGCAGTCATAGGTGGTGTCACATTTGTCAAATGTGTAACAAATGTGACACCACCTATGACTGCTGCACCTCTCCTGCCATACGGTTTATAAGCTCCTTCTCCGCTGATATGCCGTATTCTATTCAAGATTGATGGACTGAACACATCGACTCAAGGTTGAGGGACTGATCACCTCATTCTCCTCCTGTTCTTCAAAATTCTCCTTTGTATGGACTGATAAAGCCACTGTGTGGCGAAACGTTTCCTCAATAAAGATACCCAAGAGTTGCACATGTGTCTAATTTATCAACATGTCGGTTCTCTGAACCATTCATCTACAAACACAGTTATGATATCCAGGACTGTTGTTATTATTATTATTATTAAGTTGAATAACGAACGTTAAGGCCCATGTTGTGTGGTCACAGTGCTTCCCAATGCGGCCTTGAACGTGGTAGTGACGTCCGTGGATGGGTCACTGTCAGCAGAGGTGAATTGGTCACTGCCAGCACCGATGGACGTGTTCAATACGAACTGTGGTATCGTGTCCCTGGTTGACTACCGTCTCCAGCAAGACCCCTGGATTGTGGTAAGTGCCCCTGAGTCATGGTAAGTACCCCTGGATTATAGTAAGTACCCCTGAGTCATGATAAGAATAATAAGGGACCCAGAGTTCCCCAAGGTAGTATTCTGGGTCCCTTATTATTCTTATGTTATGTCAATGATATGCCTATCAGTGTCAAGTGCAAACTCCTACTGTATGCAGATGACAGTGCTCTGTTAGTGACAGGTAAAGACCCGCAAGATATTGCTAATGTTTTAACACTGGAACTGGAGTCCTGCAGCAAATGGTTAGTAGACAACAAACTATCATTACACCTAGGGAAAACTGAAGCCATTCTCTTTGGCACGAAACATAAACTGAGAAGGGTAAATAATTTTAATGTTCAGTGTAATGGGGAGCCCATCACTTTGGTTTCATCAGTTAAATATCTGGGAATCCCCTTTGACCCATGCATGTCAGGAGAATTGATAGGGAACAGTGTAGTAAAGAAAGTGAATGCCAGACTGAAGTTCCTGTATAGACAAGCACAGTGTCTACCTACTGAGGCACAGTGTCTACCTACTGAGGCTCGCAGGACCCTATGTCTAACCCTTATACAATGCCATATGGATTACGCTTGCTCTTCTTGGTACTCTGCCTTGACAAAAAAACTGAAAGATAGACTGCAAATCACCCAGAACAAAATCGTAAGATTCATCCTGGGGCTGGGACCAAGAGAACATGTAGGCCAGGATGAATTACAGCAGTTGGATATGCTGAATGTTGAAGACAGAGTAAAACAACTGAAGCTAAATCATGTTTATAAAATTGCTCACAAACAATGTCCAGAATATCTTGCTGTCAATTTTGTCAAGGTTGGGAACCGCAGCAATCATAGTACTAGGGGGAGAGAGCACAACTTTGTAGTACCCACAGTCAGTGGCCAGGCTTCAAACACCTTTTATTGTACAGCAATAAAGGAATGGAACAGACTGCCCGCACATGTCAAAGCCAGTCATAGCATGAACCAGTTCAAGAAGAGTGCCAAAAGGTGTCTGATGAATGTAGCTACAGAAAGGGAGGGGAATGATTTTCTATTTTTTAGCTAACATACGTGTAAATTTGGCCTTATTCCTAGTAATGACCCTCGTGTAGTAGATAGTCTTAATGACCCTCGTGTAGTAGATAGTCTTAATGACCCTCGTGTAGTAGATAGTCTTAATGACCCTCGTATTGTAGATAGTCTTAATGGCCCTCGTGTAGTAGATAGTCTTAATGACCCTCGTGTAGTAGATAGTCTTAATGACCCTCGTATTGTAGATAGTCTTAATGGCCCTCGTGTAGTAGATAGTCTTAATGACCCTCGTGTAGTAGATAGTCTTAATGACCCTCGTATTGTAGATAGTCTTAATGACCCTCGTGTAGTAGATAGTCTTAATGACCCTCGTGTAGTAGATAGTCTTAATGACCCTCGTATTGTAGATAGTCTTAATGGCCCTCGTGTAGTAGATAGTCTTAATGACCCTCGTGTAGTAGATAGTCTTAATGACCCTCGTATTGTAGATAGTCTTAATGACCCTCGTGTAGTAGATAGTCTTAATGACCCTCGTGTAGTAGATAGTCTTAATGACCCTCGTGTAGTAGATAGTCTTAATGACCCTCGTGTAGTAGATAGTCTTAATGACCCTCGTGTAGTAGATAGTCTTAATGACCCTCGTATTGTAGATAGTCTTAATGACCCTCGTGTAGTAGATAGTCTTAATGACCCTCGTGTAGTAGATAGTCTTAATGACCCTCGTATTGTAGATAGTCTTAATGGCCCTCGTGTAGTAGATAGTCTTAATGACCCTCGTGTAGTAGATAGTCTTAATGATCCTCGTATTGTAGATAGTCTTAATGACCCTCGTGTAGTAGATAGTCTTAATGACCCTCGTGTAGTAGATAGTCTTAATGACCCTCGTGTAGTAGATAGTCTTAATGACCCTCGTGTAGTAGATAGTCTTAATGACCCTCGTGTAGCAGATAGTCTTAATGACCCTCGTGTAGTAGATAGTCTTAATGACCCTCGTGTAGTAGTCTTAATGACCCTCGTGTAGCAGATAGTCTTAATGACCCTCGTGTAATAGATAGTCTTAATGACCCTCGTGTAGTAGATAGTCTTAATGACCCTCGTGTAGTAGATAGTCTTAATGACCCTCGTATAGTAGTCTTGTACCTGAATAAACTTACTTACTTACTTATAAATACCCCTGTATCATAGTAAGTACCCCTGAGTCATGGTAAGTACACCTGGATCATGGTAAGTACACCTGGATCATGGTAAGTACCCCTGGATCATAGTAAGTGCCCCTGAGTCATGGTAAGTACACCTGGATCATGGTAAGTACACCTGGATCATGGTAAGTACACCTGGATCATGGTAAGTACCCCTGGATCATAGTAAGTACCCCTGAGTCATGGTAAGTACACCTGGATCATGGTAAGTACACCTGGATCATGGTAAGTACACCTGGATCATGGTAAGTACCCCTAGATCATGGTAAGTACACCTGGATCATGGTAAGTACCCCTGGATCATGGTAAGTACACCTGGATCATGGTAAGTACACCTGGATCATGGTAAGTACACCTGGATCATGGTAAGTACCCCTGGATCATAGTAAGTGCCCCTGAGTCATGGTAAGTACACCTGGATCATGGTAAGTACACCTGGATCATGGTAAGTACCCCTGGATCATAGTAAGTACCCCTGAGTCATGGTAAGTACACCTGGATCATGGTAGGTACTCCTGGATCATGGTAAGTACCCCTGTATCATAGTAAGTGCCCCTGAGTCATGGTAAGTACACCTGGATCATGGTAAGTACACCTGGATCATGGTAAGTACCCCTGGATCATAGTAAGTGCCCCTGAGTCATGGTAAGTACACCTGGATCATGGTAAGTACACCTGGATCATGGTAAGTACCCCTGTATCATAGTAAGTGCCCCTGAGTCATGGTAAGTACACCTGGATCATGGTAAGTACACCTGGATCATGGTAAGTACACCTGGATCATGGTAAGTACCCCTGGATCATAGTAAGTGCCCCTGAGTCATGGTAAGTACACCTGGATCATGGTAAGTACACCTGGATCATGGTAAGTACACCTGGATCATGGTAAGTACCCCTGGATCATAGTAAGTGCCCCTGTGTCATGGTAATTACCACTTGACCATGGTAAGTACCCCTAGATCTTGATAAGTACCCCTAGATGTTCGTAAGTACCCCTGGATCGTGGAAAGTACCCCTGGATCATGGTAGAATAAGGTCCCTAAAGCAGGGTGCCACAATAAGGTCTCTAAAACAGGGTGCCACAATAAGGTTCTTGCCACAGGGTGCCACAGTGAATGATATACTTGCCACAGGGTTTACCTGGAGTTTACCTGGAGAGAGTTCCGGGGGTCAACGCCCCCGCGGCCCGGTCTGTGACCAGGCCTCCTGATATACTTGCCACAGGGTGCCACAGTGAATGATATACTTGCCACAGGGTGCCACAGGAGAGTGCCAGAAGGCCAGGTGCTGGACAGTGGTCCAGCTGGACCACTGGTGGACAGAGTACGAGGTCAGAGTACGTTTACGGTCCGCTGCAGCCAACTTCACTCTGGATGACGATGGATGGTGGTCGTCAGGGTCATCCACCACCACCCTGACCCCCTCAGCAGGTCAGTCATCTTGAACTCTCTTATCCGGTGTATACTTGTGTTCTGATCATCCAGAAGTGTTCAGATCTCTTCTAAAAGTGTTCAGATCCTTCTAAAAGTGTTCAGATCTCTTCTAAAAGTGTTCAGATCCTTCATACAGGTGCTCAAAATATTCTAAAAGTGTTCAGATCCTTTATAAATTGTTCAGATCCTTCTAAAAATGTTCAGATGATTTATAAAGCATTCAGATCCTTCATAAAGGTGTACAGATCCTATATAAAGGTGTTCAAATCTTTCTAAAAGTGTTCAGATCTTTCTAAAAGTGCTCAGATCCTTCTAAAAGTGTTCAGATCCTTCTAAAAGTGTTCAAATCCCTTCTAAAAGTGTTCAGATCTTTCTAAAAGTGTTCAGATCCTTCTAAAAGTGTTCAGATCCTTCTAAAAGTGTTCAGATCCCTTTTAAAGGTGTTCAGATCTTTCTAAAAGTGTTCAGATCCTTCTAAAAGTATTCAGATCCTTCTAAAAGTGTTCAGATCCCTTCTAAAGGTGTTCAGATCCTTCTAAAAGTGTTCAGATCCTTCTAAAGAGAGAGAGAGAGAGACTTAATAACACTGTCGCTGTTATCAGTACCTGAAGTGGCACCTGCCGTAGGACCTGGCACCTTCCTGGTCACCATCAGGTCACTACAACAACGTGACCTCACCTTCACCTGGAGACCTGTCCCTACCCTCCTTCACAATGCTCCTGACTTCACCTACTTCGTCAGCGCCTCTGTCAGCGCTACTAGGTGAGTTAAGGTGTGTGTGTGTGTGTGTGTGTGTGTGTGTGTGTGTGTGTGTGTGTGTGTGTGTGTGTGTGTGTGTGTGTGTGTGAGTCCAGATGTTACCGTTCACATGTTGATGTACACAGCATGTGTTTATCTTGGTGTACACACACGCACACACATACACACGCCAGTGAAGAAGAGGGACAAGGAGCTATGACTCGACCCCTGCAACCACAGTTAGGTGAGTACAATTAGGTGAGTATACAAAGGTGACACAACTGGAAGTTGAAGATTCAGGCGAGTGACAGTAACGTTAAAAAGTATTTTTTAAGTCATAGAGTTGTCAGGAAGTGGAATCTGGAGAGTGATGTAGTGGAGGCAGGATCCATACATAGCTTTAAGAAGAGGTATGATAAAGTTCAAGGAAAAGGGAGAGAGTGGACCTAGTAGTGACCAGTGAAGAGGCGGGGCCAAGGGTTGTGACTCTACCTCTACAACCACAGTCAGGTGAGTACAACATCTGTGAGTACAACATCTGGTGGCCCGGTGGCCTGGTGGGTAAAGCTCCCGCTTCACACACGGAGGGCCCGGGTTCGATTCCCGGCGGGTGGAAATTCCGACACGTTTCTTTACACCTATTGTCCTGTTCACCTAGCAGCAAATAGGTACCTGGGTGTTAGTCGACTGGTGTGGGTCGCATCCTGGGAGACAAGATTAAGGACCCCAATGGAAATAAGTTAGACAGTCCTCGATGACGAACTGACTTTCTTGGGTTATCCTGGGTTGCTAACCCTCCGGGGTTAAAAATCCGAACGAAATCTTATCTTAAGGACTTCTACAGTTGTCAGGACAGGTGTGTGGTGTCAGGGGAAGTTTCAGGGGGTGGTGTCAAGGGAGGTTTCAGGGGGGTAGTGTCAGGTGTGTAGTGTCACTAACAACAGTATTGTGTTTCAGGGAGACAGTCGCAAATGCTACTGTAATGGACACCTTTGTCACCTTCACCAACCTTTCCACTAGCCAGTCTTACAGGTAAGTCCTCTCCTGTGTGTACTACCCTGTGTGTACCACCCTGTGTGTACTACCCTGTATGTACTACCCTGTGAGTCCTCCCCTGTGTGTACTACCCTGTGTGTACTACCCTGTGTGCACTACCCCTAGCTGGGGTAGTGCCCTGGGACATGTCTGTCAGCTATGTGGGGTAGATGGTATACGTAACAGGTATCCATACTACTGACAGCTCGTAACATGCTACAGTACGTCGACCTTATTATGCAGTTAACTAGTACTAACGGAGCAGCAGATACGATGGTCAACAAACAACGATTCTATATAAAGAAGAGGATGTTATATAGTAAGAGAATATATGTCATATTTACAGATCATATGAAAAGGATAATGAATGATGGTAGATTAGTATTGAAGGAAGATTGATCAGTCACTATTCAGGGGGTTTGTGGATCCTGGAGAAGCTAACATTTCTGGATTTTAAGCCTTTCTGACTATGGATGTTAGGTTCATCAGCACAGGTGCTGTCCTAGCTCAAGACTGATAACAGGTATAACCTAGTTTTATTTGCTCTCCAAGTCCTCGCCATCTCCTTCCAAGGTGGAGAGTTTACAGCATTTTTCCTCTTAGAGCAGATCAACTTCCCAAGTGATCTCATGGGATTTGCATTGATGCATGATCTCCATATTGAGCTTGACTTATAACAATGGCATTCCTGAATCAGCAACTTGCTTGTACCATTCTATGGCTACTAGCTTGAATCTGAGATCAGTCATATTGCATCTGAGTATGAGGTTTGGATTAAGTCTTTGCAGAGTTCTATATTTTTAAGTAATGTAACCAAGTGGTAAGACAATTGTAACATGATAATTGTGTACCTACTCCTGATACCATGCCCCTTCTGTTTTTGGCTCTATATCCTGCTTCAGCATTTCCAGTTCATCTTCTAGGCTCTGTATCCTGGCCTCTGCAGCTTTGGCTTGTAGCACCCACTTCTTGCTACACAGGATAGTGCACAGTGAATTCATAATTTCATGTGAGGGCCACATCCATTTCCTAGAACGGCCACGTGTGGCCCACAGGCCACAGGTTGGGGGACCCCTGCACTAGATTGTCAGTTGCCCTTTGTGATCCAGATGGTGATAATGCAATAATGATTCTTGCAAGATATAGAGCTAGTTCATCAAACTATCTTTGCATGCAATACGTGATGACAAGGTTCATCTTTTCTTTACAACCATCACTGCTCAGAGTGACCACCCACATGGACCTTGTTCGCTACCCATATCCTGTTTGGGAAGCGGACGAGTCACCATACCAGTGGGGTCAGTTCTATTTATCCTGGGGAGAGTCGATCCCACCTGCCTCTTCCGAGGTGTGGGTTCAGATCCCACTGCTGTCACTATTTTTTGGTGGGAATTTGATAATGGGTTTAACTGAATGATTGGAGTGGCCATATTGATAAGAGTCTGATAAGTCGCCTGGTCAACATCCTGCCTCACTCATAAGTAAATCACGACTGCTCTGGTGGCCTGGTGGTTAACGCTCTGGCTTCACACGGTGAGGGCCTGGGTTCGATTCCCAGCCAGAGTAGAAACATTGGACGTGTTTCTTTCCACCTGTTGTCTATGTTCCCCATCAGTAAAATGGGTACCTGGGTGTTAGTCGACTGGTGTGGGTCGCATCCTGGGACACTGACCTAAGGAGGCCTGGTCACAGACCGGGCCGCGGGGGCGTTGACCCCCGGAACTCTCTCCAGATAAACTCCAGATAAATGGGCACTGCAGAAGAGTCCTTCGAAAATGCTGATGTCAAATCTGTGACCCCTAACATACCCCTAATACTGGGAAAAGTCTGACAGCTATGTGAGTGGGTGGGTATACATACTACTGACACTACCCTGTGTGTAATGCCTTGTGTGTACTCTATGATGATGTTAATGTTCCCACAGATTGGAAGTTGTGGGTCAGAACAGTGAGGGTATGGGACAGGAGAGGTCGTGGGTGCAAGTGTGGGCAACCAGGGACATGCCCCAAGTACCCACCCTGCCTGTCGTTATAATACATCAACTACAACAACAACAGCTGTATGAGCTCAGGTAAGACTCATTAGTGAGCTGAGTATGGTCCCACACTGTAACTTATATAGAATAGTGTAGCAACACTGCTGGTGTTCCCACAATGTAACTATCGAATACAATAGTGTAGCAAAACACTGCGGGTGCTCCTTTTACAGGTGGTCTGGTAATGGTGAGAATGATACTCATTCTACTGTGTACCTTTGCACCGATGGCCTCAACACCAAGCAACCATGTAAGGTCAGTACAAGGTTGCTACAAGGTATTTAAGTTTTATGGGAGATGGATGGGAACCGCTGCTATTCTTAACTTTGAAAAATGGTAGGCAGGTATGATATCCCTTGAAGGGTTGAGCTATATTCTTCTGTAATAAAGGACAGGCGATGCCAGTTGCTGACAGTGCTGACTGTTGTATCCCCTGGCAGGCTGACATCTACTGGCTGACAGTGGGTGAGCTGACATCTGTCAATCTCACTCTGGCTGACTTCAACCTGACGGATGCTGATGGAGGTTCTGGAGTGAGGTTTGGAGTGTCAGTGGAAGCTGTGGAGTCAGGGGCCTCCAGTGGTATGTCCTGGGATACCTGCACCATTCCCAGGGTATACTCCACCGCCCTCACTCCACCTACTGTAATCACGCCCATTGATGTGTAGGTAACCACCCCCATTAAGGTATTCCTACAAATGGGGATACCTGTTAACAGATAGTCTCCTCTGGGGATACCTAATAACAGAGATATCCCCCTCTAGCGATACCTATTAACAGATAGTCCCTCTAAAGCAGTGGTTCCCAAACTGGCGGTAAATTACCCCCTGGGGGTAATTTAACCATTTTTGGGGGGTAATGGAGGGGTGACAGAAAAAAAGTTATGAATTCTGAAAATCAAGAAAACAATGCGGTACCCGGTATGAGGATTATTGTTAACTTTGTCTTAGTATATAAAGTTGTAAAGTAAACCTATTATAAGTAAGTAATAAAGTTAAACCAAATAACAATAAACATCAAAAACTAATATACAGTATCAGAAAAGAAGAAATATATAGCTAAGTGTGTGGAAACCCAAATAGTATTTTGACAAGTATGCTTCAGGACAAAAGTCACTCAGTAGCCCAGATCGACCTGTCCAGTACGCGTCACTCACTTCCTGAGGCTGCCTCTATTTCACACTGTCAGTTTATCTGTTGAGCATCAGCCGAGGTAGACATAAGCTGGTATGTATGTGTACTGCCCTGTGCAGTATATAGTTAGTATTTACCCACTGTTACTGTGAATTTGTAGCTATTATTAATTTTATATATAATGTATGTGTGGTTCTTACGTTTTCAATGGTTTTGCTAGGATTAGCAGAGTATGCGAGGCTGTATACATTCACGTTTAGCCATATATATCAATAATAACAACATTTTGTGAAAGGGGTAACATACTTTATGTGGCATGTTAAATTGGGTAACAAGCTGAAAAAGTTTGGGAACCACTGCTCTAAAGGATACCTATTGACACCTACATAACGCGATATTGTTGGGTTGTAAGGGTACATTACAGCTCAGTATTGTTGGGTTATAAGGGTACATTACAGCTCAATATTGTTTGGTTATAAGGTTACATTACAGCTCAATATTATTCGGTTATAAGGGTACATTACAGCTCATATTGTTGGGTTTTGAGGGTACATTACAGTTCAGTATTGTTGGGTTATAAGGGTACATAACAGCTTGTTATTGTTGGATTTAAATTCACCCCAAGTCTGGGCCATATATACATAAATATATCAGAGGGTTAAGGGATGACCCCATATATTAATGATCTGCATATTGGGGTTAAGGGGTAACCCCGTATATTAATGGTCTGCTTATGTACCGTCAGGACCGACACCATGGCCAGGATAGAGTGGTCCTTGGACTGTGATAACTGGGCAGGTGTAGTGGAGGCCATTGAGACTATTTACTGTACAGGTTACTACAACCTCTCGCAGGACTGTTTTGGTAAGTGTCATTACATTGCCTAAAGTATTCACTCCTTGATAAGACATGTACAACACCTGAGTGTCTTTATTGATGAATAAGAAAATGTACAACATATGTCTTATTTATAAGCAAGTTCATTCTAAAATTTTTTGTTATACATTTAAAGATATATTTTTTAATTTATGTTAATGTAAAAAAATAATCATTTTGTACCAAAAGAACCTTAGGAAACTTACTTAACCTTATTATAAAAAGAGAAATTTAATTTAGCCTAATCAAAATAAATATATTTTAGATGAGTTTACAATAATTTAATACTAAACAAACTCAATGAAATATATTTTATTCGTTAGGTTCAGAATGATTTTTGCGAAATTATTGCATACACAGATTTTCGCTTGTCTTATTCGGCAAGAAGAGCGTTGTTATTTAAGCCAAAAAAAAACTTCAAGTTGTATATATTATAGAAGGTGGTCAGTACCTCAGTCATGATAGAAGGTGGTCAGTACCTCAGTCATGATAGAAGGTAGTCAGTACCTCAGTCATGATAGAAGGTGGTACCTCAGTCATGATAGAAGGTAGTCAGTACCTCAGTCATGATAGAAGGTGGTCAGTACCTCAGTCATGATAGAAGGTAGTCAGTACCTCAGTCATGATAGAAGGTGGTCAGTCCCTCAGTCATGATAGAAGGTGGTCAGTGCCTCAGTCATGATAGAAGGTAGTCAGTACCTCAGTCATGATAGAAGGTGGTCAGTACCTCAGTCATGATAGAAGGTGGTCAGTACCTCAGTCATGATAGAAGGTGGTCAGTGCCTCAGTCATGATAGAAGGTAGTCAGTACCTCAGTCATGATAGAAGGTGGTCAGTCCCTCAGTCATGATAGAAGGTAGTCAGTGCCTCAGTCATGATAGAAGGTAGTCAGTACCTCAGTCATGATAGAAGGTAGTCAGTACCTCAGTCATGATAGAAGGTGGTCAGTGCCTCAGTCATGATAGAAGGTGGTCAGTACCTCAGTCATGATAGAAGCTGGTCAGTCCCTCAGTCATGATAGAAGGTGGTCAGTGCCTCAGTCATGATAGAAGGTAGTCAGTACCTCAGTCATGATAGAAGGTGGTCAGTCCCTCAGTCATGATAGAAGGTGGTCAGTGCCTCAGTCATGATAGAAGGTAGTCAGTACCTCAGTCATGATAGAAGGTGGTCAGTGCCTCAGTCATGATAGAAGGTGGTCAGTGCCTCAGTCATGTTAGAAGGTAGTCAGTACCTCAGTCATGTTAGAAGGTAGTCAGTACCTCAGTCATGATAGAAGGTAGTCAGTACCTCAGTCATGATAGAAGGTAGTCAGTACCTCAGTCATGATAGAAGGTAGTCAGTACCTCAGTCATGATAGAAGGTGGTCAGTACCTCAGTCATGATAGAAGGTGGTCAGTACCTCAGTCATGATAGGTGGTCAGTACCTCAGTCATGATAGAAGGTGGTCAGTACCTCAGTCATGATAGAAGGTAGTCAGTACCTCAGTCATGATAGAAGGTGGTCAGTACCTCAGTCATGATAGAAGGTAGTCAGTACCTCAGTCATGATTAGAAGGTGGTCAGTACCTCAGTCATGATAGAAGGTAGTCAGTACCTCAGTCATGATAGAAGGTGGTCAGTACCTCAGTCATGATAGAAGGTAGTCAGTACCTCAGTCATGATAGAAGGTGGTCAGTACCTCAGTCATGATAGAAGGTAGTCAGTACCTCAGTCATGATAGAAGGTGGTCAGTACCTCAGTCATGATAGAAGGTAGTCAGTACCTCAGTCATGATAGAAGGTAGTCAGTACCTCAGTCATGATAGAAGGTAGTCAGTACCTCAGTCATGATAGAAGGTAGTCAGTACCTCAGTCATGATAGGTGGTCAGTACCTCAGTCATGATAGAAGGTGGTCAGTACCTCAGTCATGATAGAAGGTGGTCAGTACCTCAGTCATGATAGAAGGTAGTCAGTACCTCAGTCATGATAGAAGGTAGTCAGTACCTCAGTCATGATAGAAGGTGGTCAGTACCTCAGTCATGATAGAAGGTGGTCAGTACCTCAGTCATGATAGAAGGTGGTCAGTACCTCAGTCATGATAGAAGGTAGTCAGTACCTCAGTCATGATAGAAGGTAGTCAGTACCTCAGTCATGATAGAAGGTGGTCAGTACCTCAGTCATGATAGAAGTTGGTCAGTACCTCAGTCATGATAGAAGGTGGTCAGTACCTCAGTCATGATAGAAGGTAGTCAGTACCTCAGTCATGATAGAAGGTAGTCAGTACCTCAGTCATGATAGAAGGTGGTCAGTACCTCAGTCATGATAGAAGGTAGTCAGTACCTCAGTCATGATAGAAGGTAGTCAGTACCTCAGTCATGATAGAAGGTGGTCAGTACCTCAGTCATGATAGAAGGTGGTCAGTTATTTATTTTAAGCAAATATCCTTTCCCTATTTCAGGTGAAGTGCAGGTGGAGAGTGAAGTGTGGCTAGGTGAGGTGAAGGTGAGGCACCTAGCACCTGAAACACTCTATACTGTGTGGCTGAGAGTCACCTATCGTGCTGGAACCTCACAGTGGTCACCTGCCCAGAATTTTACCACTGATAACCCACCTGGTAGGTTCTTGGTTCACCTGATAACTCACCTGGTTCGCCTGATCTTATCGTTTAGACGTTTCTCCCAATAGTGACTATCAAGGTAGTCAGTCCCTCAATATTGACAGTTGATCAGTCCCCTGACAGGTGTGTGTCTTGATGACAGGTAGGGAGTACCTTGAAGACAGCTAGAGGTCTTGATGCCAGCTAGGGAGTGCCTTGAAGACAGCTAGAGGTCTTGATGACAGCTAGGTAGTGCCTCGAAGACAGCTAGAGGTCTTGATGACAGCTAGGGAGTGCCTTGAAGACAGCTAGAGGTCTTGATGCCAGCTAGGGAGTGCCTTGAAGACAGCTAGATGTCTTAATGCCAGCTAGAGAGTGCCTCGAAGACAGCTAGAAGTCTTGATGACAGCTAGGGAGTGCCTTGAAGACAGCTAGAAGTCTTGATGACAGCTAGGGAGTGCCTTGAAGACAGCTAGAAGTCTTGATAACAGCTAGGGAGTGCCTTGAAGACAGCTAGAGGTCTTGATGACAGCTAGGGAGTGCCTCGAAGATAGCTAGAGGTCTTGATGACAGCTACGGAGTGCCTTGAAGACAGCTAGAAGTCTTGATGACAGCTAGGGAGTGCCTCGAAGACAGCTAGAAGTCTTGATGCCAGCTAGGGAGTGCCTTGAAGACAGCTAGAGGTCTTGACGACAGCTAGGGAGTACCTCGAAGACAGCTAGAAGTCTTGATGCCAGCTAGGGAGTGCCTTGAAGACAGCTAGAAGTCTTGATGCCAGCTAGGGAGTGCCTTGAAGACAGCTAGAAGTCTTGATGCCAGCTAGGGAGTGCCTTCAAGACAGCTAGAAGTCTTGATGACAGCTAGGGAGTGCCTCGAAGACAGCTAGAAGTCTTGATGACAGCTAGGGAGTGCCTTGAAGACAGCTAGAGGTCTTGATGACAGCTAGGGAGTGCCTTGAAGACAGCTAGAGGTCTTGACGACAGCTAGGGAGTACCTCGAAGACAGCTAGAAGTCTTGATGCCAGCTAGGGAGTGCCTTGAAGACAGCTAGAAGTCTTGATGACAGCTAGGGAGTGCCTTGAAGACAGCTAGAAGTCTTGATGCCAGCTAGGGAGTGCCTTCAAGACAGCTAGAAGTCTTGATGACAGCTAGGGAGTGCCTCGAAGACAGCTAGAAGTCTTGATGACAGCTAGGGAGTGCCTCGAAGACAGCTAGAAGTCTTGATGACAGCTAGGGAGTGCCTTGAAGACAGCTAGAAGTCTTGATGCCAGCTAGGGAGTGCCTTGAAGACAGCTAGAAGTCTTGATGCCAGCTAGGGAGTGCCTTCAAGACAGCTAGAAGTCTTGATGACAGCTAGGGAGTGCCTCGAAGACAGCTAGAAGTCTTGATGACAGCTAGGGAGTGCCTTGAAGACAGCTAGAAGTCTTGATGCCAGCTAGGGAGTGCCTTGAAGACAGCTAGAAGTCTTGATGCCAGCTAGGGAGTGCCTTCAAGACAGCTAGAAGTCTTGATGACAGCTAGGGAGTGCCTCGAAGACAGCTAGAAGTCTTGATGACAGCTAGGGAGTGCCTCGAAGACAGCTAGAAGTCTTGATGACAGCTAGGGAGTGCCTTGAAGACAGCTAGAGGTCTTGATGACAGCTAGGGAGTGCCTTGAAGACAGCTAGAGGTCTTGATGACAGCTAGGGAGTGCCTTGAAGACAGCTAGAGGTCTTGATGCCAGCTAGGGAGTGCCTTGAAGACAGCTAGAAGTCTTGATGACAGCTAGAAGTCTTGATGCCAGCTAGGGAGTGCCTTGAAGACAGCTAGAGGTCTTGATGACAGCTAGGGAGTGCCTCGAAGACAGCTAGAAGTCTTGATGACAGCTAGGGTGTGCCTCGAAGACAGCTAGAAGTCTTGGTGACAGCTAGGGAGTGCCTCGAAGACAGCTAGAATTCTTGGCGACAGCTAGGGAGTGCCTTGAAGACAGCTAAAGGTCTTGATGACAGCTAGGGAGTGCCTCGAAGACAGCTAGAGGTCTTGATGACAGCTACGGAGTTCCTTGAAGACGGCTAGAAGTCTTGATGACAGCTAGGGAGTGCCTCGAAGACAGCAAGAAGTCTTGATGACAGCTAGGGAGTGCCTTGAAGACAGCTAGAGGTCTTGACGACAGCTAGGGAGTACCTCGAAGACAGCTAGAAGTCTTGATGACAGCTAGGGAGTGCCTCGATGACAGCTAGAAGTCTTGATGCCAGCTAGGGAGTGCCATGAAGACAGCTAGAAGTCTTGATGCCAGCTAGGGAGTGCCTTGAAGACAGCTAGAAGTATTGATGACAGCTAGGGAGTGCCTCGAAGACAGCTAGAAGTCTTGATGACAGCTAGGGAGTGCCTTGAAGACAGCTAGAGGTCTTGATGACAGCTAAGGAGTGTCTTGAAGACAGCTAGAAGTCTTGATGACAGCTAGGGAGTGCCTCGAAGACAGCTAGAAGTCTTGGTGACAGCTAGGGAGTGCCTTGAAGACAGCTAGAAGTCTTGATGACAGCTAGGGAGTGCCTTGAAGACAGCTAGAAGTCTTGATGACAGCTAGGGAGTGCCTTGAAGACAGCTAGAGGTCTTGATGCCAGCTAGGGAGTGCCTTGAAGAGAGCTAGAGGTCTTGATGACAGCTAGGGAGTGCCTTGAAGAGAGCTAGAGGTCTTGATGACAGCTAGGGAGTGCCTTGAAGACAGCTAGAAGTCTTGATGACAGCTAGGGAGTGCCTCGAAGACAGCTAGAAGTCATGATGACAGCTAGGGAGTGCCTTGAAGACAGCTAGAAGTCTTGATGACAGCTAGGGAGTGCCGTGAAGACAGCTAGAGGTCTTGATGCCAGCTAGGGAGTGCCTTGAAGACAGCTAGAAGTCTTGATGACAGCTAGGGAGTGCCTCGAAGACAGCTAGAAGTCTTGATGACAGCTAGGGAGTGCCTTGAAGACAGCTAGAAGTCTTGATGACAGCTAGGGAGTGCCTCGAAGACAGCTAGAAGTCTTGATGCCAGCTAGCGAGTGCCTTGAAGACAGCTAGAAGTCTTGATGACAGCTAGGGAGTGCCTTGAAGACAGCTAGAAGTCTTGATGCCAGCTAGGGAGTGCCTTGAAGACAGTAGAGTCTTGATGACAGCTAGGGAGTGCCTCGAAGACAGCTAGAAGTCTTGATGCCAGCTAGGGAGTGCCTTGAAGACAGCTAGGGAGTGCCTTGAAGACAGCTAGGGAGTGCCTTGAATCAGTAAAAGGTCTTGTTTGACAGCAAAGGAGTGCCCGAAGAAGCTAAATCTTGATGACATTTGGGAGTCCTTTGAAGACAGAAAAAGGTCTTGAGGGACAGTAAGGGATTTCCCTTGAAGAAGCTAAAAGTCTTGATGACCGCTAGGGATCCCTTGAAGAGGTTTAGAGGTCTTGATCCCAAACCCTAGGGAGTGCTCGAAGACACCCGGGGGAATTTTAAGGGGGGGAACGTTTTGGGAGTGCCCCCGGAAACAGTTTTGGGGGAAATTCACAGTTTTTAGGGATTCCCTTCGAAGGGCAGAAAAACCCTTGTGCTTTTTAAAGTCCCTCAAGCCGGGTGAAATTTGTTTTACAGCTAGGGGAGTGCCTCGAAAGAAAGTAGAAAAGTCTTGATGGAAGGGTGGGAGTCCTCAAGCCAGTAAAAGGGTTCTTGATGAAGAAGGGATTTCCCTTGAAGAAAGGTGGAAGCCCTTGATGAAGAAGGGGAGTCCTTTGAAGCGGGGCTAGAAGTCTTGATGAAGGGGGGAGTACCTTTTGAAGAAGTAGAAGTCTTGATAAAAGGGTGGGTCCTTTGAAAAAGGGTGGGGGTCCTTTGATGAAAAGGGGTGCCCTTTTGAACGGGTGGATGGTCTTGATGAAAGGGGGGGGGGGGGGGGGGGGGGCCCCCCAAGCCCCCCCCCCCCCCCCCCCAAGGGGGCCCCCCCCCCCCCCCCCCCCTGGGGGGCCGGGGGTTTTGGTTCAGTTCCTTTAAGCAATAAAAGGTGGTCAGAAAACCTTTAGAAGAATAGGGGGTTTGGTCCAGTAATTTTGCCTTGAAAGAAGTGGGTCGCCCAAGGATGTTGAAGGGGGCAAAAGGTCTTGATAGGGGGTTTCCAAGACCTGGGGTCTTGATAAAAGGGTGGATTTCCTGAAAAAAGGGTGGAGTTTTGTCATATTAGGGGTCAAGACCCGGGGTCATGAAGAAAGGGGAGCCTTGGGAAAAAAGGGGTGAGCCTTGTCATTGGGGAAGGGTTGAAACCTGGGGTCTTAAATAAAGGGGAGTCCTCGTAGAAGAAGGGGGGTTGGTATTATTTTTTATAGGGGGGTCTTTTCCCCCAGTCTTGGGTTCTCCTATTTGGTTAAAAATTCTCCCCCCCCCCCCCCCCCCCCCCCCCCTCTTGATAAAGGTTTTTCAGTCTTATTTCTTGTGGGTGGCAGTACCTTTGTCAGTTTAAATTCCCACCCCCCTCTTTTTCCATGTAAAAGGGGGTGTATTTTTATTCATGATAAAAGGTATCTACCTCGTCGATAGAAGGTATTTCAGTCCCTAAGTCATGATAGAAGGTGGTCACCCCCTTTAGCAGGGATAAAAGGTGGTCATACCCTCAGTCATGAAAAAAGGTGGTCGTACCTCGTCTTGAAGAAAGGTGGTCATTTCCTCGAAAGGGATAAAGGTGGGCGTACCTCGTAAAGATAGAAGGGGGGTTTCAGTCCCTCGTCTTTGGTTTGAAGGGTTATCAGTACCTCAGCTTGATAAAAGGGGTAGTCGGGCCTCAGTCTTTGTGGTTTGGTCCGTCCCCTTTAGTCATAAAGGGAAGGGGGTCAGTACCTCGGCATGATAGAAGGGGGTCAGTCCTCAGTCATGTTTAAAGGGTTTGGTCATTCCCTAAAGTCTTGAAAAGGGTGGTCATTTCCTCATCATGGGGGGGGGGGGATAAAAGGGGTGGCATCCCTCAGTAATGATAGGGTGGTCAGTACCTCAGCCCTTTATAGGGTGGTCAGTACCTCAGTCATGAAAGAAGGGGGGTAGTACCTCGAAATGATAAAAGGTATTTCAGTACCTCAGCATGATAAAAGGGTGTCGGGTACCTCAGTCATGATAGGGGGGGCCAGCCCTTGTCATGATAGAAGGGGGTCATTACCTCTTTTCATGATGGGAAGGGGGTCAACCTCATTTCATGATAGAAGGTGTCGTACCCAGTCTTGTTTGGGGTCAGTACCTCAGTCTTGATAGAAGGGGTCAGTACCTCGTCATGATAAAAGGGTGGTCGTACCCCCGGGCATATAGAAGGGGTCATTTCCTCAGTCGGATAGGGGTTTCCCCCCCTTTTTCCCTTAGTCATGTTAGAAGGTGTCAGTACCTCAGTCATGATAAAAGGTGGTCAGTACCTCAGTAAATATAAAAAGGGGGTTTCAGAAAACCTTTCAGTCATGAAAAGAAGGGGGTCACCCCCCAGTCATGAAAAAAAGGGGGGGGGCATACCTAGTCATGATGGGAAAGGTGGTCAGTACCTCAGTCATGATAAAAAGGTGGCCCAGTACCTCATATGATAAAAGGGGTGGCCATTACCTCATTCATGATAAGGTGGTCAGAAACCCTCAGTATGTTGAAGGTGGTCAGTCCCTCAGTCATGATAAAAAGTGGTCAGCCCCTTAGTCATGAAGAAGGGGGTCGGGTACCTCGGTCATGATAGAAGGTGGTCGGGTACCTCACCCTGATAAAAGGTGGTCAGTCCTTTAGCCATGATAGGGGGGGTCAGTTCCTCATCATGAAAGTGGTGGTCAGTCCCTCGTCATGATAGAAGGGGGTCGACCTCAGTCATGATGAAGGGGTCAACCTCAGTCATGATAGGGTTCAGTACCTCAGTCTGAAAGAGGTGGTCGTACCTCAGTATGATAGAAGGTGGTCAGTACCTCGTCATGATAAAAAGGTGTCAGTACCCCCCAGTCTTGATAAAAAGGTGGTCAGCCCTTAGTCAGAAAGGTGGTCATCCCTCAGCCCAATGTTTAAAGGTGGCAGTCCCTTTAGCCATGTTAGAAGGTAGTCAGTACCTCAGTCATGATAAAGGGGGTCATCCCCAAATGGGGGATAAAAGGGGTGGTCATTACCTCAGTCATAAATAAAAGGGAGCCCTCCCCCTCAGTCATGATAGAAGGTGGTCAGTCCCTTTCAGTCATGATAGGTGGTCAGTTTTTAGTCATGTTAGAAGGGGGTCAGAAACCCCTCATGTTAAAAGGGTGGCCCAAAACCTCAGTCTTGATAAAAGGGTTGGTCAGTACCTCAGTAATATAGGGGGGTCATACCTCAGTCATGGGGGGGGGGAAAAGGGGGGGGAAGAAGGTGGCCCAGTACCTCTTTTAAGATAGGGGTTGTTACCTCAGTCATGATAGGGTTTTCAGCCCTTAGTCATGATAGAAGGGGGTTTCATTTTCCCCTCAGTCATGAAAAGAAGGGGCCCAGTCCCTTATCATAAATTAAAAGGGTAGTCAGTCCCACAGTCTTGATAGGGTGGTCATTTCCCTTGTCATGATAGAAGGTGGTAAATTTTCCTCGGTCAGGGATAAAGGTGGTCAGAAACCTCAGCCCATGTTTTAAAAGGGTGGTCAGTACCTCGGGTTTTGATGGGTTTGGTTTTTCATACCTCAGTCATGAAAGGTGGTCAGTACCTCAGCCCATGAAAAAAGGGGTGGTCCCCCCCTCGGGTCTTTTATAGAAGGGGGTCAGAAACCTCAGTCATGATAGGTGGTCAGTACCTCAGTCAGGATAGGGGGGGGAAAAGTCAGTTATACCTCATTCATGATAGAAGGTGGTCAGTCCCTTAGCCCATGATGGAAGGTGGTCAGTCCCTCGTCATGATAGAAGGTGGTCAGTACCTCAGCCCATGATAAAAGGTGGTCAGTACCTCACCCCCCCCCCCCCCCCCCCCCCCCCCCCCCCCCCCCACCCCCCCCCCCCCCCCCCCCCCCCCCCCCCCCCCCCCCCCCCCCCCCCCCCCCCCCCCCCCCCCCCCCCCCCCCCCAAAAACCCCCCCGCCCCCCCTTTTTTCCCATGTTTAGAAGGTGGTCGACCTCAAAAAAGATAGAAGGTAGTCATACCTCAGTCAGGGAAAAGAAGGTGGTCAGTCCCTCGGGCATGATAGGGGGGTTTCAGTACCTCAGCCCATGTTTAGGTGGGTAGTAACCTCAGCATGAAAAAAGGTGGCAGTCCTCAGTCATGATAGGGGTTTCGTACCTCATCATGTTTAGGGTGGCCCGGGTCCCTTCCAGCATGTTTAAAGGGGTCAGTACCTCGCCCATGAAAGAAGGTGGTCATTACCTCAGTCAGTAAAAGGGTTTGGTCAGTACCTCAGCCCATATGGGGGGTCACCCCCTTAGCATGATAAAAGGTGGTCAGTCCCCTCGGTCATGAAAAGGGGGTTTCGAAACCCGGGTAAAAGATAGAAGGTGGTCAGTACCTAGTTTTAAAAAGGGTGGTCATACCTCAGTCTGAAAAAAGGTTTTCAGTCCCTTCCGTCATGTTAAAGGGGTCAGATCCTCAGTCATGATAGAAGGGGGTTCAGCCCCCAAAAAAACCCCCAAATTACCTCAGTCTTTTTTTGGGTGGTCAGTACCTCAGCCCATGATAAAAGGGGTGGTCAGACCTCAGTATGAAAAAGGTGGTCAGTCCCTCAGTCTTTTTTTGAAGGGGGGCCAGTCCCATCATGATAGGGTGGCAGTACCTCAGTCATGATAGAAGGTGGTCATTTCCTCAGTCATGATAGGTGGTCAGTACCTCAGTCATGATAGAAGGTTTTCAGTACCTCAGTCATGATAGGGTGGTCAGTCCCTCAGTCATGATAGTTGGGGGGTCAGTACCTCGATAAAAGGTGGTCACCCCCTTTAGTCATGATAAAAGGGTTTGGTCAGAAACCTCGGTAAAGATAGGGTGGTATACCCCCCGGGGCAGGATAAAAGGGGGTCATAACCTCAGTCATGTAGGTGGTCAGTACCTCGTCATGAAAAAAAGGGGTCAGAAAACTCGTCATGTTTGAAGGGGGGTCAGTACCTCAGTATGATAGGGGGTCATCCCTAGTAAATGATAAAAGGTGGGTCAGTACCTCAGTCATGATAAAAGGGTGGTCATTTCCCTCAGTCATGTAAAGGGTTGGGTCAGTACCCCTGTCATGATAGAAGGGGGTCAGTCCCTTAGCTTGTTAGAAGGTGGTCAAAACCTCAGTCATTGTGGGAAGGGGGGGTCAGTACCTCTTCATGATAGAAGGTGGTCGTATCCTCTTCATGAAAAAGGGGTCTTTAACCTCAGTCATGATAAAGGGTGGTCTTTTCCCTCAGTCATGATAGGGGTTTCCCAGTCCCTTTCCAGCCCTGAAGAAGGGTCAGTACCCTCAGTCATGATAGGGGCCCAGCCCCCTTATTTCATGATAAAAAGGGGGTAGTCCCTCGTATGATAAAGGTGGTCAGTACCCAGTCATGATAAAAGGGGGGGGGTCAGTCCCCTCAGTCATGATGGGGGGTAAAGTACCTCAGTCTGATAGGGTAGTCAGTACCTCAGTCATGATAGAAGGGGGGGTCAGTACCTCAGCCCAGGGAAGGTGGTCAGTACCTCGTCATGATAGGGTGGCCGTCCCTCAGTCATGATAAAAGGGTTTGGTCATTTCCCTCATTCAGGATAAAAGGGTTCAGAAACCTCAGTAGGGATAGAAGGTGGCAGTACCTCAGTCATGATAGGGTGGTCAGCCCTTTGTACAGGATAAAAGGGGGTCAGTACCTCGGTCATGAAAGAAGGTTTTCAGTACCCAGTATGATAAAAGGGTGGTCAGTCCCCTTCAGTCATGATAGGGGGGTCAGAACCTCAGTCATGATAAAAGGGGTGTCGTACCTCGTCAGTAAAAGGTGGTCAGACCTCAGTCATGATAGAAGGGGGTTTCATACCTCAGTCATGTTTAAGGTGGTCAGTACCTCAGTCTGATAAAAGGTGGTCAGAACCTCAGCCCTGATAAAAGGTGGTCAGTCCCTTTCAGCATGATAAAAGGGTTGGTCTTTCCCCCGGGTTTTGTTTAAAAAGGTGGTAAGTACCTCGGGTAATGATAAAAGGGGTGGCCCAGCCCCCCCCCATCATTGTTTAGAAGGTGGTAAACCCTAAAGTCAATAAAAAGGGGGTCAGTACCTCAGTCAGGGAAAAAAGGTTTGCCCAGTACCCCCAGTCAGGGTTAGAAGGTTTTCATTCCCTTTAGTCATGAAAGAAGGTGTCAAGTACCCCCAGTCATGATAGGGTGGTCAGTACCTCGGGTCTTTATAAAAGGTAGCAGTACCCTAAAGTCATGATAGGGGTGGTCATTTCCCCTCGTCAGGGTAAAAGGAGTCAGTACCCCCATTTCATGTTTAAGGTTTGGTCAGTACCTCAGCATGTTAGGGGGGTTTCAGTACCTCAGTAATGTTAGGGGTGGTCAGTACCTCAGTCATGTTTGAAGGTGGTCAGTACCTCAGTCATGATAGAAGGGGGTCAGTCCTCAGTCAGATAGAAGGTGGTCAGTACCTAAGTCATGTTTGGGTGGTCAGAAACCTCAGCCCAGTTTTGGAAGGTGGAAAGAAACCTCAGTCATGATAGAAGGTGGTCAGTACCTCAGTCATGATAAAAGGGGGGCCCATTAAACCCTCAGTAAATGATTAAGGGTGGTCAGTACCCCCAGTCATGATAGAAGGTGGTCAGTACCTCAGTCAGTTTAAAAAGGTGGTCAGTACCTCGCATGATAAAAGGGTTTAGTCAGTCCCTCAGTCATAAATAAAAGGGTTCAGTCCCTTTCAGTCTTGATAGAAGGTGGTCAGTACCTCACCCTGATAAAAAGGTTTTTCAGACCTCATCTTGTTAGGGGGTTCATACCTCGGGTAAAGATAAAAGGGGCAGTACCTCAGTCATAAAATAAAAGGTGGTCAGTCCCTAAAATGATAGAAGGGGGTTTCAGTACCTCAGTAAAGATAGAAGGTGGTCAGTACCTCAGTCAGATAAAAAGGTGGTCAGAAAACCTCATCATGATAAAGGTTCAGTACCTCAGTCAAAAATAGAAGGTAGTCAGTACCTCTTTTCCATGATAGGGGGGGTCAGTACCCAGTCATAAATAAAAGGGGTTTCGTCCCTCACATGATAAAAGGGGTGGTCGTACCTCAGTCATGATGGGAAGGGGGTCAGTCCCTCGCCTGTTAGAAAAAAAAAGCCCCAGTACCCCCCAGTCATGATAAAGGTGGTCGTACCTCAGTCATGATAGGGGTGGTCAGTACCTCAGTCATGATAGAAGGTAGTCAAAACCTCAGTCATGATAGGGTGGCCCCGTACCTCATTTCATGATAAAAGGGTTTGGTCAGAACCTCGGGCATGATAGGTGGTATTTCCCTCAGTCATGATAAAGGTGGTCGTCCCCTCAGTCAGGGATGGGTGGTCAGTACCTCAGTCATGATAGAAGGTTCAGTACCTCAGTCATTTTTGGTGGCGTACCTCAGTCATGATAGGGGACAGTACCTCATTCTTTGATAGGGTGGTCAGTACCTCAGTCATGATAGGGGTAGTGGGACCTCAGTCATGTTAGGGGGTCGTACTCAGTCATGAATAGGGTGGTCAGTACCTCAGTCTTTGTTTGGTTTGGTCGGGTCCCTCAGCATGATAGGGGTGGTCAGTACCTCAGTCATGGATAGGGTTCGGGGTACCCCCAGTCAGATAGGGTGGTCGAAACCCTAAAGTCATGAAAAATGTGGGTCAGTTTACCCCCCAGTCATGATGGGTGGTAAGTCCCTCAGTCATGAAAGAAGGTGGTCAGACCTCATTTAAATGATGGGGGTTTTCAGTCCCCTCAGTCATGATAAAGGTGGTCGTATCGTCATGTTTAAAAAGGTGGTCAGTACCTCAGCTGATAGAAGGTGGTCAGTACCTCATTTCCATGATAAAAGGTGGTCTTTACTCAGTCATGATAGGGGAAACAGTACCTCAGCGGGAATAAAAGGGTGGTAGAAAACCTCAGTCATGATAGAAGGTGGTCATTTCCCCAGTCATGATAGAAGGTGGTCAAAACCTCATCATAAATAGAAGGTGGTCAGTCCCTCGTCATGATAAAGGGGTTGGTCGTACCTCGTCATGATAAAGGGGTGGTCATTACCTAGTCTTTGTTAGAAGGTAGTCAGTACCTCAGTCATGATAGAAGGTGGTCAGTACCTCATTTCATGATAGAAGGTAGTCTTTTACCTCAGTCATAAATTGAAGGGGGGTCAGTACCTCAGTCATGATAGAAGGAAAGCCCGAAACCTCAGTCAAAAGGGGGAATATATAGGGGGGGGCATGTGGGTTAGTCCCTCAGCCCAGGAAAAAAAGGTTCAGCCCCCTTCAGTATGATAGAAGGTGGTCATACCTCAGTCATGAAGAAGGTTTTCAGTACCTCAGTCATGATGGGAATGTGGTCAGTACCTCAGTCATGATTGAAGGTGGTTCGTCCCCTCAGTCATGAAAAAGGTTTTCAGTACCTCAGTCAAAAAAGAAGGGGTCAGTCCCTCACCATGATAGAAGGTGGGTCAGCCTCAGCATGATAGAAGGGGTTTCGGGACCTAAAGGCCCATGATAAAAGGGGGGGGTCAGTACCTCAGTCTGATAAAAGGGTTGGCCCAGTACCTCAGTCATGATAAAAGGGGTCAGTCCCTCAGTATGATAAAAGGGGTGGTCAGTACCATCTGATAGAAGGTGGTCAGAACCTCGGCAAAATAGAAGGGGTCAGTACCTCAGTCTTTGATAAAAAGGTGGTCAGTACCTCAGTCATGAAAAAGGGTTTAGTCATACCCGTCATAAAGAAGGTGTCGTACCTCAGTCATGATGGGTGGTCAGTACCTCAGTCATGAAGAAGGAGTCATTTACCAGCCCATGATGGGGAAAGAAATTTTTTCAGTACCTCAGTCATGATGAAGGTGTCAGTCCCTCAGTCATGAAGGTGGTCAGTCCCTCAGTCATGATAAAAGGGTAGTCAGTACCTCATCATGAGGGGTGGTCGTACCTCGTCTAAAAAGAAGGTGGTCGTACCTCGGGCCCATGTTTAAATGTTCGCCCCGTCAGTAAGGGGGAAAGGGGAAAAGGTTTGTCAGTACCTCAGTAAAAGATAGAAGGTGGTCATTCCCTTCAGTCATGATAAAAGGGTGGTCGTCCCTCAGTATGTTAAAAAGGGGGGGTCAGTCCTCAGTCATGATAAAAGGTGGTCAGTACCTCTACATTTAGAAGGTAGTCAGTACCTAAAGTCATGATAAAAGGGTTTAGCAGTCCCCTCAGCCCAATGATAGAAGGTGGGGCCCGAAACCCTCAGCCCCATGATAGGGGGCATACCCAGTAAAGATAGGGGGGGGTAAATTTCCTCAGTCATGTTAGGTGGTCAGTACCTCAGCCCAATGAAGGAAAGTCAGACCTCAGTATGATAGGGGGCAGTACCCTCCCCCCTTTGATAGGTGGTCATTTACCCCCAGTATGTTTAGAAGGTAGTCAGTCCCTCAGTCATGATGGGTGGTCAGTACCTCAGTCTTGATAAAAGGGTTTGGTCAGTACCTCAGTCATGATAGGTGGTCATTTCCCCCAGTATGTGGGTTGGTCATACCTCATTTCAGGGGATAAAAAGGTGGTCATACCTCAGTCATGATAGGGTTTTATTTCGAAACCTCATTAAAGATGGGTGGTCAGTACCTCAGTCTGATGGTAGTCAGTACCTCAGTCATAAATTAAAAGGGTTTTGGTCAGAAACTCAGTCTTGTTTTGGGGTTTGGTCGGGTACCTCAGTCATGTTTAAGGGGGTCAGAAACCTCAGTCATATAAAAGGGGGTTCCGTACCTCAGTCTTTATAGGGTTTCAGTACCTCAGTCAGGGATAGGGTGGTCAGTACCCGTCATGATGGGTGGTCAAAACCTCGTCATGATAAAAGGGTGGTCAGTACCTCAGTCTTTAATAAGGTGGTCGTCCCCTCAGCATGTTAAAAGGTAGTCAGTACCTCAGTCATGAAAAATTGGTCAGTACCTCAGCATGTGGTATTTCAGTCCCTCAGTCAGGGAAGGGGTTTATCATCCCTAAACCTTTAACACTGACACCCCCCCGTGGGGTATTTTACCCCCCCAAATAAAAGGAACCCAGGGGGCCGCACGCGTCCCCCCCCCAAAAAAAAAACAACCCAGGGGTTTCCCCCCCAAAAATCCCCCCCCCGGGGGGGCCACGGGGTCTGGCCACGGGGGCCATCGGCCCAAAAAAATTCGGGGGCATATGTTGGCGTGTCCTGGTTTCGTACCCCATCTTAGCAGGAAGTAAGAAAAACTGGGATGGGGATCCTTGTCTAAAAATCACTTCCTATTTCTTTAGAAAATGCTAAACCCCAAGGGGTTAGCTCCCCTGGGTTAAAAAACCCCTCCCAGGTTAAAATTCACCTTGTTGTTACAGGCGGTAAAGGGCCCGACTTCCTGGCGCAAACCAGATTTACCTAACTTACCACCTGGACGGGTTTCGTGAGGTGAGCCCCAAGTAAATTTTGGGTGCATTTAAGCGACCCTAGGTGATCTAGATTAATATAGGCGTTTCCCGGGGGGAAGAAAGCCGTTATAGGTGAGTCAAGGTGACTTTAAAAATGATTTCTTTGTGAATTGGGATAATTTTAAGGGGTTTCTAAGTGAGAAAAGGGGTGAATCTGGGTGTTTTTTTTTAGGTGAGTCTAGGTGAATTTTAACGCGTTCTTGTTGAATGAAAGTGAATCAAAGGGGGAGCCTAGGTGATTTCTAAGTGAGCCCTAGGTGATCTAGGGGGCCTAGGTGAGTCTGGTGAATCAAATAAACCCTAGTTTGAAACTTGGTGATTCTGGGTAAATAGAAGTTCTAGAAGAATCTTGGTGAATTTAGATGAATGCTGGTCATTATAGGTGAGTCTAGGTGAGTGTAGATGAGTCTAGGTAAGTCTTATTCTAGATGAGTGTAGACAAGTCTAGGTGAGTCTTGGTGAGTCTATATGAGTCTAGGTGAGTGTAGATGAATCTAGTTGAGGCTGTGTGAGTCTAGGTGAGTGTAGATGAGTCTAGGTGAGTGTAGTGGTGGGTACGCAGGTTCACCTCAATAGTAACAATCTTGTATATTTCGACAGTACCCCAAACCATCTTCAGTGAGATTAAGAAATTCAAGGAGCCTTGTCAGCACTGTCAGTGATCCACCGTCAGCACCTGTCAGCTCTGTCAGGAACGGCGTACCAAGTAGGTAGGTACCTTGTTCCTGATACCACTGTAAGGTACCTTGTTCCATTAACCATCCAAGCAGCCTTAATGACCCTCGTGTAGTAGATAGACTTAAAACCCCATTAACCAACCAACCAGTCTTAATGACCCTGGTGTAGTAGATAGACTTTAAACCCCATTAACCAACCAACCAGTCTTAATGACCCTGGTGTAGTAGATAGACTTTAAACCCCATTAACCAACCAACCAGTCTTAATGACCCTGGTGTAGTAGATAGACTTTAAACCCCATTAACCAACCAACCAGTCTTAATGACCCTGGTGTAGTAGATAGACTTTAAACCCCATTAACCAACCAACCAGTCTTAATGACCCTGGTGTAGTAGATAGACTTTAAACCCCATTAACCAACCAACCAGTCTTAATGACCCTGGTGTAGTAGATAGACTTTAAACCCCATTAACCAACCAACCAGTCTTAATGACCCTGGTGTAGTAGATAGACTTTAAACCCCATTAACCAATCAACCAGTCTTAATGACCCTGGTGTAGTAGATAGACTTTAAACCCCATTAACCAACCAACCAGTCTTAATGACCCTGGTGTAGTAGATAGACTTTAAACCCCATTAACCAACCAACCAGTCTTAATGACCCTGGTGTAGTAGATAGACTTTAAACCCCATTAACCTAGTAACCATCTTTGACAGGTCACACATGGAGGCGGTAGATGGTGGACGAGGTGTGGCCCTGACTAGCCACACACTTCACCAAGCTATTGAGAGTAGTGACGGTTCACCAGAGGACGTTACCAGGTCGACTGATGTTAGTGCTGGGACGAGCAGGGAGTCGAACCGTGACCCTGGTGTGCTGGTGCCTTACACCGTCTATGATGTGACTTCGTCACAGACCTCTGGAGTGCCTTCGTCACAGACCTCTGGAGTGCTTTCGTCACAGACCTCTGGAGTGGCCTCGTCACAGACTTCTGGAGTGGCCTCATCACAGACTTCTGGAGTGGCCTCATCCCAGACCTCCAGCACACTGCAGGACTCTGGATATGTGGTACCCATCTTCCCTGATGATACACTCTCTCCACCACCCATAAAAGTAAGCAGTTCACTTGAGAATCTGACCACTATGTTGATGAACAAGACCCTGACATCTGGATACGTCGCTGTGGAACCACGTCACTTTGCTGCTGAAGCAAGCAGTGACACTGCTGTAGCAAACAGTGACACTGCTGTAACAAGCAGTGACACTGCTGTAGCAAGCAGTGATCTTACGCCCCATGGAACGAGAAAACTTATAAATTTAGATGACACGGAGACAAGTGGCTACGATATTACAGATCCACAACATTTCTGGTCTGAAAGTATACCTCCGGGTACAGGCTATGTTGCAGTACCACCACCTGACTTTGGTACGCTGCCCCAGGCAACAGACATTGCTAGCCATGACAGGGCACAACACAGGGACCCACAGTCATGGCTTGTGTCTACCCCAGAGAAAGACAGCAGCAAGAAAGGATATATAATGCTAGATTTCCTTGTAGGAAACAGAGATGACCATCCCTCATCCCAGGAGCAAGCATCATCACCTACACCCTTATTGCTCGCTGGAGAGCGTGATTCTGGAGATGGATCTTGCAAGTACAGCTCTCAGTTTGCAGAATCAATGCCATATATCAATTTCAACGAGGCTATGAGAACTTTTACAGCGGAAGATGCAGCAGGAACTGTTGCAGAGGAACTTACGCAGCTACTCAGTGTTGCACCTTCTCCAGGTTATGTTGCTATCCAGCCACCAGACTTCGGTGCGCCAAGACAGTGCACCAGCCAGGACACTCTGGAAGACACCGTGCACGATTTAGCAAGTGAAACTCACAGATCTAACGAAGATAAGATCATTCTTAACCCTAAACCCGTAATGCAGCCACTGACTGACCCTGTCAACCATCCCACAACACCCACACTGCTACAGGTAGATCCAGGGACATCCACCAGAGGGTTCAACAAAGGTTCTGGGTCCACGAATGAGGCATCTGTGGATAATATTGGTGCTGGCAGCAGTGGGTATGTAGCACTCCCAATACCTCACCAGGTACAAGCCTGGGATGCCCTCTCCAGTGATGGATGCCCTCGTGGATCTATCGACACGTCACGTCTTATCACAGGACAACACGACCCATCACAATACCTCACTACCAGACCACAAGACCCCCCGCAATACCTCACTACCAGACCACAAGACCCCCCGCAATACCTCACTACCAGACCACAAGACCCCCCGCAATACCTCAATACCAAATCACAAAACCCCCAAGAACCAGAATACCTCACCTTGAAAGACCTTGTGAAATACGACAGCCATCCTGGTACCCCAGTACTAAATGGCAAGAAGACTGATACCACACTAGTGACTAGTGATACCACAACACCAGTGACTAGTGATACCACAACACCAGTGACTAGTGATACCACAACACCAGTGACTAGTGATACCACAACACCAGTGACTAGTGATACCACAACACCAGTGACTAGTGATACCACAACACCAGTGACTAGTGATGGTAGCTGCAGTAACGAGAGCCACGGTGTGGTGTTGAGAAGAAAGAGATCAGTATCAGAGGGAACTCTCGTAGGCTACAGTAGAGTTGGAACTTCCTCTTACTCCTGAACTTTCATCTTGAAATTGAACTTGTTATCTGCAAACTGAACTTGTTGTCTTTATACTTTTCGTCTTAAATGGAGCTTTCAGCCTTAAATGGAGCTTTCAGCCTTAAATGGAACTTTCAGCCTTAAATGGAACTTTCAGTCTTAAATGGAACTTTCAGTCTTAAATGGAACTTTCAGTCTTAAATGGAACTTTCAGCCTTAAATGGAACTTTCAGCCTTAAATGGAACTTTCAGTCTTAAATGGAACTTTCAGCCTTAAATGGAACTTTCAGTCTTAAATGGAACTTTCAGCCTTAAATGGAACTTTCAGTCTTAAATGGAACTTTCAGTCTTAAACAGAACTACCAGCGTTAAACGGAACTTTCAGTTTAAATGGAACTTCAGTTTAAAGAACTTCAGCTTAAACAGAACTATCAGTGTTAAACGAACTTCCAGCGTTAAAGAACTCAGTTAAACTAGGAACTTTCAGTGTTAAAGAACTTCAGCTTAAAGGGAACTTTCAGTTTAAATGAACTTTCAGTTTAAATGGAACTTTCAGTCTTAAATGGAACTTTCAGTCTTAAACAGAACTACCAGTGTTAAACAGAACTATCAGTGTTAAACAGAACTACCAGTGTTAAACAGAACTACCAGTGTTAAACAGAACTACCAGTGTTAAACAGAACTACCAGTGTTAAACAGAACTATCAGTGTTAAACAGAACTACCAGTGTTAAACAGAACTACAGTGTTAAACAGAACTACAGTGTTAACAGAACTACCAGTGTTAAACAGAACTACCAGTGTTAAACAGAACTACCAGCGTTAAACAGAACACTACCAGTGTTAAACAGAACTACCAGCGTTAAACAGAACTACCAGCGTTAAACAGAACTACCAGTGTTAAACAGAACTACCAGCGTTAAACAGAACTACCAGCGTTAAACAGAACTACCAGCGTTAAACAGAACTACCAGTGTTAAACAGAACTATCAGTGTTAAACAGAACTACCAGCGTTAAACAGAACTATCAGTGTTAAACAGAACTACCAGCGTTAAACAGAACTACCAGTGTTAAACAGAACTACCAGTGTTAAACAGAACTACCAGCGTTAAACAGAACTATCAGTGTTAAACAGAACTACCAGTGTTAAACAGAACTACCAGCGTTAAACAGAACTATCAGTGTTAAACAGAACTATCAGTGTTAAACAGAACTACCAGCGTTAAACAGAACTATCAGCTGTTAAACGAACTACAGTGTTAAACAGAACTACCAGCGTTAAACAGAACTATCAGTGTTAAACAGAACTATCAGTGTTAAACAGAACTACCAGCGTTAAACAGAACTATCAGCGTTAAACAGAACTATCAGTGTTAAACAGAACTACCAGCGTTAAACAGAACTATCAGTGTTAAACAGAACTATCAGTGTTAAACAGAACTATCAGCGTTAAACAGAACTATCAGTGTTAAACAGAACTATCAGTGTTAAACAGAACTATCAGCGTTAAACAGAACTATCAGTGTTAAACAGAACTATCAGTGTTAAACACAGCTATCAGTCTTAAAGACATGTTAACCTACAATAACACAGATTAACCCATATTAACATAGATTTAACTTGTATTTTCTTATACCAGAGACCTGTTTCAGTCCCTCTGGTCTGAGACCAGCCTGCCTGGTGGCCCAAACTGTCAATTCTGGCAGCCTACATGCCACCACAGCCTGCCTGATCACCGCTATTTTATATTTTAAGTACAGACTTATATAAGTTATCCATACCCCGGTGGGGATAGAACCCGCGGTCATAGAGTCTCAAAACTCCAGACCGTCGCGTTAGCCACTGGACCAGCTAGCCACAATAAGATTCATCCAACTAGGTATATTTCTACACCATAGGAAGGTTAGCATAGGCCACCACTGTGACCACAAATGCAAGTTTTTTTACAGACGAATCTCCAGCTAGCGTGGCCGTGACGAACTCTAGCTCAAGTCCCTTCACTGCCGTCAACATGACTCACGAAATCGTAATCGTCTGGAGTTTTGAGACTCTCTGACCGCGAGTTCAATCCCGGCCGGGGTATGGTTTGTTTCCAATCGTGTCATTACGATTTCGTGAGTCAGTAATATGAGTTATCTTTAATATTAACGTATATAATACAAAATACTGGAGTATACTGTATGTATGTTGTATGTATATTATCGTGCAGTGTATATACACTGAGATATACACCTCTCAGTGTATATACACTGAGATATACACTCTCAGTCTATATACACTGAGATATACACCTCTCAGTGTATATACACTGAGATATACACCTCTCAGTGTATATACACTGAGATATACACCTCTCAGTGTATATACACTGAGATATACACCTCTCAGTGTATATACACTGAGATATACACCTCTCAGTGTATATACACTGAGATATACACCTCTCAGTGTATATACACCAAACTGTGACTAACTATACATATTTCTGTATAAGACAGGATAATTTACGATAACCTAGGATGACCTAGGATAAGCTAGGATAACCGCTAGAGGTAAGAGTGCTAGTTTCTGGGTGGTTCAAGCAAGGGAGCGGCGGTTCGACCCCCTCCACACACGATTACATAAGCACAGTACAAATAAGGAGATTTGTTTTCCAGGACGGTATTAAAGAATTGACTTTAAACCTGTGATAAATATTTTTATTTTCCTTTATCCTGGGTTATCTTGGGCTAATCTGGGTTATCCTGGGCTATCCTGGGTTACCCTGAGCTATCCTGGGTTACCCTGGACTATCCTGGGTTATCCTGGACTATCCTGGGTTATTCCGGGCTATCCTGGGTTATCCCGGGCTATCCTGGGTTATCCTGGGCTATCCTGGGTTATCCTGGGCTATCCTGGGTTACCCTGAGCTATCCTGGGTTATCCCGGGCTATCCTGGGTTATCCTGGGCTATCCTGGGTTATCCTGGGCTATCCTGGGTTACCCTGAGCTATCCTGGGTTACCCTGTACTATCCTGGGTTATCCTGGACTATCCTGGGTTACCCTGGACTATCCTGGGTTATCCTGGACTATCCTGAGTTATCCTGGGTTATTCTGGGCTATCCTGGGTTACCCTGAGCTATCCTGGGTTACCCTGTACTATCCTGGGTTATCCTGGACTATCCTGGGTTACCCTGGACTATCCTGGACTATCCTGGGTTATCCTGGACTATCCTGGGTTATCCCGGGCTATCCTGAGTTATCCTGGGTTACCCTGAGCTCTCCTGGGTTACCCTGGGCTATCCTGAGCAATGGGCTACCCTGGGTTATCCTGGGTTTATCGTCTATTATGGGTTATCCTGGGTTATTCTGGACTATCCTGCGTTACCCTGGCCTACCCTGGGTTATCCTGGGTGTTAGTCTGCTAACACCTACTGTCTAATACACAACTTTCTTGTATGAATCTTAGTGGTGGCTTCATCTCCTCCCTTAAGTCAAAGTGACCTGACCTGACTAGGTTGGGTGCATTGGCTTAAGCCGGTAGGAGACTTGGACCTGCCTCGCATGGGCCAGTAGGCCTGCCGCAGTGTTCCTTCATTCTTATGTTCGTCTCTGTAGACGCCGCCTTCCTCTCCCACATTGTAAGATGCTCCAGACTTCACAAGACCCGTGACTTAACCTAACTCCCGGTGGCCCGGTGGCCTGGTGGCTAAAGCTCCCGCTTCACACACGGAGGGCCCGGGTTCGATTCCCGGCGGGTGGAAACATTCCGACACGTTTCCTTACACCTATTGTCCTGTTCACCTAGCAGCAAATAGGTACCTGGGTGTTAGTCGACTGGTGTGGGTCGCATCCTGGGTGTTAGTGGACTGGTGTGGGTGGCATCCTGGGTGTTAGTGGACTGGTGTGGGTGGCATCCTGGGTGTTAGTGGACTGGTGTAGGTGGCATCCTGGGTGTTAGTGGACTGGTGTGGGTGGCATCCTGGGGGACAAGATTAAGGACCACAATGGAAATAAGTTAGACAGTCCTCGATGACGCACTGACTTTCTTGGGTTATCCTGGCTGGCTAACCCTCCGGGGTTAAAAATCCCAACGAAATCTTATCTTATCTTATCTCCTCATTTTATCGTCTTCTCCCCCTTTCCTCTTTCGTTCTTTTCTCTCCCCTGGGTTGTCTTTCTTCTGTCTCGTGTTTCTGTTTGTTTATTATTTATTGTATCACTTCCCCTTCCCCCCCACCTCTGTGTTCTTGTTCTCCCTCTGTGGGCACCTAGCTCCCTTGTGGGCACCTGGCTCCCTTGTGGGCACCTAGCTCCCTTGTGGGCACCTGGCTCCCTTGTGGGCACCTAGCTCCCTTGTGGGCACCTAGCTCCCTTGTGGGCACCTGGCTCCCTTGTGGGCACCTGGCTCCCTTGTGGGCACCTGGCTTCCTTGTGGACACCTGGCTCCCTTGTGGACACCTGGCTCCCTTGTGGGCACCTAGCTCCCTTGTGGGCACCTAGCTCCCTTGTGGGCACCTAGCTCCCTTGTGGGTACCTAGCTCCCTTGTGGGCACCTAGCTCCCTTGTGGGCACCTAGCTCCCTTGTGGGCACCTAGCTCCCTTGCAGTGCTCCCCTGTCTTTGTATTTGACTGGCTCGCTCCTCCTTAATTCCCCACTACTACCACTACCACTACTACCACTACTACTACTACTACTACTACTACTACTACCACTACCACTACTACTACTACTACTACTACTACTACTACTACTACTACTACCACCACCACCACCTCTTCCTGCCTATATATAGCCGTCCTGCTCCAATTCTGGTTAGTGTGACTTTGTAAATGGTCCCAGTCGGACCGAAACGTCGTCGTAAGCTCCTTTCTTCTATGCGAGTTATTTGTGTATTGTTCCAGTCACGGTATTGTGTCTTTTTTTGTTATTTAGCAAGTAGGTACCTGGGTGTTAGTCTACTAACATCTGCTGTCACTGTTCACCTAGCAGTAAGTAGGTACCTGGGTGTTAGTCTACTAACACCTGCTGTCACTGTTCACCTAGCAGTAAGTAGGTACATAGTTGTAAAAGGACACAAGTGCAACTAATGTGACATTTATAGTGGCAACGTTTCGCTCTCCAGGAGCTTTGTCAAGCCGTTACAAACAGTACATGGACACAGAGGGTATATATAGGCTCAGAGTGAGATGCAATACTAGTGGTAGTAGTAGTAGTAGTAATACAATACCATATTGTATTACTACTACTACTACAACATATTACAACTACAACTACTACCACTAGTATTGCACCTCACTCTGAGCCTATATACTGTTTGTAACAGCTTGATAAAGCTCCTGGAGAGCGAAACGTTGCCACAATAATTGTCACATTAGTTGCACTTGTGTCCTTTTACTTTACATATTGTCAGTAATTCTACCAAAATATATACAACGTTAAATATTGTAAGCATTGTTTTGATCGAGAAAATGATACCAGTGAAACAACCTATACAGTAGTTTGTATACTTGGAGGAAAGGTAAGCCATTGAGTGACGTAGAAATCGTAAAAAAAATGTATTAAGAACATAATGTAAAGTAAAAGGACACAAGTGCAACTAATGTGACATTTTATTGTGGCAGCGTTTCGCTCTCCAGGAGCTTTATCAAGCTGTTACAAACAGTATATAGGCTCAGAGTGAGGTGCAATACTAGTGGTAGTAGTTGTAGTTGTAATATGTTGTAGTAGTAGTAGTAATACAATATGGTATTGTATTACTACTACTACTACTACCACTAGTATTGCATCTCACTCTGAGCCTATATATACCCTCTGTGTCCATGTACTGTTTGTAACGGCTTGACAAAGCTCCTGGAGAGCGAAACGTTGCCACTATAAATGTCACATTAGTTGCACTTGTGTCCTTTTACTTTACATATTGTCGGTAATTCTACCAACTTTATTACAGGTACATAGTTATTAGTCACCTTATACCTAAATACACTAGCTTCAGGGCCCCGTCTTAATGGTCAAAAAAATGGAGAAGTATCCCCTTAAAAGGGGCGCTGGAACTTCAGTTTTCTATAACAATTTAAGAATTTTTATCATTATTATTATTATTAAGGCGACGCGGTAAGCCCGTATGGGCTATACAACTGGGACTGAGGTTTGATCCTAGGAAGTGGAGGACAGGGGCAGCTCCAGTTCCCTGGATCAAGAGCTCTTGAGGACCGGAAGGGTCACCAACACAAGGCACGACCTCGATAAGACGAACCATAGAGTATTTTTCCATAATTAACGAGATTTCTATCGGTTTTTAAACTAGTTTAGCAAATTTATATATGAAATATGAGTCGTAATGTCCATATCTGATATTTTTTTCGGCCTCAGAGTTATGGTTTTTATTTTAATGGGTGAAATACGTGAGGGTGTTTCCCAATGTCTACCCACACTGGGTTGTTTTTTTAGGTTTAATGCGTGTTAATAACGCATCCTGCGCTCCTCTAGCGCATCCACGCGCATAGATGCGTAATTTACGCACATATCTGTGTTATAAAAACCACTGTAGCGTCAGTGGGAAGGTTTTAAATGTGGTTTTTAGTTATTTTGGGGGGAAAATGTTGGTAGCCCTGAGCAGCACATTCCTTCACAAGGCGGGAGGACGGTGCCACGTTTCCTTATTTTTGGGACTTTTAATGTGGTGTTTCGGCGTGTTCTGGGGAGGGAGGTGAGGGGAAAGGGATTAATGGAGTCATAAGTGAGGGGGGAGGTGAGGGAGGGAAGGGGGTTCAAATAAAGTGTGAGGAGGGTGAGAGAGGGTCGGAGATGTGGCACAGATGGGAAGGTTGTAGTAGTAATATTGGCTGACGTCCAAGTTGATGGGGGGAGGGGAGGGGAAAGGGAGGGGGTGACGCATTTCCCCCCATGCCTCACCCTTCACTCCCTTCCTCTCTACCCCTTCCCTTCCTCTCTACCCTCTCCCTCTCTACCCCTCCCTTCCTCTATACCCCCCTCCCTCTCTACCTCCTCCCTTCCTCTCTACCTCCTCCCTTCCTCTCTTCCCCCTCCCTCCCTCTCTACCCCCTCCCTTAATCTCTACTCCCTCCCTTCCTCTCTACCCCTCCCTTCCTCTCTACCCCCTCCCTCTCAACACCCTCCCTTCCTCTCTACCCCCTCCCTCTCTACCTCCTCCCTTCCTCTCTAAACTCTCCTTCCCTCTCTACCCCTCCCTTCCTCTCTACCTCCTCCCTTCCTCTCTACCCCCTTCCTTCCTTTTTACCCCCTCCCTTCGTCTCTACCTCCTCCCTTCCTCTCTACCCCTCCCTTCCTCTCTACCCTCCCTTCCTCTCTACCCCCTCCCTTCCTCTCTACCCCCTCCCTTCCTCTCTACCTCCTCCCTTCCTCTCTACCCCCTCCCTTCCATGTGCCGGATCAGCCGGGCTGTGGCTCGTACGTCGGACTGCGTGCGGCCAGCAGTAACAGCCTAGTTGATCAGGCCCTGATCCATCGGGAGGCCTGGTCATGGACCGGGCCGCGGGGGCGTTGATCCCCGGAATAACCTCCAGGTAACCTCCAGGTACCCCCTCCCTATCTACCTCCTCCCTTCCTCTCTAAACCCTCCCTCCCTCTCTAAACCCTCCCTCCCTCTTTACCCCCCCCTTCCTCTCTACCTCCTCCCTTCCTCTCTACCCCCTCCCTTCCTCTTTACCCCTCCCTCAGGAGTGCTACAATAAGAACATAAGAACGAAGGAACACTGCAGAAGGCCTACTGGCCCATGCGAGGCAGGTCCAAGTCTCCCTACCGGCTTAAACCAATCCCCCCCAAACCCTAGTCAGGTCAGGTCACATTGACTTAAGGGGGGAACACGGCAACCGACCTGGTAGCACAAGCTATCAGGTCCAACTCACACCCACCCACATCTACTCATGTATTTATCCAACCTACTTTTAAAGCTACACAACGTTCTGGCCTCTATAACTGTACTCGGGAGTTTGTTTTCCCCTCATCCACAACTCTATTACCAAACCAGTACTTTCCTAAATCCTTCCTGAATCTGAATTTTTCCAACTTAAAACCATTGCTGCGAGTCCTGTCTAGGCTAGATATTTTCAGCACGTTATTTACATCCCCTTTATTTATTCCTTCTTCCCTTTATACACCTCAATCATATCCTCCCTAATTACTACGTATTTCTAGAGAGTGCAGTTTCAGGGCCTTAGTCTATCCTCATAGGGAAGGTTTTCTGATACATGGGATCAACTTTGTCATCCTCCTTTGTACATTTTCCAGAGATTTTTTATCCATTCTGTAATACGGTGACCAAAACTGTGCAGTATAATCTAAATGAGGCCCAACCAAGGATGCATAGAGTTGAAGAACAACCTGAGGACTCCTATTATTTATGCTTCTTTATATGAAACCAAGGATTCTATTAGCTTTATTGCGAACACTTATGCACTGTTGTCTTGGTTTCAGATTACTGCTAACCAGAGCTCCTAAATCATTTTCGCAATTCGTGATATTAAGATCTACATTATTTAGTTTATATGTGACATGGTTATTGTCCTGTCCAACATTTAGAACTTTGCATTTGTCTATATTAAACTGCATCTGCCACTTCTCCGACCACTGCATCAGTCTATTCAAATCTTCCTGGAGTGCTCGAATGTCCTCGTCAGAATGAATTCGACGGCCTATTTTGGTGTCATCGGGAAACTTGCCGATGTCGCTCTTTATGCCCTCATCTATGTCGTTTATGTAGATTGTGAACAGCAGGGGGCCCAACACTGACCCCTGTGGAACACCGCTCGTGGTAAGCGCATGGTAAGCGCATTCTTGTGGTTGGTGACTCTCAGGTAAGATATGTTGACCGTGCTTTTTGTAATAGGAATAAGAAGATGAGAGATAGAGTGTGCTTCCCTGGAGCTGGTGTTGGGGACATTGTCAACAGGCTGGATAATATCATGTCAGGTAATGGGAACAAGCCCATTATCTGTCTCAGTGCTGGTGGAAATGATATTGGGAAGGGTAGGAGAGAAGAGCTGCTAGATAAGTACAGGTCAGCTATAGATTTCATTAAGTCTAAGGGAGGGATCCCAATCATATGTAGCATCTTGCCTAGAAGGGGAGTAGGAAATGAATGGTTGTCTAGGGCAATTGGTGTAATTGCTGGCTAGACAGATACTGCAAGGAACTTGCAATCCCATTCATTGACAACTGGAACAACTTTTATGGCAAACATGATATGTATGCAAGGGATGGGGTACATCTCTCTGGGGCAGGGGTGGTAGCACTTGCAGACTCGATTGAGAAGGCCATTGGTGAAATGCCTATGATTTTAAACTGATGGATGATAGAGGTATGGGTGTGTGTGGGAAACAAGCAGGTTGCAACACTAGGGTTTGGAAACAGTAAATGTATAAAAGGCATTCAGCATGAAGTTATAAATAAAGACAATAGAACAGGTCAGCAAACAAAGGGGGACAGCAGAGGGCAGCAAGGGACTAGCTCCCTTAAGGTTTACTATACTAATAGCAGGAGTGTTAGAATAAGATAGATGAGCTAAGATTAATTGCAAGTGCAGGAAACATAGATATTATTGCTATAACAGAGACCTGGCTCAATCTGAAAGATAGAGAGATGCCCTCTGAATGTCACATACAAGGCTATAAATTATTCCACACTGACAGGGTCAACAGGAAAGGTGGTGGAGTAGCGATGTACGTCAGAGACAATTTAAATTGTTGTGTTAGACAAGATATTAAATTAGAAGCGTCAGCCACTGAATCTGTTTGGTTACAGCTTCTCGAGGGCCGAGAAAAAACTAATTTTGGGTGTGATTTACAGGGCCCCAAATCTTGATAGGGAGTGCAGTAAACTTCTATGGGACGAAATTCGTAAGGCATCTACATACGAAAATGTTGTGCTAATGGGAGATTTCAACTATAGACAGATTGACTGGAGCAATTTGACAGGAAATTTAGAGTCGGGTGACTTTCTTGATACGATCCAGGATTGTTTTTTAAAACAGTTTGTGACAGAGCCAACTAGGGGAAATAACCTCCTTGACTTGGTTCTTGCCAGTAGGGAAACACTAATTAATAATCTTGAGGTTAATGATGAGCTTGGGGAGAGTGATCACAAATCACTCAGTTTTAACATATCAGGAATTCCCCTAATAATGGCAATCAAGTCTCCGTCCCTGACTTTCGCTTGGTGATTTCATAGGACTGAAAAATTTCTTAGTGGGCTGAACTGGAATGAAACCCGACTTGGGGTCAGGTAGGTGGTGATGGTTGCCGATATGATTTCTTTCCAGGCATAGTTCTAGCTGCTCAGTCAAATTATGTTCCAAATAGGAAATCAGATCAAACAAAAATGATCCTAAATGGATGAACAATAGATTAAAATATCTGATGGTCAAAAGAGAGGCATATATAGGCAAATCAAAAGAGGAGAGGGGGATTAAGAATCGATATATTCAGTTAAAGAGAGAAATAAAAAAGGGAATTAGAAAAGCAAATAGAGATTATGAGGTTAAAGTTGCAAGAGAATCGAAGACTAACCCAAAAGGATTCTTTCAGGTATACAGAAGAAGATCAGGGACAAGATAGGCCCACTCAAAAGTTTTCCTCGGGTCAGTCACTGACAGTGATAAGGAAAAAGTGTAGAATTTTTTAAAACATACTTTCCCCTCAGTTTTTACACAGGAGGATACCAGCGATATTCCAGTAAAAGATAAATTATGTAGAACAGGACGATAATAAACTGTGCACTATTAGGGTCACAAGTGACATGGTCCTTAGGCAAATAGATTTAAAAATTTAAAACCTAACAAATCCCCAGGCCCTGTGTGTATTTGCAAGGGTTCTAAGGAATGTAAAGAGGAGCTTAGCACACCTTTGGCTAATCTTTTAAACAATACTACAACCTGGCATGGTCCAGATAAGGGGGAAAATGGAAAATGTGAACCTATTTTCAAAACAGGTGACAGGCCCCTTTGTTTCGAACTATGACCAATAACCTAACCTCCATAGGGGGAAAATTTTGGAATCAATAATTGCCGAGGCAGTTCGTAGCCCCCTTTGAAAAGCATAAATTAATCAACGAATTCACATGGTTTTTACAAGGGGCTTTTCCCCTTCAAATTTTAATAATTTTTTTCACAAGGGTATTGGAGGTAGATCAGGTAATAATTGATATGTGTATAGGATTCAGTTGGTTTTGACGGGGGTCCCCATCAAGACTTTTTGGGAAAAATTTAAAGCCAGGAATAAGGAGAAATTTTTTCCTGGAAGAGGCTGGTTGAAAAATAGGCAGCAGAGATTTTTGCAAAAAAGGGGAAAATCAAGTGGGAAGCGTCAAGCGGGTTCCACAGGGGTCAGTTTTGGGGCCCCCCTGCTTTTTCACCCCAAATAAACAATAGTGAGGGCATAAAGAGCGACATGGGCAATTTTTGCCGATGACACCAAAAAAGGCCCTCGAATTTATTCTGACGAGGGCATTCGGCACTCCCCGGGGATTTAATAGCTGATGCAGTGGTCGGAGAAAGGGGAGATCAGTTTTTAAAATAGACAAATGCAAAGTTCAAAAAGTTTTGGGCAGGGCAATAACCATGCCACAATAAAAAAATAATGTAGACTTTAAAATTTCGGATTGCGAAAAAGATTTTGGGGTTCTGGTTAGCAGTAAATTTAAACCAAGACAACAGGCAAAGTGTTCCAATAAAGCTAATAGAAATTTGGGTTCATTCAAGAAGCAAAAAAAATAGGGGTCCTCAGGTTGTTCTTTAACCTATACACCCTTTGGGTTGGCCTCTTTAGATTATGCGCAAGTTTTGGTCACCTATTTCAAATGGGTATAAATTCCCCTGGGAAAATGTACAAAGGAGGATGACAAAGATGATCCCATGTATCAGAAACCTTCCCTATGAGGATAGACTAAGGGCCCTGAAACTGCACTCTCTAGAAAGACGTAGAATTAGGGGGATATGATTGAGGTGTATAAATGGAAGACAGGAATAAAAAAAGGGGGAGGGTAAATAGTGTGCTGAAAATATCTAGCCTAGACAGGACTCGCAGCAATGGTTTTAATTTTGGAAAAATTAGATTAGGAGGGATATAGGAAAGTACGGGTTTGGTTTAATAGAGTTGTGGATGATTTGGAACAAACTCCCAAGTACCTTTTATAGAGGCCAGAACGTTTGTGTAGCTTTAAAAATAGGTTGGATAAATACATGAGTAGATGTGGGTGGGTGTGAGTTAGACCTGATAGCTTGTGTTACCAGGTCGGTTGCCGTGTTCCTCCCTTAGTCAGTGTGACCTGACCTGACTAGGTTGGGTGCATTGGCTTAAGCCGGTAGGAGACTTGGACCTGCCTCGCATGGGCCAGTAGGCCTTCTGCAGTGTTCCTTCGTTCTTATGTTCTTATGTTCTTATGTGACGCTTCCCCACTCTGATTTCTCCCCATTTATGCAAACTCTCTGCTGCCTATTTGTCAACCATGCCTCTATCCAGGAAAAAATTTCTCCTCCTATTCCATGTGCTTTAATTTTCCTCAGTCTCTGATGTGGGACCCTGTCAAAAGCCTTACTGAAGTCCATATACACAATATCATATTCATTACCATGATCTACCTCTCTCAAATACCTTAGTGAAAAAAAGTTAATAAATTCGTATAGGCAGAACGCCCCTTTGTAAAACCTGCTGAGATTCGTTGATTAATTTTATGCTTTTCGAGGTGGCTACGAACTGCCTCGGCAATTATTGATTCCATAAATTTTCCCACTATGGAGGTTATGCTTATTGGTCTATAGTCTCGAAGCTAAGGACTGTCACCTGTTTTGAAAATAGGTATCACATTTGCCATTTTCCACTTATCTGACACCATGCCAGTTGTAGTGATATGTTGAAAAGATTAGCCAAAGGTGTGCTAGCTCCTCTTTACATTCCTTTAGAACCTTGATACGTTCATCAGGCTGGGATTTGTTAGTTTTAATTTATCTATTTCTAAGGACATGTCAGTTGTGACCCTAATCGGCACAGTTTATTATCGTCCTGTTCTACAAAAATTTATCATTACTGGAATATCGCTGGTATCCTCCTGTGAAAAAAACTGAGAGGAATATGTGTTAAAAATTCTACACTTTTTCCTTATCACTGTCAGTGAGTGACCCAAGGAACTTTTGAGTGGGCCTATCTTGTCCCTGTCTTACTTCTGTATACCTGAAAAAAATCATTTTGGGTTAGTTCTTCGATTCTCTTGCAACTTTAAACCTAAATAATCTCTTTTTGCTTTTAATTCCCTTTTTTATTTCTCTCTTTAAATGAATATATCGATTTCTTAATTGCCCCTCTCCTCTTTTGATTTGCCTATATATGCTCTTTTTGACCAATCAGATATTTTTAATCTATTTTTTCTTTCCATTTAGGATCATTTTTGTTTGATCTGTTTTCCCCTATTTGGAACATAATTTGACTGAGCAGCTAGAACTATGCCCTGGAAAGCATCATATGGGCAACCATCACCACCTACCTGACCCTTAGTCAGGTCATTCCAGTTCACCCCCTAAGTAATTTTTCAGTCCTATGAAATCAGCCAAGCGAAAGTCAGGGATGGAGACTTGATTGCCATTATTAGGGGAATTCCATGATATATTAAAACTGAGTGATTGTGATCACTTTCCCCAAGCTCATCATTAACCTCAAGATTATTAATAGTTTTTTCCCTCTGGCAAGAACCAAGTCAAGGAGGTTATTTCCCCTAGTTGGCTCTTGTCACAAACTGTTTTAAAAACAATCCTGGATCGTATCAAGAAAGTCACCTGACTCAAAATTTTTCCTGTCAAATTGTCATCAATCTGTCTATAGTTGAAATCTCCCATTAGCACAACATTTTCGTATGTAGATGCCTTACGAATTTCGTCCCATAGAAGTTTACTGCACTCCCTATCAAGATTTGGGGCCCTGTAAATCACACCCAATATTAGTTTTTCTCGGCCCTCGAGAAGCTGTAACCAAACAGATTCATTTGGCTGACGCTTCTAATTTAATATCTTGTCTAACACAACAGTTTAAAATTGTCTCTGACGTACATCGCTACTCCCACCACCTTTCTGTTGACCCTGTCAGTGTGGAATAATTTATACCCTTGTATGTGACATTCAGAGGGCATCTCTCTATCTTTCAGATTGAGCCAGGTCTCTGTTAAAAGCAAAAAATATCTATGTTTCCTGCACTTGCAATTAATCTTAGCTCATCTATCTTATTTCTTACACTCCTGCTATTAGTATAGTAAACCTTAAGGGAGCTAGTCCTTGCTGCCCTCTGCTGTCCCCCTTTGTTGCTGACCTGATCTATTGTCTTTATTTATAACTTCATGCTGAATGCCTTTTATACATTTACTGTTTCCAACCCAAGTGTTGAAACCCTGCTTGTTTCCCACACACACCCATACCTCTATCTTCCATCATTTTTAAAATCATAGGCATTTCACCAATGGCCTTCTCAATCGAGTCTGCAAGGTGCTACCCACCCCTGCCCCAGAGAGATTGACCCCATCCCTTGCATCATATCATTTTTTGCCATAAAAGTTGTTCCAGTTGTCAATGAATGGGATTGCAAGTTCCTTGCAGTATCTGTCTAGCCAGCAATTTACACCAATTGCCCTAGACAACCATTCATTTCTACTCCCCTTCTAGGCAAGATGCTACATATGATTGGGATCCCCCTTAGACTTAATGAAATCTATAGCTGACCGTACTTATCTAGCAGCTCTTCTCTCCTACCCTTCCCAATATCATTTCCACCAGCACTGAGACAGATAATGGGCTTGTTCCCATTACCCGACATGATTTATCCAGCCTGTTGACAATGTCCCCAAAACCAGCTCCAGGGAAGCACACTCTATCTCTCATCTTATTCCTTAATTACAAAAAAGCCGGTCAATATATCTTACCTGAGAGTCACCAACCACAAGAATGTGCTTACCTCCATTAGCAGGGGCAGTAGTACCCTTACCTTCACTGGCCACTGAGTACATTCATCCTGAAGAACAGAGAACGATTTCCTACCCTTTAGATCTTCACTCTTAACTTTCCTTACTCTGATGCGCCTCCCATTACTGTGAACCACTCGCCACTTGTAGCAGGTGCTGGGCTGCACCTCACTGCTGGTAGCCGTTGCTACCTCCCCAACTACAGCCTCCTCACAGCGAGAGACAGACTGCACCTCACTGCTAGAAGCCTCATTCCCCACAACTCCAGCCACCTCACACTCTCTCCCAGACCCATTGAGGTGGACCTTCAGCCTCCTAATCTCCTCCTGGAGAAGCAAGACCTCCTCCTTCAACTCTCCAACCTCAATTTTGAAAGAAATTCAAAATATTTCTTTTCATATGCCAAAAACAAGGCAAATACCACATCTAGTATAGGGCCCTTACTCAGACAGGATGGGACTTACTCAGACAGGATGGGACTTACTCAGACAGGATGGGACTTACTCAGACAGGATGGGACTTACTCAGACAGGATGGAACTTGCTCAGACAGGATGGGACTTACTCAGACAGGATGGGACTTACACAGACAGGATGGGACTTACACAGATGACAACAAGGAAATGAGTGAAATATTGAAATCCCAGTACGACTCTGTGTTTAGTGAACCACTAATCGGTCTGAGGATCGACGACCCAAATGATTTCTTCATGAATGAGCCTCAAAACTCCATAAATGTATGCCAGATTTCCGACATTACCCTAACTCGATAGATTTCGAAAAAGCCATTGACAACATGCTCAAAGCACTCAGCCCCGGGGCCCCTCCTGTGGAATTGTTTTCCCTTAAAAAACTGCAAGAAACCCCTCTCGCGTGCCCTAAGTACACTATGGAGGAGGAGCTTGGACATGGGTGAAATTCCACAGTCATTTAAAACAACGGATATAGCCCCACTCCATTAAGGTGGCAGCAAAGCATTAGCTAAAAACTATAGACCAATAGCTCTGACGTCCCACATCATAAAAATCTTTGAACGAGTGCTAAGAAGCAGGATTGCAAACCACCTGGGGTCCCCAAAATCTGCACAATCCAGGGCAACTTGGGTTCAGGGCAGGTCGCTCCTGCCTCTCACAACTACTGGATCACTGTGATATGGTCTGGGATGCACTGGAAGAAAATCGGAATGCAGATGTAATATACACAGACTTTGCAAAAGCATTTGACAAATGCGATCATGGCGTAATAGCCCATCAAATACGTGCTAAAGGAATAACTGGGAAAGTGGGGAGATGAATCTTCAACTTCCTTACAAATCGAACACAAAGAGTAGTGGTCAACAGAGTTAAATCGGAGGCTGCCATAGTGAAGAGCTCTGTTCCACAAGGCACAGTACTCGCCCCATCTTATTCCTTATCCTCATATCAGACATAGACAGAGATATACATCACAGCACCGTATCATCCTTTGCAGATGATACTAGGATCTGCATGAGGCTGTCATCTGCTGAGGACGCGGTTAACCTCCAAGAAGATATAAACAAAGTTTTTCAGTGGGCAACGGTAAACAATATGATGTTCAATGAGGACAAATTCCAACTACTCCGTTATGGAAAACTGGAGGAGATAATAACTAGAACAGAGTATACTACAGACTCCGGCCATACAATAGAGTGGAAAAATAATGTAAGGGACCTGGGAGTGGTGACGTGTACTTAGCTCAGTGGTGACGTGTACTTAGCTCAGTGGTGACGTGTACTTAGCTCAGTGGTGACGTGTACTTAGCTCTGTGAAGACCTGTTTGCGCGCTCTCTACGAATTGAAGCAAGATGCACTCCATCGAGCAACTTTACCAACAGCTTAAGGAAGAATTGAGGATGGCGAAGATGGAGATTCGGCGACTGACCAAGGAAAATAAGAAGATTCGTAGTAGTCCTCCTGTTTTGAGTCCTCAGGTCAAGAAAGGAAACTGGCCAGTGGCTGGACAGCAGGGAACAAAGTTGACGATCAAGAAGACGAATGGAAAGGTAGAAACGATGAAGAAGAAAGAGACTGCCGTGGAAACTGTTGTGGAAACCTCTAATACATTCTCAGTGCAACCCGACGAATGTGAGTCGACTACTGGGAACGTCACGACAATCGACACCAAGGAAGGTAAGAATATTGTTGTTGTTGGGGATAGCCAAGTTAGGTATATGGATAGGGCGTTCTGCTTGAAGGACAGGAGTAGGAGACAGAGAGTTTGCTTTCCTGGGGCTGAGATGGAGGATATTGTTAGCCGTCTGGATGACATCATGAGAGGTAATGGGAGCAATCCTATTATCTGTCTCAGTGCTGGTGGCAACGATGTTGGCAGACGTAGGAGTGAAGACCTGATTAGCAGGTATAGGTCAGCAATAGAAATAATTAGGAGGAAGGGTAGGAACCCTGTCATATGTGGTATTCTGCCAAGGAGAGGAGTTGGAAATGAATGGTTGTCCAGGGCAATTGGTGTCAATTGCTGGCTGGACAAATACTGTAAGGAAAATGTGGTAACATTCATTGACAACGGGACCTCTTCTATGGCAGAAATGACATGTATGCCAGGGATGGGGTTCACTTATCTAGTCTGGGTGGGAGCACTGGCAACTGCAGTGGAGGGAGCTGTTAGGTCTTTAAACTAGGAATAGTTAGTGGTATGGGTTTTGGCGGGAAAACAGTCAAGTCGCAGTGTAGTAATATGAGTACTAGGAGAACTAGTAATAGGCAAAATGAGGTAGATATTGGAAAGCCAGTGGCACAAATTGACAAGGACAGTAATAGGTTTAGTGGAATAACAGAAAGGAGCAGGAAGGGTAAAGAGAGAGGAGGGTCTTTAAATATATATTACACAAATAGTCGCAGTGCTAGGAATAAGATGGACGAGTTGAGACTAGTTGCTAGTGCAGGTAACATTGATGTATTTGCCTTAACTGAAACGTGGTTTAATTCAAAAAGTCGGGACATGCCTGCGGAATGTCACACTCAGGGTTTTAAATTGTTCCAAGTAGATAGAAGTATCGGGAAGGGGGGTGGGGTAGCATTGTATGTCCAAGATCGCTTGAACTGTTGCATAAAAACGGGCATTAAGTCTGAAGTAACACATACAGAGTCTGTTTGGATAGAATTTTCAGAGGGGCATGAAAAATTAACTTTAGGTGTGATATACCGTCCCCCAAATTTAGATAGGGACCAGGGGAGACTACTATGGGAGGAAATTGTTAGGGCCACAAGGCACGATAATGTAGTAATTCTAGGAGACTTTAACTTTAGTCATATTGATTGGAATTTCTTGACTGGGAATTTAGAATCATACGACTTCTTAGAAGTAGTTCAGGATTGTTTTTTGAAGCAGTTTGTGACAGAACCTACAAGGGAAAATAACCTGCTTGACTTAGTTCTGGCAAACAATGAATCCCTTGTTAATAATTTAGAAGTTTCAGAGGAACTGGGTGCTAGCGACCACAAATCAATTACATTTAGAATTGAATGGAAGTATGATAGTAGGGATAACTCAGTAACAGTCCCAGATTTTCGCTTAGCAGATTACGATGGGCTTAGAGAACACTTATTATCTGTTGACTGGGGTAACAAAGAGAGCTGTCAATATGACAGTTTTCTGAACACAATACATGCTGCTCAAGAACGTTTATCCCTTATAAAGAAATTAAGATCAAATAGAAATGACCCAAAATGGATGAATAATAGGCTGAAATATATACTAGGGCATAAGAAAGGAATTTATAGGCGTATCAAAAGAGGCGAGGGTCATCTTATGAATCAGTATATTGACATTAAGAGGGACATTAAAAAGGGGATAAGAAAAGCTAAAAGGGACTATGAAATTAAAGTTGCTAGGGATTCTAAAACTAACCCAAAAAGTTTTTTCCAGGTATATAGAACAAAAGTCAGAGATAAGATAGGTCCCCTTAAAAATAACTATGGGCATCTTACTGACAAAGAGAATGAAATGTGCTCGATTTTAAATAATTATTTTCTCTCGGTTTTTACACAGGAAGACACTAATAATATTCCGGTAATTAATTTTTATAGTGGATCAGAAGAAGATAAATTATGTAACATCACAGTCACTAGTGAAATGGTTGTGAAGCAGATAGACCGACTGAAAGCCAAAATAAGTCACCGGGTCCTGATGAGGTCTTTTCAAGGGTTCTGAAGGAATGCAAAATGGAAATCTGTGAACCATTAACTAATATTTTTAATTTATCTCTTCAAACAGGTGTAGTGTCTGATATGTGGAAGATGGCTAATGTAATTCCTATTTTTAAACAGGGGACAAGTCGTTACCGTCAAATTACCGCCCAAATAAGCCTGACCTCAATTGTAGGCAAATTACTAGAGTCAATTATAGCTCAAATTATAAGAAGCCATCTCGATAAGCATAGCTTGATTAATGATACTCAGCATGGATTCACAAGAGGCCGGTCTTGTCTAACTAATTTATTAACTTTCTTCAGTAAAGCTTTTGAGGCTGTTGACCACGATAAAGAATTTGATATTATTTACTTTAGATTTTAGTAAGGCATTTGATAGAGTTCCGCACCAAAGACTGTTGAAGAAAGTAGCAGCTCATGGCTTTGGGGGGAAAGGTGCTCTCGTGGATCGAATCATGGCTCACAGACAGGAAGCAGAGAGTGTCCATAAAATGGGGTTAAATCGAGTGGGGATCAGTACAAAGTGGCGTTCCACAGGGATCAGTCTTGGGCCCGTTGTTGTTTATAATATATATCAATGATCTTGATGAAGGAATTACTAGTGATATGAGCAAATTCGCCGATGACACGAAGATAGGTAGGTAATTGTTTAAAAACGTAGATGTTAGGGAACTTCAGGGGGTTTTTAGACAAACTCTACTCTTGGTCAGAAAAGGGGCAGATGCAGTTCATTGTAGTTTAAATGCAAGGTTCTGAAGCCGGGAGTGTCCATAACCCTAGCATTTATAAGTTAAATAATGTAGAACTTAGCCATCAGATTGCGAAAAGGACTTGGGGTTATGGTAAGCAGCAACCTTAAACCAAGACGGGAATGCCTAAGCGTACGTAATAAGGCAAAATAATTACTGGGATTTATATCAAGAAGGTAAGCAACAGAAGTCCAGAGGTCGTACTGAGCTTATACATCTTTAGTAAGGGCCCCTCACCTAGATTATGCAGCTAAATTCTGGTCTCCATATTACAGAATGGACAAAATTCGTTAGAAAACATTCAGCGTAGGATGACTAAATTAATACATAGCATTAGAAATCTTCCTTATGAAGAAAGATTGAAGACTCTTAAGTTACATTCACTTGTTAGACGAAGAATGAGGGAGACCTGATCGAAGTGTATAAGTGGAAGATAGGTATTAAAAAGGGGATATTAACAAGGTCTTGAGGATATCTCTCCAAGAGAGAACCCGCAGTAATGGTTTTTAAATTAGATAAGTTTAGATTTAGAAAGGACATAGGAAAGTATTGGTTTTGGAAATAGGGTAGCTGATGAGTGGAAACAGTCTACTAGTTGGGTTATTGAGGGCTAGGACTTTGAGTAGTTTCAAATTTAGGTTGGATAAGTACATGAGTGGGAGGGTTGGATTTGAGTGGGACTTGCACATCGGAGTTTGGGTTCTTGGGTGGCATTGAAAATTGGGTTGGTCAAATGTTTGTTAGTGAGATGAATTGTAAAGGATCTGCCTAGTATGGGCCAACAGGCCTGCTGCAGCGTTCCTCCTTTCTTATGTTCTTATGTAATGTCGGAGGATCTCACTTTCAAGGATCACAACAGTGCCACGATCGCACGTGCAAAGAAAATGATAGGATGGATAATGAGAAACGTTCAAAACGAGAGGTGCCAAGCCCATGATGATCCTTTTCAAATCACTTGTTCTCTCTAGGCTGGAATACTGCTGTACATTAACATCTCCATTCAAAGCAGGTTAAATTGCAGATCTAGAGAGTGTACAGAGATCCTTTACTGCACGTATAAGTTCTGTCAAGCACCTTAACTACTGGGAACGCTTGGAAGCACTTGACTTGTACTCCCTGGAACGCAGGAGAGAGATGTATATCATAATCTACACTTGGAAAATCCTGGAATGAATGGTCCCAAATCTGCACACAGAAACCACTCCCTACGAAAGTAAAAGACTGGGCAGGCGATGCAAAATGCCCCCAATTAAAAGTAGGGGCGCCATTGGTACACTAAGGGAAAAGACCATAAGTGTCCTGGGCCCAAGACTGTTCAACATCCTCCCATCAAGCATTAGGGGAATTGCCAATAAACCCTTGACTGCCTTCAAGAGAGAGCTGGACAGATACCTAAAGTCAGTGCCGGATCAGCCGGGCTGTGGCTCGTACGTTGGACTGCGTGCGGCCAGCAGTAACAGCCTAGTTGATCAGGCCCTGATCCACCGGGAGGCCTGGTCATGGACGGGGCCGCGGGGGCGTTGATCCCCGGAATAACCTCCAGGTCACCTCCAGGTAACCAGGTACCCCATCCCTATCTCCCAACCCCTCCCTTCCTCTCTACCCCTCCCTTCCTCTCTACCCCCTCCCTTCCTCTCTACCCCCTCCCTTCCTCTCTACCCCCTCCTTTCCTCTCTACCCCTCCTTCCTCTCTGCTCCTCCCTTCCTCTCTGCCCCTCCCTTCCTCTCTACCCCTCCCTTCCTCTCTGCCCCTCCCTTCCTCTCTACTCCCTTCCTTCTACCCCCCCCCTTCCTCTCTACCCCCTCCCTACCTCCCAACCCCTCAGAAACCTCCCAACCCCTCCCTTTCCCTCTTACCCCTCCCTACCTCCCAACCCCCCCTTCCTCTCTTCCCCCTCCCTACCTCCCAACCCCTCCCTTCCCCTCTAACCCTCCCTTCCTCTCAAACCCCCTCCCTTCCTCTCTACCCCCTCCCTTCCTCTCTACCCCCCCCCTTCCTCTCTACCCCCTCCCTACTCCTCCCTTCCTCTCTACCCCCTCCCTACTTCCCTACCCCTCTCTTTCTGATTGAACTTTTAAAATGGTATAAAATACCGACAGGTTGTTAGGTAAGACACATATGAAACAGTTAGGTATCTTTATTATGAAACGTTTCGCCTACACAGTAGGCTTCTTCAGTCGAGTACAGAAAAGTTGATAGAATCAGAAGATACTTGACTGAAGAAGCCTACTGTGTAGGGGAAACGTTTCATAATAAAGATACCTAACTGTTGCATATGTGTCTTACCTACCCCTCTCTTTCTCCCTACCCCTCCCTACCTCCCTACCCCTCCCATCCTCTCTACCCCCTCCCTTCAGGTATACTCTAGGTATACTCCAGGTATACTCAAGGTATTTTCCAGGTATACTTAAGGTATACTCCAGGTGTACTCTTGGTATACTCTAGGTATACATAAGAACATAAAGAAGGAACACTGCAGCAGACCTACTGGCCCATGCGAGGCAGGTATACTCCAGGTATACTCCAGGTATATTCAAGGTATACTCAAGGTATACTAAAGGTATATTCAAGGTATACTCAAGGTATACTCAAGGTATATTCAAGGTATACTAAAGGTATACTCAAGGTATATTCAAGGTATACTCAAGGTATATTCAAGGTATACTCAAGGTATATTCAAGGTATACTCAAGGTATATTCAAGGTATACTCAAGGTATACTCCAGGATATTAACACAGGTTAAGACAAGTTAACACAGGTTAACACTGAGAAACAAAATTTGCATAGGTAAACACATATTAACAGATATTAAACACATTAACACAGGATAGCACAAACTAACACTAATTAACACAAATTAACACTAACACAAATTAACACAGGTTAACACAAATTAACGCAGGTTAACGCAAATTAACGAAGTTTAACACAAATTAATACATATTAACATCCCCGGAATAACCTCCAGGTAACCTCCAGGTTAACACTGTCGCAGGTTAACATATATTAACGCAGGTTAACACTAACACAGGTTAACATTAACATAGGTTAACACTAACACAGGTTAACATTAACGCAGGTTAACACTAACACAGGTCAACATTAACACAGGTTAACACTAACACAGGTTAACATTAACACAGGTTAACACTAACACAGGTCAACATTAACACAGGTTAACACTAACACAGGTTAACATTAACACAGGTTAACACTAACACAGGTTAACATTAACACAGGTTAACACTAACACAGTTTAATATTAACGCAGGTTAACACTAACACAGGTTAACATTAACACAGGTTAACACTAACACAGGTTAATATTAACGCAGGTTAACACTAACACAGGTTAACATTAACACTGGTTAACACTAACACATTAAGATATATTAACACAGGTTAACATCAACAAAGGTTAACACTAACACATTAAGATATATTAACACAGCTTAACATTAACACTGGTTAACACTAACACAGGTTAACATTAACACATTAAGATATATTAACACAGGTTAACATTAACACAGGTTAACACTAACACATTAAGATATATTAACACAGGTTAACATTAACACAGGTTAAACACTAAAACATTAAGATATATTAACACAGGTTAACACTAACACATTAAGATATATTAACACAGGTTAACATTAACAAAGGTTAACACTAACACATTAAGATATATTAACACAGCTTAACATTAACACTAACACTAACACAGGTTAACATTAACACATTAAGATATATTAACACAGGTTAACATTAACACAGGTTAACACTAACACAGGTTAACACTAACACATTAAGATATATTAACACAGGTTAACATTAACACAGGTTAACATTAACACAGGTTAACACTAACACAGGTTAACACTAACACAGGTTAACATATTAACCCGGGGGAGGGGTTGGTGGGGGGTCACTGGTAAGGGATGGTAGGGGGGGTAGAGAAGCAATATGTAGGGTTGGTACTCCTGAGTGACGTCACTCACACCAGGCTATGCACGGCAATACTGCGTTCGGTCTTCCGGCCTTGACTTCGACTGACGGCACAACCCACCCGTCATTTCCCCCCCCCCTCCCCACCTCGAGACATCGCCGACGTCTCGCCCGGGGGAAGAGGAATCCGACCTCGCATTGAGTTAAGGTGGCTGATGGCTGGGAGAGACTGTAGAGAGAGAGATATGTCTCGCTGGATGGGTTGTTTTGGAAGAGAGATGCGGGGATTCGAACACGGCAGCGGCTGTTCCATTTTAGGTCTCTTCTGAGATAGAAAATAGAAGTTTAGACTATCTCTCCCAGGGTAATTAACTCTCCCAGGTTAACCCTGGGTAATTAACTCTCCCAGGTTAATAAACCAGAGTAATTAACTACCAGGTTAACCCCGGGTAATTAACTCTCCCAGGGTAACCCTGGGTAATTAACTCAGGTTAACCCTGGGTAATTAACTCTCCCAGATTAATAACCCAGGGTAATTAACTCTTCCAGGTTAACCCTGGGTAATTAACTCTCCCAGGTTAACCCTGGGTAATTAATTCTCCCAGGTTAAATCTGGGTAATTAACTCTCCCAGGTTAACCCTGGGTAATTAACTCTCCCAGGTTAACCCTGGGTAATTAACTCTCCCAGAAATTTAAAAACACTGGGTAATTAACCCCCCAGGTTAATAACCCAGGGTAATTTAACTTTCCCGGTTAATAACTCAGGGTAATTAACTCTTCCCAGGTTAACCCTGGGTAATTAACTCTCCCAGATTAATAACACTGGGTAATTAACTCTCCCAGGTTAATAACCCAGGGTAATTAACTTTCCCAGGTTAATAACTCAGGGTAATTAACTCTTCCAAGTTAACCATGGGTAATTAACTCTCCCAGGTTAATAACCCAGGGTAATTAACTTTCCCAGATTAATAACTCAGGGTAATTAACTCTTCCAGGTTAATAACAGGGTAATTAACTCTCCCAGGTTAATAACCCAGTATTATTAACCCTCCCATGTTAATAATCCAATATTAACACTCCCAGGTTAATAACCCAGTATTAACACTCCCTGGTTAATAACCCAGTATTAACACTCCCATATTAATAACCCAGGTGACAGGTCCTTAGCTTCGAACTATAGACCAATAAGCCTAACCTCCATAGTGGGAAAATTTATGGAATCAATAATTGCCGAGGCAGTTCGTAGCCACCTTGAAAAGCATAAATTAATCAACGAATCTCAGCATGGTTTTACAAAGGGGCGTTCCTACCTTACGAATTTATTAATTTTTTTCACTAAGGTATTTGAGGAGGTAGATCATGGTAATGAATATGATATTGTGTATATGGACTTCAGTAAGGCTTTTGACAGGGTCCCACATCAAAAGGACATTGAGGAAAATTAAAGCACATGGAATAGGAGGGAAATTTTTTCCTGGATGAGGCATGTTTGACAAATAGGCAGCAGAGAGTTTGCATAAATGGGAAAAAATCCGGTGGGGAAGCGTCCGAGCGGTGTTCCACAGGGGGCAGTGTTGGGCCCCCTGCTGTTCACAAAACTACATAAACGACATAGATGAGGGCATAAAGAGCGACATCGGCAAGTTTGCAGATGACAAACCCAAAATAGGCCGTCGAATTCATTCTGACGAGGACATTCGAGCACTCCAGGAAGATTTGAATAGACTGATGCAGTGGCGGAGAAGTGGCAGATGCAGTTTAATATAGAAAAAATGCAAAGTTCTAAATGTTGGACAGGACAATAACCATGCCACATATAAACTAAATAAGTAGATCTTAATATTACGGGTTGCGAAAAAGATTTAGGAGTTCTGGTTAGCAGTAATCTGAAACCAAGACAACAGTGCATAAGTGTTCGCAATAAAGCTAATAGAATCCTTGGCTTCATATCAAGAAGCATAAATAATAGGAGTCCTCAGGTTGTTCTTCAACTTATACATCCTTGGTTAGGCCTCATTTAGATTATGCTGCACAGTTTTGGTCACCGTAAATTACAGAAAAGGATATAAATTCTCTGGAAAATGTACAGAAGAGGATGACAAAGTTGATCCCATGTATCAGAAACCTTCCCTTATGAGGATAGACTAAGGGCCCTGAAACTGCACTCTCTAGAAAGACGTAAATTAGGGGGGATATGATTGAGGTGTATAAATTGGAAGACAGGAATAAATAAAGGGATGTAAATAACGTGCTGAAAATATCTAGCCTAGACAGGACTCGCAGCAATGGTTTTAAGTTGGAAAAATTCTGATTCAGGAAGGATATAGGAAAGTACTGGTTTGGTAATAGAGTTGTGGATGAGTGGAACAAACTCCCAAGTACAGTTATAGAGGCCAGAACGTTGTGTAGCTTTAAAAATAGGTTGCATAAATACATGAGTGGGTGTGGGTGGGTGTGAGTTGGACCTGACTAGCTTGTGCTACCAGGTCAGTTTTCGTGTTCCTTCCTTAAGTGAATGTGACCTGACCTGACTAGGTTGGGGCATTGGCTTAAGCCGGTAGGAGACTTGGACCTGCCTCGCATGGGCCAGTAGGCCTGCTGAAGTGTTCCTTCTTTCTTATGTTCTTATGTTCTTAACACTCCCAGGTTAATAACCCAGTATTAACACTCCCAGGTTAATAATCCAGTATTAACACTCCCAGGTTAATAACCCAGTATTAACACTCCCAGGTTAATAACCCAGTATTAACACTCCCAGATTAATAACCCAGTATTAACACTCCCATTAATAACCGAGTAAATTAACACTCCCAGGTTAATAACCCAGTATTAACACTCCCAGGGTTTAAAAACCCATATTAACACTCCCTGGTTAATAACCCAGTATTAACACTCCCAGGTTAATAACCCAGTATTAACACTCCCAGATTAATAACCCAGTATTAACACTCCCAGGTTAATAACCCAGTATTAACACTCCCAGGTTAATAACCAGTATTAAAACTCCCGGTTAATAACCCAGTATTAACACTCCAGGTTTAAAAACCCAGTATTTAAAAATCCCAGGTTAATAACCCAGTAAATTAACACTCCCAGGTTAATTAACCCAGTATTAACACTCCTAGGTTAATAATCCAGTATTAACACTCCCAGGTTAATAACCCAGTATTAAAACTCCCAGGTTAATAACCCAGTATTAACACTCCCAGGTTAATAACCCAGTATTAACACTCCCAGGTTAATAACCCAGTATTAACACTCCCAGGTTAATAACCCAGTATTAACACTCCCAGGTTAATAACCCAGTATTAACACTCCCAGGTTAATAACCCAGTATTGTCTACTTCTAGGGTTGTTATAAAGGTTAACTGGATAATTGCGTCACAACTGCGTCAGTTCAGGGGAAGACTTGCATCACTGTGTTATCTCTCACACTATCTCTATACTCTCTTACTCTATCTCTATATTACTCCATCTGTCTGTCTATCTGTCTATTTTACTCTCTGTCTATTTTAGTGTGTCTATCCATCTGTCTATATTACTCTATATATCTTTGTCTCTCTCTTTATCTCATTTCAAGACAGAGAGAGAGAGGGTGAGAGAGAGAGAGAGAGAGAGAGAGAAGAGAGAGAAAAGAGATGAGAGGAAAAGAGTGAGAGGAGGGAGAGAGAGAGAGAGAGAGAGAGAGAGAGAGAGAGAGATACTGTGAAGTACTTTTTCAGCCAAGACTGGGCAACTATAAGCAAAATATAGGTAATCCAGGGGCCAGGAGCTGTGGTTCGACCCCCTCTGTTAACACTAGGTGAGTACAGTAAGGGATACCTGTATATACACTGAAGGATACCCAACTCTCAATGTATACCCCCCTGGAGGATACCAAGGGGTACAGGGGAGAGGTGTTAGTGGGTAGGTGGCGCTTAAGGGGGGTGGGAGGCGTTTAAAAGGGTAGGGGGGAAGTGCGTCTGGTGTATGTGGGGGTATCTAGGGGGTAAGTATCCCCCCAGACACAAGGGGGATACCACTGTGATATTTTAAGGTTGGCAATCGTGGTCTGATGTCCCCTCCTTTGCACAAGCAGGCGAAATATTAGGCCAAAAATTTCTCTTGAAACCAATTTTCCCTGAGAAATTGATGGGCTGCGGTTTTCCCGGGGTTGTTTCCGGGTCGGGGGATGAATGGGGCATTGATGTATGGCGGGGCATCAATGGGGAAGGTGGGAAAAATGGGTGAAATGTAAATTTTGGTGGAGTGTAGTTGGCAATCTAAGTATGATTTGGCTACAAAATTTTTCTCTAAATTGTTTCTCATGTTAAAAATCGATGGGGTGGGTAATTTTCTTGACGATTCATGGGTGCGGAGATGAATGGGGAATTGATGCATGGCGGGGCATCAATGGGGAAGATGAATAACTGTGCGAAATATTAAAAAATGTGGCGTAGTGTAGGTAAACATCGCGTGTGGTGTGGCTATAAAAATTAATCTTAAAACCATTTTTACCCGAAAACCCGATGGGGGAAATACTTTTGGCGACCCCCCATGAATGCAGGGATCCCTGGGGCACCACCACCCACCGGGGCATCAATGGGGAAGGGGGATAAATGGGTGAAATAATGTAAAATGTGGAGGGGTGTAGGTGAACCTGGCGTCTAGTTACGGTAAGACATTCATGGACAGTGTGGCGCCTCTGACCAGGACTTCCCTCCCTAACTCTCACACTCCACCTCATTTATTCCCATTTCCTCACTCCCTCCCTTTATCCCCTCCCTCCCGACGCCTTCCATCTACATGACCACATCCCCTGGCATCCCCCAGGGGCACAAGCAAGGGAAAATAGATGAGATTTAGGGAGATATATGGAGGTTTGTGAGGGGCGGGAGGGTTAGTAAGCACAGGAGAGTACAGTTGCTCTGACGTTGTGTTGGAAGCAGGTTGTGGCTCCCCCTCTGCTATATTTCCCTATTTACCCGCATTTCTATACCTTATATACCTCCACGGAGCTATAAAGCTATATATATATGTGCACATAGCCGCCTCACAGCTAGAAAATAAGTGAAAGTGGCCTATTTTGGGGAGAAATTGGCAGGCCGTCTTGAGGCTTCTCTTTGGGTACAGATCCCCCGTGTGAATTGGGTTTTTCACCCATTTTGAGTACAAATCTTGGGTTTTTGAGGGTGTGGGGGAGTGTTTTAAGTGCGTGACGCACCGGTTAAACCGCCACCGCTTACAGGGGACAGCTGGACCAGGAAAAAAACTGATTTTTTCACCACCCGAGAGCCTAGTGGGCCCAGCTGGGGGACCCCCACCACACTGTGGGTGAGTACCCATGATTTGTGGGTAGTGGGGGGTTGTGGTGGGGGTGGGGTCATGGCAGACACGGGAAATGGGTTCTGCATGGGGGAGGGGAGGTTAGTACGTAGTGGGGGGGTTTATGAATGACGGTCCCCCACTGTGTGTCTTCTAGTGTGTCTGGGTGTATTGTGGGATCCCCTAGTGTGTGTGGGGTCCCTTAGTGTCTGGGGGTCCCCTAGTGTGTGTATGGTGGTCACTAGTGTATGTGGGGGTCCCAGGTGTAATAGGTGGTCCCCTATTGTGTGTGGGGGTCCCCATAGTTGGTTGTGTGGGGGTCCCTAGTGTGTGTGGGGGTCCCCTAGTGTGGTGGGCGGTCCCAAATAGGTGTGCGTTGTCCCTAGTGTGTGTGTGGGGGACCCCGAATAGGTGTCGATCCCCTAGTGTGTGGGGGTCCCCTATTGTATGGAAGGTCCCTAGTTGTGGGGTCCCTGTGTATGGGGGATCCCCTAGTGTGTGGGGGTTCCTCTATATAGGTGTGGTTATATAGTGTGTGGGGATCGTAGTTTGTGGTGAACCCCTGTATGGGTCCCCTAGTGTAGGGCCTACCGGTCCTTTTATGTTGACCTAAGGAGGTCTCATAGACTACTAGATCATTGTGGGCCCGTCCTAGCTTAGACCTACGGTCCTAGCTTAGACCTACGGTCCTAGCCTAGACCTACGGTCCTAGCCTAGGCCTACGGTCCTAGCCTAGACCTACGGTTCTAGCCTAGACCTACGGTCCTACCTACCTCGGTCCTAGCCTAGCCTACGGTCTTAGCCAGCCTACGGTCCTAGCCCAGACCTACGGTCCTAGCCTAGGCCTACGGTCCTAGCCTAGCCCTTACGGTCCTAGCCTAGCCCAAACGGTCCTAGCCTAGGCCTACGGTCCTAGCCTAGACCTACGGTCCTAGCTTAGGCCACGGTCCTACCTAGCCAACGTCTAGCTAGGTGCTAGGGTTTTTCCCTGACTTACGACCCGTACGTGTTTACTGCTTACCTTGCCTTCGTGATGATCATCATAGTAATGATAATTATTACTAGTAGTGATAATTATGTTTAATTATCGAAATATTGACATGCAATAATAATGATAACACCTGCTGTACCTGTTATCAGACACCTGCTGTACCTGTTATTAAACACCTGCTGTACCTGTTATCAGACACCTGCTGTACCTGTTATCAGACACCTGCTGTACCTGTTATTAAACACCTGCTGTACCTGTTATCAGACACCTGCTGTACCTGTTATTAAACACCTGCTGTACCTGTTATAAACACCTGCGTACCTGTTATCAAATGTTACATTACAACCTATGTGCTGTACCCTCTGTACCTATTAAGACACCTGCTGTACCTGTTATCAGCCACCTGCTGTACCTGTTATAAACACCTGGCTGTACTTTATAAACACCTGCTGTACTGTTATCTAACACCTGCTGTACCTGTTATTAAACACCTGCTGTACCTGTTATCAGACACCTGCTGTACCTGTTATCAGACCTGTATCAAACACCTGCTGTACCTGTTATCAAACACCTGCTGTCGTACCTGCTTACTATTAAACACTTACTGTGCCTGTTATCAAACACCTGCTGTACCTGTTATCAGACACCTGCTGTACCTGTTATCAAACACCTGCTGTACCTGTTATTAAACACCTGCTGTACCTGTTATCAGACACCTGCTGTACCTGTTATCAGACACCTGCTGTACCTGTTATTAAACACCTGCTGTACCTGTTATCAGACACCTGCTGTACCTGTTATCAGACACCTGCTGTACCTGTTATTAAACACCTGCTGTACCTATTATCAGACACCTGCTGTACCTGTTATCAGACCTGTATCAAACACCTGCTGTACCTGTTATCAAACACTGCTTACCTATTATCAAACACTACTGTCTTTATCAAACACTGTGACCTGTTATAAAACACCTGCTGTACCTGTTATCAAACACCTGCTGTACCTGTTATCAACACCTGCTAGCTTAAACCATGTTGTTATCAAACACCTGCTGTACCTGTTATCAGACACCTGCTGTACCTGTTATTAAACACCTGCTGTACCTGTTATCAGACACCTGCTGTACCTGTTATCAGACCTGTATCAAACACCTGCTGTACCTGTTATCAAACACCTGCTGTACCTGTTATCAAACACCTGCTTACCTATTATCAAACACTTACTGTGCCTGTTATCAAACACCTGCTGTACCTGTTATCAAACACCTGCTGTACCTGTTATCAAAACCGCTACCTATTATCAAAACACCTGCTGTGACCTGTTATCAAACACCTGCTGACCTTACAACCCGCTGTACCTGTTATCAAACACCTGCTGTACCTGTTATTAAACACCTGCTGTACCTGTTATCAAACACCTGCTGTACCTGTTATCAAACACCTGCTGTACCTGTTATCAAACACCTGCTTACCTATTATCAAACACTTACTGTGCCTGTTATCAAACACCTGCTGTACCTGTTATCAGACACCTGCTGTACCTGTTTATTAAACCTGCTTGTACCTGTTATCAGACACCTGCTGTACCTGTTATCAAACACCTGCTGTACCTGTTATAATAACACCTGCTGTACCTGTTATCAAACACCTGCTGTACCTGTTTATCAGACACCTGCTGTACCTTTTTATCAAACACCTGTATCAACACCTGCTGTCCCTGTTATCAAACACCTGCTGTCCCTGTTATCAAACACCTGCTGTACCTGTTATCAAACACCTGCTGTACCTGTTATCAAACACCTGCTGTACCTGTTATCAAACACCTGCTGTACCTGTTATCAAACACCTGCTGTACCTGTTATCAAACACCTGCTGTACCTGTTATCATAACACCTGCTGTACCTGTTATAAACCTGCTGTACCTGTTATCAGACCCTGCTGTACCTGTTATCTAACACCTGCTGTACCTGTTATTAAACACCTGCTGTACCTGTTATCAAACACCTGCTGTACTGTTATCAACACCTGCTGTACCTGTTATCTAACACCTGCTGTACCTGTTATCTAGCACCTGCTGTAACTGTTAGATAACACCTGCTGTACCTGTTATCTAACACCTGCTGTACCTGTTATCTAACACCTGCTGTACCTGTTATCAGACACCTGCTGTACCTGTTATCAGACACCTGTATCAAACACCTGCTGTACCTGTTATCAAACACCTGCTGTACCTGTTATCAAACACCTGCTGTACCTGTTATCAAACACCTGCTGTACCTGTTATCAAACACCTGCTGTACCTGTTATCAAACACCTACTGTACCTGTTATCAAACACCTGCTGTACCTGTTATCAAACACCTGCTGTACCTGTTATCAAACACCTACTGTACCTGTTATCAAACACCTGCTGTACCTGTTATCAAACACCTGCTGTACCTGTTATCAAACACCTGCTGTACCTGTTATCAAACACCTGCTGTACCTGTTATCTAACACCTGCTGTACCTGTTATCTAACACCTGCTGTACCTGTTATTTAACCTGCTGTACCTGTTATCTAACACCTGCTGTACCTGTTATCTAACACCTGCTGTACCTGTTATTTAACCTGCTGTACCTGTTATCTAACACCTGCGGTACCTGTTATCTAACACCTGCTGTACCTGTTATCTAACACCTGCTGTACCTGTTATCTATCACCTGCTGTACCTGTTATTTAACACCTGCTGTACCTGTTATCTAACACCTGCTGTACCTGCGTGTGTGTCTTAAAGACAACCAGGGGTCTTGAAGACAACCAGGGATCTTGAAGACAACCAGGGGTCTTGAAGACAGTCAGGGGTCTTGAAGACAACCAAGGATCTTGAAGACAATCAAGGATCTTGAAGACAACCAGGGATCTTGAAGACAACCAGGGGACTTGAAGACAGTCAGGGGTCTTGAAGACAACCAAGGATCTTGAAGACAATCAAGGATCTTGAAGACAACCAGGGGTCTTGAAGACAACCAAGGATCTTGAAGACAGCCATCGGACTTGAAGACAGCCAGGGGTCTTGACAACCAGGTGTTTTGAAGACAACCAGGGATCTTGAAGACAGCCAGGGGTCTTGAAGACAGCCAGGGGTCTTGAAGACAACCAGGGGTCTTGAAGACAGCCAGGGGTCTTGAAGACAACCAGGGGTCTTGAAGACAACCAGGGGTCTTGAAGACAACCAGGGGTCTTGACAGCCAAGTGTTTTGAAGACAGCCAGGGGTCTTGAAGACAGCCAGAGGTCTTGAAGACAACCGGGGGTCTTGAAGACAACCGGAGGTCTTGAAGACAACCAGGGGACTTGAAGACAGCCATGGGGTCTTGACAACCAGGTGTTTTGAAGACAACCAGGGGTCTTGAAGACAACCGGGGATCTTGAAGACAACCAGAGGTCTTGAAGACAACCAGAGGTCTTGAAGACAATCAGGGTTCTATTGGTAATCCCCCTTATGTATGCTGGGAGGAAGTTGAACAGTCTTGGGCCCCTAACACTTACGGTGTTGTCTCTTAGTGTACTCGAGGCGAGAGGGATAGAGAGGGAGAGTAAGTTAGTCATACTATCCGGATATTACCACATAAACGAAGTCCCTCTACCGTTACTCACATCATCAGGCTGTGTTGTGACGTTATGTCTGTGTGTTCATTATAGGGTGGTGGAGGTTGGGGAGAGAGCCTTCTGTTTGACTATCCTTGATTACACACCTTGATAATGCATAAGGGTTCTTAGCAGACCTACATAGCATGGCCTAGTAGCACCTGCCTAGCATGGTTCAGTAGTACCTGCCTAGCATGGTCCAGTAGTACCTGCCTAACATGGTTCATTAGTACCTACCTAGCATGGTCTAGTAGCACCTGCCTAGCATGGTCAAGTAGTACCTACCTAGCATGGTCCAGAAGTACCTACCTAGCATGGTTCAGTAGTACCTGTCTAGCATGGTCCAGTAGTCCTCCTAGCAGGGTTTCCAGTAGTACCTCCCTAGCATGGTCAGTTACCTGCCTAGCATGGCCCAGTAGTACCTACCTAGCATGGTCTAGTAGTACCTGCCTAGCATGGTCCAGTAGTACCTGCCTAGCATGGTCCAGTAGAAACTGCTAGCATGGACCAGTAGTACCTGTCTAGCATGGTCCAGTAGCACCTGTCTAGCATGGGCCAGTAGTACCTGCCTAGCATGGTCCAGTAGCACCTACCTAGCAGGTCCAGTAGCACCTGCCTACCCATGGTCCAGTAGACCTGCCTAGCATGGTCCAGTAGTACCTGCCTAGCATGGTCCAGTAGTACCTGCCTAGCATTGTCAGTTATTACCTGCCTAGCAGGGAAACCAGTAGTACCTGCCTAGCATGGCCCCAGTAGTCCCTTTGCCAACCCATGGTCGAGAGTACCTGCCTAGCATGGCACAGTAAAGTACAAAACCTACATGGTCCAGTAGTACCTGCTAGCATGGTCCAGTAGTACCTCCTAGAAATGGTCTAGTAGTACCTACCTGCATTGGTCTTTAGAGAAATCCTCCTAGCATGGCCCAAGTTAGTACCTAACCTATCTGTGCATGATTAGAAACCTACCTAGCATGGTCCAGTAGTACCTGCTAGCATGGTTCCATAGAAACCTCCTAGCATGGGTTCAGTAGTACCTACCTACATGGTCAGTAGTACCTCCTAGCATGGTCAGTAGTACCTCCTAGCATGGTCCAGTAGTACCTGCCTAGCATGGTCCAGTAGTACCTGCCTAGCATGGCCAGTAGTACCTGCAAACATGGTCCAGTGACCTGCCTAGCATGGTCCGTAGTCCCTTTGTCTAGCAGGGGCCAGTATACCTGCCTAGCATTGGTCCATAGACCTCTGGCATGGCCAGTAGACCTGCCTACATGGCCAGTAGAACCTGCCTAGCAGGTCCATTAGTACCTGCCTAGCATGGTCCAGTAGTACCTCCCTGCATTGTCCAGTAGTACCTGCCTAGCATGGACCAGTAGTACCTGCTAGCATGGTCCGTAGTACCTGCCTAGCATGGTCAGTATGAAATTTGGGGCCTTAGCATGGTCCAGTAGTCCCTGCCTAGCATGGTCCAGTAGTACCTGCCTAGCATGGTCCAGTAGTACCTCCTAGCATGGTCCTAGTAGACCTGCCTAGCATGGTCAAGTAGTACCTCCAACATGGCCAGAGTACCGCCTAGCATGGCCCAGTAGTACCTGTCTAGCATGGCCCAGTAGACCTGCCCTAGCATGGCAGTAGTACCTCCAAACATGGTCCAGTAGCCTGCCTAGCATGGTCCAGTAGACCTCCTAGCATGGCCCAAGTAGTACCTGCCTAGCAGGTCCAGTAGTACCTGCCTGCATGGTCCAGTAGTACCTCCCCAGCATGGCCAGTAGTACCGCCTAGCAGGGCCAGTAGTACCTGCCTAGCATGGCCGTAGACCTGCCTAGCATGGTCCAGTAGTACCTGCCTAGCATGGCCAGTAGTACCTCCTAGCATGGCCGGGTAGTTCCCTCCTAGCAGGGTTTCCAGTAGTACCTCCTTTGCAGGGACCAGAGACCTCCCTTAGCATGGCCCAGTAGTACCTGCCTAGCATGGTCAGAGTACCTCCCTTTGCATGGCAGTAGTACCTACCTAGCATGGTCCAGTAGTCCTGCCTAGCAATGGTCCAGTAGTACCTGCCTAGCATGGTCCAGTGCACCTGCCTAGCATGGTCCAGTAGAAACCTGCTAGCATGGTCCAGAAATACCTGTTAGCATGGTCCATTTAGACTTGCCTAGGCATGGCCCTGTAGTACACGTCTGCATGGCCAGTAGTACCTGTCTAGCAGGGGCCAGTAGTACCTCCCTAGCAGGGGACCAGTAGTACCTGCCCTAGCCCATGGCCCAAATAGTACCTGCTAGCATGGACCAGTACACCTGCCTAGCATTTTCGTAGTACCTGCCTAGCATGGTCCAGTAGTACCTGCTAAAATGGTCCTGTAGAAACCGTGCCTAGCAGGGACCAGTAGTACCTGCCTGGCAGGGCCAGTAGTCCCTTTCCTAGCATGGTCCAGTAGTACCTGCCAGCAGGCCAGAGCAACCCGGGGTGGGCCGGGAACCAGTGTAACCGGCCGGCTTGGGCCCTTAGAAAACTCCTAGCATGGGCCCTGTAGTACACGTCTAGCATGGTCCAGTAGTACCTGCCTAGCATGGTCCAGTAGTACCTGCCTAGCATGGACCAGTAGTACCTGCCTAGCATGGTCCAGTAGTACCTGCCTGGGATGGCCAGTAGACTGCCTTGCATGGCAGTAGTACCTGCTGGCATGGTCCAGTATACCTGCCTAGCAGGGGCCAGTAGAAACCTGCCTAGCATGACAGTAGTACCTGCCTACCCATGTCCATTTGTACCTGCCTAGCATGGTCCTAGTTACCTGCAAGGTCCATAGTACCTGCCTAGCATGATGACCCCTGACCAGTAGACCAGCCTAGCATGGTCCGTAGTACCTGCCTAGAGGGTCCAGTAGTACCTGCCTAGAGGGTCCAGTAGACCTGCCTAGCATGGCCAGTAGTACCTTCCCTGCTTTGGCCAGTAGTACCTGCCTAGCATGGTTTCCAGTAGTACCTGCCTAGCATGGCCCAGTAGACCTGCTGGGCATGGACCAGTAGTTACCTGCCTACATGTTCATAGACCTGCCTAAATGGCCAGTAGTCCTGCCTACATGGTCCAGTAGTATGGAAAGCATGGTCCAGTAGTACCTGCCTAGAGGGTTTCTTAGTACCTCCTAGCATGGTCCGTAGTCCCTTTCCTGGAATGGCCAGTAGTACCTCCTAGCAGGTCCAGAAAGTCCCTTTGCTAGCTTGGTCCATTAGTACCTGCCTAGCATGGTCCAGTAGCACCTGCTAGCATGGTCCAGTAGTACCTGCCTAGCAGGGTTTAAATAGACCTGCCTAGGATGGTCCAGTAGCCTGCCTAGCATGGACCAGTAGAAACCGGTTGGCATGGCCAGTAGTACCTGTCTAGCAGGGGCCAGTAGTACCTGCCTAGCATGGACCATTTAGTACCTGCCTAGCATGGTCCATAGTCCCTGCTACATGGACCAGTAGTACCTGCCTTGCATTTTTCCAGTAGTACCTGCCTACATGGCCGGGTTAGTAACCTGCCTACTTGTCCCGTAGAACGCAAGGAAGGGTTCCCAAATCTCCCTTTGGCCTTTTAGATGGCCCCTTAAAAACCTCCTAGCAAAATGGGTTCCCCCCAAAAAAGTACCCTACCTAGATAAAACCCGTATTTCCGCCAGATGGTCCAAAAGTTGGGGAAGAAAAAACCTCCCTTTAGGATGTGGAAAAACCTAAGTATTGCCTACCCCTGTGTCTAGTGACTCTGCCCAGCAGAAGCCAATTTATTACCGGGCCCGGACCCTGGTCATAGGGCCCCTTTCCCGCCTGGGATTGGGTCCAGAGTTCCTCCTAGCATGGTCCGGTAGTACCGGTTGGATGGTCCAGTAGTACCTGTCTAGTATGGTCCAGTAATACCTACTTAGCATGGTCCAGTAGTACCTGTGTAGCATGCTCCAGTAGTACATGTGTAGCATGGTCCAGTAGTGCCTGTGTTGCATGGTCCAGTAGTACCTGTGTAGTATGGTCTAGAGTACCTGCCTGGAGTGTGTTTGGGGGGTCAAGGCCCCCGCGGTCCGGTACACGAGCAGGCCTCGTGGTTAATCAGGACCTGATCAACCAGGCTGTTACTGTGGGCCGCACGTTAACCAACGTAGGAACCACAGCCCGGCTGATCAGGAACCGTAGTTATCCGTCCCCTACAGTGTTCTGAAGAAACTCACGTCATCTTTGACAGTATTTAAGAGTCCACATGAGTGGGTGTGAGATGGACATGCCTCGCATGGGCCAGTAGTCATTCTGCAGTGCTCCTTTCTTACCTTCTTATGCTAGGCAGGTTCAAATCACCTACTGGCCCATGCTAGGCAGGTCCAATTCACCTCCTACTGGCCCATGCTAGGCAGGTCCAAGTCACCTCCTACTGGCCCATGCTAGGAAGGTCCAGGTCACCTCCTACTGGCCCATGGTGTGCAGGACCAAGTCACCTACTGGCCCATGGTAGGCAGGTCCAAGTCACCTTCTGGCCCATGCTAGGCAGGTCCAAGTCACCTTCTACTGGCCCATGCTAGGTAGGACACAGGCGTACCTTACATCGTCTCTGTTAGAAGCATTTCGATGCTCATTCAGGCGGACTGCAAGATCTCTGCCTGTCTCACCTACATATTTTTTGGGGACAGAATCCACAGGGGATAGTGTAGACGCCTGCTGTAGAAGTTACAGGTGTGGGGCTGTAAACTTCACAGCAGGGTCAAAAAACCCCGTGGATTCTGAAAATTAAATTGTGGCGAACGGGGCGGTTCTGAGTGCTGTGGCACGAAAGCTTTAAAAAGGCGTTTTAGGAGCCTGGTCTCCGGCCCGGGGCTTTGATGAACTGGAATGGGAAACCACTAGAAAAGCCTAGACCGCGGGGGCCAGAGCCTACTAATGGTCCCGAACTATAGAAGCAAACCGGGAAAACCCCCCCAAAACTTTGGTCATGTACTTGTGCTTGTCGTAGACCGATTGCAAAAAAAACCTCCCCCGGGGGTTGAACCCCGCGGTCGGTTTCAAACCAGCCCGTGGTTAGCCATAACCAGCTGACTTGTTACCAATAGGAAACAATAGGAAAGTTAGCACAGGTTCTTGAAAATCAACTTCCTTTGGTTTTAAATTTTCCTATTTGGAGAATCTTTGGGCCCTAGTTCTGAGCTCCATTTTTGGGAAAAACTCTATGCCGCGGGTTTCAATCCCCCTATGGATTTGCACGGTCACACCCTTGCTGTTGAGGCAGTAAGGGATTGAGCAGGGCAGCCACCTACGGAGTGGGGTAAAAATTCTTTTTGGCCCAGTGGGGCCGTGTACCTTCCAGGGGTTTGGGGTATACCAGGGAGTCTTAGGGGCTTGGTTAGGGGCTCGGACGGGCTGGGTTTGGCCCCTATAGGGGCAACCCCCGGGGGGGGGATGGTTTAGTCTTAAGCCCCACCAACCAACAAACAGGGTCAATATTTTGTTTCTCCCCAAAAAATGACACCGAGGTTCCATGCGTAATAATCCTCTCTCCAATATTAAGGTCTTTCTACCCGTATTTGATGAAAGGTAGGCCAACTTTTTCTAATAAAGTAAAGGTTGCTAGGCTTTTAAACCAATTGGGGAAACGGAACAAAAAATTTAAAGAACGGCCCCACATGACCCTTAACACCACCACCCCCACTTGATTTCTCTCATTATCAAAACTTTGGCCCATCTGTCACCAGCTTTCCCCCCCAACTTTTTCCGGGGCCTTAATTTTCCCTTTTTCCCTGTGTAAGTATCAAGCCACAAAAAGTTTTAAAATTCAATTCTTACCTTTTTCACCCTCAAATTTAAAAAAGAATTGGGAAAATTGTAAGACGGAAACGCCCCTTTGAAAACCCTGTGGGATTCATTTCAATTTTTCCCTTTTGCCCCATTATTGAAAAAAAATTTTTTCCCTTGGGGTGGTTATTTCTATAGCACTAAGGACGTTGGTTTGGGGGTCTAAAAAATTCATCAAAAAACACTTTTTTGGGTTTGGTAAATTTTTTTCCGGAAACGCCCTTTGTGGGTTGGTAAATAATTTTTGCTGAAAAAGATTGTTTTTTAAATAGGGGATGCTTAGTGGACAAGCTTGTGTTTGGGTTTGTTTAAATAGGGAGTTGCGGAAAACGACTTGTTTTTGGGGGTTTGGGGTAAATGGGGATTCTACTGGAACAACGATTTGTGTTGTGGGTTGGTAAATGGGGATGCCATAGCTGGAACAACGATTGTGTTTTTGGGTTTGGAAAATGGGGATGTCATAGCTGGAACAAGCCCTGTGTTGGGGGTTGGTAAATGGGAGCATACTGGAACAAGACTTGTGTTGGGGGTTTGGAAAAATGGGGGATGTCAAAAGGGGGAAACAACGACCGTGTTGGGGGTTTTGGTAAATGGGATGTATAGCTGGAAAAACGACCTGTGTTGGGGGTTTGGGAAAATAGGGATGTCATAGCTGGAAAACCTTTTTTTGTTGGGGGTTGGAAAATAGGGTCCCATAGCTGGAACAACGACTTGTTTTTGGGGGGTTGGTAAAAGGGATGTCATAGGGGAAAAAGGGGATGTCACCTCTAATGGAGTGTTACTTGTTGCTGACGTTAGTGTTGATAATGAGTTCACATGTTGCAAGTCTTCTTTGTTTCTCAAAAATTGGGGGGTTCCCTTTGCTTAGTTGGTCCCGGTGTTAGTCTACTAAACCCGTGCATGTTTCCCCAGCATCAAGGACCCGGGGGTTAGTTACTAACACCCGCTGCACTGTTTCCCCCGCATCGTAGGGACCTGGGTGTTAGTCTATAACACCTGCTGTTTATGTTCACCTAACGTCAGTAGGTACCTGGTTGTCTACTAACACCTTGTTTTCGTTCACCTAAAAGTAGAGGACCCCGGGGGTGAAACACACAACACACACCCCCAAAACACACACAACACACACCAAAAACAAACCCCCACAAACCCCACACACAAACCCCCACACACCAAAATAGCAGTTTGGGGCCCTTTTTAACCCCCATGTTAACCCAGCCATTCTGTCTGTTTACCTCTCAACCCTCTTCTCCCTAATCTCTCTACCCCCCCCCCTTCCCCCCCTCTTTCCCCCCCCTTCTTGCCTCTCCCTTTTTCTCCCCCCCCTATCCCTTCCCAACCCTTTTTCCCTTCCCCCCCAATAAAACCCCTGTACACCTTTCCTGTTCTCCATCCATATGGTGGAATATGAAGGGGGAAACTGCTGGGGTTCCCCAAATTTAAATATCATATAGAATAGTGTAGCAACCTGCTGGTGTTCCCCCAAATTTAAATCATTAGAATGTGTGCAACAGTGGTGTTCCACAAAGTAACATATTTAAAAAATGTGTGCAAAACTGCTGGTGTTCCCAAAAGAAAATTCTTTTTGAATGTGTGCAAAACTGTGGTGTTCCACATGTAACTATATATAGATTTGTGTTTTCAACTGCTGGGTTCCCCCCAATGAACTTCAATAGAAAAGGGGTGCAACATGTGGTGTTTCCCCCAAAGTAATTCATTTAAAAAATGTGTTCAACACTTGGTGTTCCCCAAGTAACTACATATAGAATGGGTAGAACATGCGGTGTTCCTCAATGTAACTTCTTTGTATGTACAAACCCCCTTTTGTTTCCCCCAAAGTAAATTCAATAGAAAAGTTAGAACACTGCTGGGTTCCCACAATGTAAATCAATAGAAAGTGTAGCAACATGCTGGGGTTTTCCCCCAATGTATTTATAAGAATAGTGTGAACATGCTGGTTTTTCCCCCAAAGAATTCATATAGAAAAGTGTCACCTGTGGTGTTCCCAATGTTATTATTGAAAAGTGTTGACAAATGTGGTGTTCCACAAAGTAACTTTATATAGAAAAGTGTAACAAATGTTTTGGGGTTCCACATTTTAACTATATATTAAATAGTGTAGACCTGTTTGGGGTTCACAATGTAACTTTAAATTTTGAATAGTGTAGCAAACACTCGGTTTCCCACAATGTAACTACATATAAATAGTGAGCAACATGCTGGTGTTCCCACAATGTAACTAATTTGGGAAAAGTGTGCAAAACTGCTGGGGTTCCACAATGTAAACTATCTATGAAAGGAGCAACACTGCTGGTGTTCCCACAATGTAATATCATAAGATAGGTGCAAAACTGGTGTTCCCACAATGTTTTTTCATTTGAAAAGTGTAGCAAATGCGGGTTCCACAAATTAAATATCATATGAATGTGTAGAAAAAACTGTGGTGTTCCCAAATGTAATATCTTTAGAATAGTGTTGGAACACTGCTGGGGTTCCCCCATGAACTTCATATGAAAAGTGTACAACATGCTGGTGTTTCCCCCAAGGGAAAAACTTTTAGAATTGTAGCAAAACTGCGTTCCCAATGAATTTAAAAATAGAATAGTGTAGCACACGCTGGTTTCCCACAATGTAACATATATAATAGTTTTGCAACAGGGTGGTTTCCCAAATGTAACTACATTAGAATAGTGTGCAACACTGTGGTGTTCCCACATGTAAAAATCATATAGATAGTTGCAACACTGCTGGTTTCCCACAAAGTTAAAATCATTAGAATTGTAGCAAAATGCTGGGTTCCCACAAGTAACTATCATAAGAATGTGTAGCAAACTGTGGGTTCCCACAATGTAAAATATCTTTTGAATAGTGTAGCAAAAACTGCGGGGTTCCCCAAAAGTAACTTCATATAGAATGTGGCAAAAATGTGGTGTTCCACAATGTAATTTATATAGATAGTGTAGCAAATGCTTTGGGGTTTCCACAATGTAACTTCAATAGAAAAGTGAGCAAAACTGCTGGTGTTCCCACAAAGTAACTATCAATGAAAGTGTAAAACACGCTGGTGTTCCCACAATGTAACTATATAGAAAAGTGTAGCAACACTGCTGGGTTCCCCCAATGTAACTTTTCTTAGAAAATGTAGCAAAATGTGGGGTTCCCACAAAATTAAAAATTTATAAGAATGTGTAGCAACACTGTTTTGGTTTTTTCCAAAAAGAACATCATATAGAATAGTGTAAACACTGTTGGTTTCTCAAGTAACTATCATATGTAGGTAGAAAAAAATGTGGTGTCCACAATGTAACTTCATATGAATATGGCAACACTGCTGGTGTTCCACTGTAACTATCATATAGAATAGTGTCAACACTGTGGTTTTCCACAATTAAATATTATATAGAAAAGTGAGCAACTGTTGAGTTCCCCCAATTAAAAAATAGAATAGTGTGAAAAATGTGGTGTTCCCACAAAGTAACTATTAAAAAAGGGGTAGCAACATGTGGTGTTTCCCCCCCAAAAGTAACTATCATTGAATTGGTACAACATGCTGGTGTTTACAAAATAACTATCATAAGAATAGTTGCAACATGCTGGTGTTCCACAATGTCTATCATAAGAATAGTGTAGCAACATGCTGGTTTCCCAAAATGTAATATATTGAAAAGTGTAGCAAAAACTGCGGGGTTTACAATGTAACTATCTAAGAATAGGTGCACATGTGGGGTTCCCCCAATTTTAACTAATATGAAATAGTGTGCAACACTGCTGGTGTTCCACAAGTAACTTTCATTAGAAAAGTGTACAACATGCTGGTGTTCCAAATGAAATATAAATGAAAAGTGTGCAACCTGCTGGTGTTTCCCAAATGTTTTCTTTAGGTGGCCCATGCGGTGTTCCCCCTTAATTTTGGAAAATTCAGCCCCCTTTGGGTTTCCCCTTAAAACTTTTATTTTAAAATGTACAAAAATTTTTCCCCTGTATTCTTCTAAGATTTGTGTAGCAAATCGTGTTCAAAAGTACATCTTTTAGAATAGTTTTAAACATTTTTCCCCAATGTTTCATTAAATATGGAAACACTTTGGGTTTTTCAATTAAATTTAAAAAATAAATAGTGTAAAAAATGTTGGTTTTTACAATTTACACATTTTGAAGTGTGTAACCGGGGTTCCTCAGAACATATTTTAAATTTTTGAAACACCCGTTTCCCCTTTTTAATTCATTTAGTTGTTTTGGGTAAAACCCTGTGGTTCCCAATGTAATTTTCTATGAATGGAGCAAAACATGGATGTTCCCAAATGATTCAATAGGGAAAGTTGCCAAAAAATGGGTGTTCCCCAATGTCTTTTCATTTAGATGTTAACAATGGGTGTTCCCCCAAAATAAAAAATCTGTGAATTTTGGGGAAATGCTGTGTTTCCCCAAAAGGAAATTCTTAATTTGTGTGCAACATGCTGGTTTTTCCCACAATGTAATATAATAGAATAGTGTAGCAACACTGCTGGTGTTCCCACAATGTAACTATCATATAGAATAGTGTAGCAACACTGCTGAAGTGTACCTGAAAGGTGTTTCGGGGGTCAACGCCCCCGTGGCCCGGTCCATGATCAGGCTTGCTAATCCCACTTATATATGTTGGGAGGTTAACAGTCTTGGTCCTCTTACACGTACAGTGTTATCTCTTAGTGTACTCACAACACTCCTGCTTTTCCCTGGTGTTAAATTACACTGTCTACAGCGACTCTTGCTGTCGTAAGCAGTGATTTCCGTGTGCAGATTTGTCAGCAGTCCCTCTAGGATTTTCCAGGTGTAAATTATCATGTATCTTTCTCGCCTGTGTTCCAGGGAATACAAATCATGGAATCATGGCAATTATATGACAGATCATCAATTTAATAAGAGATATAACAAGCCTTTGCGTGTAAAAACATTGCTACACCTACAGCACAGAATCCACCAATTTTGAACACATTTTGGCAAGTTGGTGGTGGTACCAGGTCCTAATAACAGCAACAATTAGCTTTTCCACAGTTGAACAGTCCTGGTTCATCATCCTGTGTTTGGTTATTGTCCATGGATTCTCAGTTGGGTTGAGGTCAGGAGAGTTTCCAGGGCAGTTTAGAATGCTTAGTCCACTCTTCAACACTGTCAGCATTTTTCTGGAAGTGCAGCATGGAGCAAGATGCTACTGGAAGATGCTGCTGGAAGATGTCTACGGAAAGTTCTGTCCCATGGGAGGAAATGAGTTCTGTCCACAATGTGGAGGAAAGAGCGCAGGATTGTCTGTGCATGTCACGTTTATGGTTCCCTTACAATAGAAGCCGTCAGGGCCTCTACCAGTAAAACTGCCACATAAACATCTTAGATGGTGTTTTGGCACTTGTTCAATGGCTTCATTCTGAAGATGTTCTCCTTTGTTCACTCTCACTACCACTGATCTGTACCATGTCCGTCACTACCACTGATCTGTACCATGTACTTCACTACCACTGATCTGTACCATGTACTTCACTACCACTGATCTGTACCATGTACGTCACTACCACTGATCTGTACCATGTACGTCACTACCACTGATCTGTACCATGTACTTCACTACCACTGATCTGTACCATGTACTTCACTACCACTGATCTGTACCATGTACGTCACTACCACTGATCTGTACCATGTACGTCACTACCACTGATCTGTACCATGTATTTCACTACCACTGATCTGTACCATGTACTTCACTACCACTGATCTGTACCATGTACGTCACTACCACTGATCTGTACCATGTACGTCACTACCACTGATCTGTACCATGTACTCACTACCACTGATCTGTACCATGTACTTCACTACCACTGATCTGTACCATGTACGTCACTACCACTGATCTGTACCATGTACGTCACTACCACTGATCTGTACCATGTACGTCACTACCACTGATCTGTACATGTACTTCACTACCACTGATCTGTACCATGTACTTCACTACCACTGATCTGTACCATGTACGTCACTACCACTGATCTGTACCATGTACGTCACTACCACTGATCTGTACCATGTACGTCACTACCACTGATCTGTACCATGTACTTCACTACCACTGATCTGTACCATGTACTTCACTACCACTGATCTGTACCATGTCCGTCACTACCACTGATCTGTACCATGTACTTCACTACCACTGATCTGTACCATGTACGTCACTACCACTGATCTGTACCATGTACGTCACTACCACTGATCTGTACCATGTACTTCACTACCACTGATCTGTACCATGTACTTCACTACCACTGATCTGTACCATGTACTTCACTACCACTGATCTGTACCATGTACCTCACTACCACTGATCTGTACCATGTACCTCACTACCACTGATCTGTACCATGTACGTCACTACCACTGATCTGTACCATGTACTTCACTACCACTGATCTGTACCATGTACTTCACTTACCACTGATCTGTACCATGTACGTCACTACCACTGATCTGTACCATGTACGTCACTACCACTGATCTGTACCATGTACTTCACTACCACTGATCTGTACCATGTACTTCACTACCACTGATCTGTACCATGTACGTCACTACCACTGATCTGTACCATGTACCTCACTACCACTGATCTGTACCATGTACTTCACTACCACTGATCTGTACCATGTACCTCACTACCACTGATCTGTACCATGTACCTCACTACCACTGATCTGTACCATGTACCTCACTACCACTGATCTGTACCATGTACCTCACTACCACTGATCTGTACCATGTACCTCACTACCACTGATCTGTACCATGTACCTCACTACCACTGATCTGTACCATGTACCTCACTACCACTGATCTGTACACATGTACAGATCTAAAAATATATCTTTTCTCCATTGATCTGTCGACCAACTTAATATCTTTATTTCTACCAGTATACATGTACAAGGTATACATGTACATGTACAAGGTATACATGTACATAAGAACATAAGAACGAAGAAACACTGCAGAAGGCCTACTGGCCCATGCGAGGCAGGTCCAAGGTATGTTAGGTAAGACACATATGCAACAGTTAGGCATCTTTATTTCGAAATGTTTCGCCTACACAGTAGGCTTCTTCAGTCGAGTACAGAAAAGTTGATAGAAGCAGAAGATACTTGAAGACGATGTAATCAGTCCATCACCCTTGGTGATGGACTGACAAGGTATACATGTACATGTACAAGGTATACATGTACTTGTACAAGGTATACAAGTACATGTACAAGGTATACAAACCATAGCTGACTTGTTATGCTGAGTATTTCGGGTAAATTAGGTCAGTTTTGTCCCAGGATGCGACCCACACCAGTCCACTAACACCCAGGATGCGACCCACACCAGTCCACTAACACCCAGGATGCGACCCACACCAGTCCACTAACACCCAGGTACCCATTTTAAACATTGTCAACAGGTGTCTTATAGAAACACGTCCCTAATGTTATCCAGCCGTACCGGAGATTTGATCTCCGGACCTCAGTGTGTGAGCTGAACGCTAGTGGTTGAGGTGCTGGATGCCATGTGATCAAGTACCCACCACAGCCGTGTTCTCTTCACAGCAGGGGTACAATTGTTGCTTTACCGGCTTTCTGGCAGTTCCGCCAACTTCAAGGAGCCGTCGTCCAACAGGTGAAGAATCAACATTGACGCAGCTGAAGACAAATCTCTCTGTAGATCTTTGCTGATTTTCTTGGGATCCTTTGTAGATAAATACATGAGTGGGTGTGAGTTGGACCTGATTGGCCTGTGCTGCTGGATCAGTTGCCGTGTTCCTTCCTTAAGTGAAGGTGACCTGACCTGACCTGACTAGGTTGGGGCATTGGCTTAAGGCGGTAGGAGACTTGGACCAGCCTCGCATGGGCCAGTGGGCCTGCTGCAGTGTTCCTTCTGTCTTATGTTCTTATGTACTTTATGGTAACAGTCGTCGTGAGGTGTTATCTTCTGTTATCCCCTCAAGAAAGTTTCCTTGACGTTGGTGAGAGGCTCTTGATCTAGAAAATTGGATCTGTGCTCCATTTCCCTGAATTAAGCCTGAATACCTTCCACATTCCCCCCCCCCAGGCGCTGTATAATCCTATGGGTTTAGCGCTCTCCCTTAATTATAATGGTAATAATAATCTTCCTGGACGCAGCTCTCCACAACCACCAGTCTTGATATCTGTCTTCAGACTCCTACCAGTCTTGATATCTGTCTTCAGACTCCTACCAGTCTTGATATCTGTCTTCAGACTCCTACCAGTCTTGATATCTGTCTTCAGACTCCTACCAGTCTTGATATCTGTCTTCAGACTCCCACCAGTCTTGATATCTGTCTTCAGACTTCCACCAGTCTTGATATCTGTCTTCAGACTCCCACCAGTCTTGATATCTGTCTTCAGACTTCCACCAGTCTTGATATCTGTCTTCAGACTCCACCAGTCTTGATATCTGTCTTCAGACTCCCACCAGTCTTGATATCTGTCTTCAGACTCCCACCAGTCTTGATATCTGTCTTCAGACTCCCACCAGTCTTGATATCTGTCTTCAGACTCCCACCAGTCTTGATATCTGTCTTCAGACTCCTACCAGTCTTGATATCTGTCTTCAGACTCCCACCAGTCTTGATATCTGTCTTCAGACTCCCACCAGTCTTGATATCTGTCTTCAGACTCCCACCAGTCTTGATATCTGTCTTCAGACTCCCACCAGTCTTGATATCTGTCTTCAGACTCCCACCAGTCTTGATATCTGTCTTCAGACTCCCACCAGTCTTGATATCTGTCTTCAGACTTCCACCAGTCTTGATATCTGTCTTCAGACTCCCACCAGTCTTGATATCTGTCTTCAGACTCCCACCAGTCTTGATATCTGTCTTCAGACTCCCACCAGTCTTGATATCTGTCTTCAGACTCCCACCAGTCTTGATATCTGTCTTCAGACTCCCACCAGTCTTGATATCTGTCTTCAGACTCCCACCAGTCTTGATATCGTCTTCAGACTCCCACCAGTCTTGATATCTGTCTTCAGACTCCTACCAGTCTTGATATCTGTCTTCAGACTCCCACCAGTCTTGATATCTGTCTTCAGACTCCCACCAGTCTTGATATCTGTCTTCAGACTCCACCAGTCTTGATATCTGTCTTCAGACTCCCACCAGTCTTGATATCTGTCTTCAGACTCCCACCAGTCTTGATATCTGTCTTCAGACTCCCACCAGTCTTGATATCTGTCTTCAGACTCCTACCAGTCTTGATATCTGTCTTCAGACTCCTACCAGTCTTGATATCTGTCTTCAGACTCCCACCAGTCTTGATATCTGTCTTCAGACTCCCACCAGTCTTGATATCTGTCTTCAGACTCCACCAGTCTTGATATCTGTCTTCAGACTCCCACCAGTCTTGATATCTGTCTTCAGACTCCCACCAGTCTTGATATCTGTCTTCAGACTCCCACCAGTCTTGATATCTGTCTTCAGACTCCCACCAGTCTTGATATCTGTCTTCAGACTCCTACCAGTCTTGATATCTGTCTTCAGACTCCCACCAGTCTTGATATCTGTCTTCAGACTCCCACCAGTCTTGATATCTGTCTTCAGACTCCTACCAGTCTTGATATCTGTCTTCAGACTCCACCAGTCTGATATCTGTCTTCAGACTCCTACCAGTCTTGATATCTGTCTTCAGACTCCCACCAGTCTTGATATCTGTCTTCAGACTCCTCACCAGTCTTGATATCTGTCTTCAGACTCCCACCAGTCTTGATATCTGTCTTCAGACTCCCACCAGTCTTGATATCTGTCTTCAGACTCCCACCAGTCTTGATATCTGTCTTCAGACTCCACCAGTCTTGATATCTGTCTTCAGACTCCCACCAGTCTTGATATCTGTCTTCAGACTCCACCAGTCTTGATATCTGTCTTCAGACTCCCACCAGTCTTGATATCTGTCTTCAGACTCCCACCAGTCTTGATATCTGTCTTCAGACTCCCACCAGTCTTGATATCTGTCTTCAGACTCCCACCAGTCTTGATATCTGTCTTCAGACTCCCACCAGTCTTGATATCTGTCTTCAGACTCCACCAGTCTTGATATCTGTCTTCAGACTCCCACCAGTCTTGATATCTGTCTTCAGACTTCCACCAGTCTTGATATCTGTCTTCAGACTCCCACCAGTCTTGATATCTGTCTTCAGACTCCACCAGTCTTGATATCTGTCTTCAGACTCCCACCAGTCTTGATATCTGTCTTCAGACTCCTACCAGTCTTGATATCTGTCTTCAGACTCCCACCAGTCTTGATATCTGTCTTCAGACTCCACCAGTCTTGATATCTGTCCTCAGACTCCCACCAGTCTTGATATCTGTCTTCAGACTTCCACCAGTCTTATATCTGTCTTCAGACTCCCACCAGTCTTGATATCTGTCTTCAGACTCCACCAGTCTTGATATCTGTCTTCAGACTCCCTACCATCTTGATATCTGTCTTCAGACTCCTACCAGTCTTGATATCTGTCTTCAGACTCCCACCAGTCTTGATATCTGTCTTCAGACTCCCACCAGTCTTGATATCTGTCTTCAGACTCCTCACCAGTCTTGATATCTGTCTTCAGACTCCACCAGTCTTGATATCTGTCTTCAACTCCTACCAGTCTTGATATCTGTCTTCAGACTCCTACCAGTCTTGATATCTGTCTTCAACTCCTACCAGTCTTGATATCTGTCTTCAGACTTCCACCAGTCTTGATATCTGTCTTCAGACTCCTACCAGTCTTGATATCTGTCTTCAGACTCCTACCAGTCTTGATATCTGTCTTCAGACTCCCACCAGTCTTGATATCTGTCTTCAGACTCCCACCAGTCTTGATATCTGTCTTCAGACTCCCACCAGTCTTGATATCTGTCTTCAGACTCCACCAGTCTTGATATCTGTCTTCAGACTCCCACCAGTCTTGATATCTGTCTTCAGACTCCCACCAGTCTTGATATCTGTCTTCAAACTCCACCAGTCTTGATATCTGTCTTCAGACTCCTACCAGTCTTGATATCTGTCTTCAGACTCCTACCAGTCTTGATATCTGTCTTCAGACTCCACCAGTCTTGATATCTGTCTTCAGACTCCACCAGTCTTGATATCTGTCTTCAGACTCCTACCAGTCTTGATATCTGTCTTCAGACTCCTACCAGTCTTGATATCTGTCTTCAGACTCCCACCAGTCTTGATATCTGTCTTCAGACTCCACCAGTCTTGATATCTGTCTTCAGACTCCTACCAGTCTTGATATCTGTCTTCAGACTCCTACCAGTCTTGATATCTGTCTTCAGACTCCCACCAGTCTTGATATCTGTCTTCAGACTCCTACCAGTCTTGATATCTGTCTTCAGACTCCCACCAGTCTTGATATCTGTCTTCAGACTCCACCAGTCTTGATATCTGTCTTCAGACTCCACCAGTCTTGATATCTGTCTTCAGACTCCACCAGTCTTGATATCTGTCTTCAGACTCCCACCAGTCTTGATATCTGTCTTCAGACTCCTACCAGTCTTGATATCTTCTTCAGACTTCCTACCAGTCTTGATATCTGTCTTCAGACTCCCCAGTCTTGATATCTGTCTTCAGACTCCTACCAGTCTTGATATCTGTCTTCAGACTCCCACCAGTCTTGATATCTGTCTTCAGACTCCTACCAGTCTTGATATCTGTCTTTAGACTCCCACCAGTCTTGATATCTGTCTTCAGACTCCTACCAGTCTTGATATCTGTCTTCAGACTCCCACCAGTCTTGATATCTGTCTTCAGACTCCTACCAGTCTTGATATCTGTCTTCAGACTCCCACCAGTCTTGATATCTGTCTTCAGACTCCTACCAGTCTTGATATCTGTCTTCAGACTCCCACCAGTCTTGATATCTGTCTTCAGACTCCCTACCAGTCTTGATATCTGTCTTCAGACTCCCACCAGTCTTGATATCTGTCTTCAGACTCCCACCAGTCTTGATATCTGTCTTCAGACTCCCACCAGTCTTGATATCTGTCTTCAGACTCCTACCAGTCTTGATATCTGTCTTCAGACTCCCACCAGTCTTGATATCTGTCTTCAGACCTCCACCAGTCTTGATATCTGTCTTCAGACTCCTACCAGTCTTGATATCTGTCGTCAGACTCCCACCAGTCTTGATATCTGTCTTCAGACTCCCACCAGTCTTGATATCTGTCTTCAGACTCCTACCAGTCTTGATATCTGTCTTCAGACTCCCACCAGTCTTGATATCTGTCTTCAGACTCCCACCAGTCTTGATATCTGTCTTCAGACTCCCACCAACAGTTGACTTTACTAGGCTCAAATTTTCGGTGATCTGTCAGATACTCAAACTAGCATGTGTACAAAGAGCTACAATACTCGCATGCTTCCTAGGTGTAACATCCATCATGAATTTCAGCAGTAATCATGAACTGAAAGGGAGAGTTTGATGAAACCACATTTATTGACGGAGCACGTTTGCAGGAATAGTCTTACAGAACAACGCTGTTGTAGCATTGACGAGAGTCACAGGGTAACACCACAACTGTTGTAGCACTGACCAGAATCCAGTGTTGCAGCACTGACAAGTCACAGCTCCTGGCCTTGCCTCTTCACTGGTCGCTACTAGGTCCACTCTCTCCCTGCTCCATGAGCTTTATCATACCTGTTCTTAAGGCTATGTATGGATCCTGCTCCCACTACACCACTCTCTAGATTGTTCCCCTTCCTGACAACTCTGTGACTGAAGAAATACTTCTTAGCATCCTTGTGACTCATCTGAGTCTTCAAGTTCCAGTTATGACCCCTTGTTGCTGTGACCCCTTGTTTCTGTGTCCCCTTGTTGCTGTGACCCCTTGTTCCTGTGTCCCCTTGTTGCTGTGACCCCTTGTTCCTGTGTCCCCTTGTTGCTGTGACCCCTTGTTACTGTGACCCCTTGTTGCTGTGACCCCTTGTTGCTGTGACCCCTTGTTGCTGTGACCCCTTGTTGCTGTGACCCCTTGTTGCTGTGACCCCTTGTTGCTGTGACCCCTTGTTCCTGTGTCCCCTTGTTGCTGTGACCCCTTGTTGCTGTGACCCCTTGTTCTGTGTCCCCTTGTTGCTGTGACCCTTGTTGCTGTGACCCCTTGTTGCTGTGACCCCTTGTTGCTGTGACCCCTTGTTGCTGTGACCCCTTGTTGCTGTGACCCCTTGTTGCTGTGACCCTTGTTGCTGTGACCTCCTTGTTCCTGTGTCCCCTTGTTGCTGTGACCCCTTGTTCCTGTGTCCCCTTGTTGCTGTGACCCCTTGTTGCTGTGACCCCTTGTTGCTGTGACCCCTTGTTGCTGTGACCCCTTGTTCCTGTGTCCCCTTGTTGCTGTGACCCCTTGTTCCTGTGTCCCCTTGTTGCTGTGACCCCTTGTTCCTGTGTCCCCTTGTTGCTGTGACCCCTTGTTCCTGTGTCCCCTTGTTGCTGTGTCCCCTTGTTCCTGTGTCACCTTGTTGTGTCCCCTCGTTGCTGTGTCCCCTTGTTCCTGTGACCATTTGTTGCGGTGTCCCCTTGTTGCTGTCTACCTACGTGGAGTCTTCCTGGAGGGTATTCCGGGGATCAACGCCCCCTCGGCCCGGTCCACGACCTGGCCTTCCGGTGGATCAAGTATCGTAGGGGTTCTTAAATGGAGATATCGAGGGTTGAAGGTAGAAACACTTGTTGGATGGTTACGATATATTGTCAGACTGAGATGATGGGAGATGGAGCCCAGCCTCTGCCTGTCCTAGCCTGGATGTCTACGCCGACTGAGGGGGAGGCAGAGGTACGAGCCTACACATGCGCATCCCGTGACGTCACACAAAGTCACAGGCCTACAAGGGATCTCCTATCTAAAGCACATGGATGATACTAATATGCTATGCTATATAACACAGGGATCAGCAACTATGCTGACACAAGGCCTGATCAGCCAGGCTGTTACTGCTGGCTGCACGTAGTCTAGCATACGAACCACAGTCCGGCTGATCCGGCACCGACTTTTAGGTATCTGTCCAGCTCCATCTTGAAGGCAGCCAGGGGCCTGTTGGTAATTCCCCTCATGCTTGATGGGAGGCTGTTGAACAGTCTTGGACCCCAGACACTTGTGGTGTTTTCTCTTAGTGTACTTTTAATTGGGGGCATTTTGCATCGCCTGCCCAGTCTTTTACTTTCTTAGGGAGTGATTTCTGTGTGCAGATTCGGGACCATTCATTCCAGGATTTTCCAAGTGTAGATTATGATATACATCTCTCTCCTGCGTTCCAGGAGTACAAGTCAAGTGCTTCCAAGCGTTCCCAGTAGTTAAGGTGCTTGACAGAACTTATACGTGCAGTAAAGGATCTCTGTACACTCTCTAGATCTGCAATTTCACCTGCTTTGAATGGAGATGTTAATGTACAGCAGTATTCCAGCCTAGAGAGAACAAGTGATTTGAACAGGATCATCATTGGCTTGGCATCTCTCGTTTTGAACGTTCTCATTATCCATCCTATCATTTTCTTTGCACGTGCGATCGTGGCACTGTTGTGATCCTTGAAAGTGAGATCCTCAGACATTACCACTCCCAGGTCCCTCACAATATTTTTCCGCTCTGTTGTATGATCATACTTGAATAATAATATATTTACTACAAGTACATGTACAAGGTATACAAGTACATGTACAAGGTATACAAACCATAGCTGACATCAGTGACATACTACTGTATAGAAAGTCGCTTGTTATGCTGAGTATTTCCCGCAGATTAGGTCAGTTTTGTCCCAGGATGCGACCCACACCAGTTCACTAACACCCAGGTACCTATTTTAAACTGATGGGTGAATAGGGACAGCAGGTTTCTTATGGAAACACGTCCCTAATGTTTTCCAGCCGTACCGGAGGAGATTCGAACTCCGGACCTTAGTGTGTGTGAGCTGCGTGCGCTGGCTCTCGTATTGTTTTCCGTTGCCCATTGGAAATTTTTGGTTTATATCTTGGAGGTTAACTGTGTCCTCAGTAGATGACACTCATGCAGATTCTAGTATCGTCTGCAAAGGATGATACGGTGCTGTGGGTTACATCTCTGTGATATGAGGATGAGGAACAGGATGGGGGCGAGTACTGTGCCTTGTGGAACAGAGCTCTTCACTATGGCAGCCTCCGATTTAACTCTGTTGACCATTACTCTTTGTGTTCGATTTGTTAGGAAGTTGAAGATCCATCTCCCCACTTTCCCAGTTATTCCTTTAGCACGTATTTTATGGGCTATTACACCATGATCGCATTTGTTGCGGTGTCCCCTTGTTGCTGTGACCCATCTCTGAAAAATTCTGTCCTATCCGCCTTGTTAAATCCTCTGAGTATTTTGTATGTCGTTGTCATATCTCCCCCTATCCCTCCAGGAAAGATTTCTGATGTATGGGATGCTGCCTTCATTCGTGTTTCATGGGATGGTGGAGGATAAGAGGGACGGATGGAAGGGTACCTATCTAAGACTATAGTTACGAATCTTTAAGTTGTGTGTTGTACCTGGATGCTTAGAGAGAGAGGGGGGGAGGATGGATGGATGGAGGGCGGGATGGAGGAGGGATGGAGGGATAGAGTTGGAGGGGGGATGACCACATTCCCAGACACAGTGTCGCCTGCCTTGTGACGTCATCATGGTGCCCCACCCTCTGCTGCCTCAGTCAACCTTGATGTTGGTGGTTCCCTACTGTTGTTACTGTCTCAGTCAACCTTGATGTTGGTGGTTCCCTACTGTTGTTACTGTCTCAGTCAACCTTGATGTTGGTGGTTCCCTACTGTTGTTACTGTCTCAGTCAACCTTGATGTTGGTGGTTCCCTACTGTTATTACTCAGTCAACCTTGATGTTGGTGGTTCCCTACTGTTGTTACTGTCTCAGTCAACCTTGATGTTGGCTGTTCCCTACTGTTATTACTCAGTCAACCTTGATGTTGGTGGTTCCCTACTGTTGTTACTGTCTCAGTCAACCTTGATGTTGGTGGTTCCCTACTGTTGTTACTGTCTCAGTCAACCTTGATGTTGGTAGTTTCCTACTGTTGTTACTGTCTCAGTCAACCTTGATGTGGTGGCCTATGTCCGCATGGTGGGTTCCCTACTGTTGTTACTGTCTCAGTCAACCTTGATGTTGGTGGTTCCCTACTGTTATTACTGTCTCAGTCAACCTTGATGTTGGTGGTTCCCTACTGTTGTTACTGTCTCAGTCAACCTTGATGTTGGTGGTTCCCTACTGTTGTTACTGTCTCAGTCAACCTTGATGTTGGTGGTTCCCTACTGTTATTACTCAGTCAACCTTGATGTTGGTGGTTCCCTACTGTTATTAATATCTCAGTCAACCTTGATGTTGGGGTTCCCTACTGTTTTACTGTCTCAGTCAACCTTGATGTTAGTGGTTCCCTACTGTTGTTACTGTCTCAGTCAACCTTGATGTTAGTGGTTCCCTACTGTTATTACTGTCTCAGTCAACCTTGATGTTAGTGGTTCCCTACTGTTGTTACTGTCTCAGTCAACCTTGATGTTGGTGGGTCCCTACTGTTGTTACTGTCTCAGTCAACCTTGATGTTAGTGGTTCCCTACTGTTGTTACTGTCTCAGTCAACCTTGATGTTGGTGGTTCCTTACTGTTTTACTGTCTAGTCAACCTTGATGTTGGTGGTTCCCTACTGTTATTACTGTCTCAATCAACCTTGATGTTGGTAGTTCCCTACTGTTGTTACTGTCTCAGTCAACCTTGATGTTGGTGGTTCCCTACTGTTATTACTGTCTCAGTCAACCTTGATGTTGGTAGTTCCCTACTGTTGTTACTGTCTCAGTCAACCTTGATGTTGGTGGTTCCCTACTGTTGTTACTGTCTCAGTCAACCTTGATGTTGGGGTGCCTACTGTTGATTACTGTCTCAGTCAACCTTGATGTTGGTGGTTCCCTACTGTTATTACTGTCTCAGTCAACCTTGATGTTGGTGGTTCCCTACTGTTGTTACTGTCTCAGTCAACCTTGATGTTAGTGGTTCCCTACTGTTGTTACTGTCTCAGTCAACCTTGATGTTGGTGGTTCCCTACTGTTGTTACTGTCTCAGTCAACCTTGATGTTGGTGGTTCCCTACTGTTATTACTCAGTCAACCTTGATGTTGGTGGTTCCCTACTGTTGTTACTGTCTCAGTCAACCTTGATGTTGGTGGTTCCCTACTGTTTTACGTCTCAGTCAACCTTGATGTTGGTGGGTCCCTACTGTTGTTACTGTCTCAGTCAACCTTGATGTTGGTGGTTCCCTACTGTTGTTACTGTCTCAGTCAACCTTGATGTTGGTGGTTCCCTACTGTTTTACTGTTCAGTCAACCTTGATGTTGGTGGTTCCCTACTGTTGTTACTGTCTCAGTCAACCTTGATGTTGGTGGTTCCCTACTGTTATTAGTCAACCTTGATGTTGGTGGTTCCCTACTGTTGTTACTGTCTCAGTCAACCTTGATGTTGGTGGTTCCCTACTGTTGTTACTCAGTCAACCTTGATGTTGGTGGTTCCCTACTGTTGTTACTGTCTCAGTCAACCTTGATGTTGGTGGTTCCTACTGTTTTACGTCTCAGTCAACCTTGATGTTGGTGGTCCTACTGTTGTTACTGTCTCAGTCAACCTTGATGTTGGTGGTTGCCTACTGTTGTTACTGTCTCAGTCAACCTTGATGTTGGTGGTTCCCTACTGTTGTTACTGTCTCAGTCAACCTTGATGTTGGTGGTTCCCTACTGTTATTAGTCAACCTTGATGTTGGTGGTTCCCTACTGTTGTTACTGTCTCAGTCAACCTTGATGTTGGTGGTTCCCTACTGTTGTTACTCAGTCAACCTTGATGTTGGTGGTTCCCTACTGTTGTTACTCAGTCAACCTTGATGTTGGTGGTTCCCTACTGTTGTTACTGTCTCAGTCAACCTTGATGTTGGTGGGTCCTACTGTTGTTACTGTCTCAGTCAACCTTGATGTTGGTGGTTCCCTACGTGTTATTCTCAGTCAACCTTGATGTTGGTGGTCACTACTGTTGTTACTGTCTCAGTCAACCTTGATGTTGGTGGTTCCCTACTGTTGTTACTGTCTCAGTCAACCTTGATGTTGGTGGTTCCCTACTGTTATTACTGTCTCAGTCAACCTTGATGTTGGCTGTTCCCTACTGTTGTTACTTTCAGTCAACCTTGATGTTGTGGTTCCCTACTGTTGTTACTGTCTCAGTTAACCTTGATGTTGGTGGTGTCCCTACTGTTGTTACTGTCTCAGTCAACCTTGATGTTGGTGGTCCTTACTGTTGTTACTGTCTAGTCAACCTTGATGTTGGTGGTTCCCTACTGTTGTTACTGTCTCAGTCAACCTTGATGTTGGTGGTTCCCTACTGTTGTTACTGTCTCAGTCAACCTTGATGTTGGTGTTCCCTACTGTTGTTACTGTCTCAGTCAACCTTGATGTTAGTGGTTCCCTACTGTTGTTACTGTCTCAGTCAACCTTGATGTTGGTGGTTCCCTACTGTTGTTACTGTCTCAGTCAACCTTGATGTTGGTGGTTCCCTACTGTTGTTACTGTCTCAGTCAACCTTGATGTTGGTGGTTCCCTACTGTTTTACGTCTCAGTCAACCTTGATGTGTGGTGTTCCTACTGTTGTTACTGTCTCAGTCAACCTTGATGTTGGGTGTTCCCTACGTTGTTACTGTCTCAGTCAACCTTGATGTTGGTGGGTCCTACTGTTGTTACTGTCAGTCAACCTTGATGTTGGTGGTTCCCTACTGTTGTTACTTCTCAGTCAACCTTGATGTTGGTGGTTCCCTACTGTTGTTACTGTCTCAGTCAACCTTGATGTTGGTGGTTCCCTACTGTTATTAGTCAACCTTGATGTTGGTGGTTCCCTACTGTTGTTACTGTCTCAGTCAACCTTGATGTTGGTGGTTCCCTACTGTGTATGGCTCAGTCACTTGAGTGGTGGGATCTACATTTTATTCCTAGTCAACTTGATGTGGGGTTCCCTATTTACTTCTCAGTCACCTGATTGTGTCCCTACTGTGTCACTGTCCTCAGTACAACGCTGATTGGTAGTTCCACGGTTGTTACTGCGCAGTCAACAGGTGATGTGGGTGAGGGTGCCTACTGTTGTACGGCCAGGCAGACCTTGAATGTTGGTGGTGCCTACGTGTTACTGCTCAGTCAACTTGAGTGGTGGTTCCCTACTGTTGTTACTGGTCAGGCACCTTGATGTGGTGTTCCCTACTGTTAGTAGTCAGACTGAAGGTTGGGTTCCAGCTGTTGTTACTGTCTCAGTCAGCCTTGAGTAGGTGTCCCACTTTTTAGGCATGCACTGAAGGTTAGGATTCGCAGGCAGACAGTGTAGTGTCAGTCAACAGTAGATGTGGTGACGTTCCTAGTGTACTCAGTAGCAACCTGATGTTGGTAGCCTAGTTGTGTACTAGCAGGCAACCTGAAGGTAGGTTCCTATGTTGTTACCAGTCAGCCTTGAGTGGTGTCCCTACTGTGGTTACGTCTCAGAACCTGATGTTGGTGAGCCTAGTGTTACTGTCTCAGTCACCTTGAATGTTGGATGGTCCCTACTGTTGTACAGTCTCAGTCGAACCTGATGTGGTGTCGCCTACTGTTGTACGTCTGCAGCAACTGATGTGGAGGCCTACGTTGTCGTCCAGTCAACCTGATGTTGGTGGGTGCCACTGTTGTTACGTCTAGGTCAACCTAGTGGGGCCTACTGTGAGCATGTCACAGTCAACGCGAGTTGGAGGTTCGCACTAGGCATGTGTCATAGACGTTCAGTGCAACCTTGATGTTGGTGTCCTCTACATGATTATTGCAACCTTGATTGGATTTCCCTACTGTTAGAACTCACAGTCCAACCGATGAAGTAGTGGTCACTGGGTTATGTCACCTTGATTTGTGGTCCCTACATGTTGCAGTTCAGACGTGAGTTGGTGTCCCTAGCTGTTGTTACTGCATCAACCTTGAGTTGGTGGTCCCTACTGTTGTTACTCAGTCAACCTTGATGTTGGTGGTTCCCTACTGTTGTTACTCAGTCAACCTTGATGTTGGTGGGTCCCTACTGTTGTTACTGTCTCAGTCAACCTTGATGTTGGTGGGTCCCTACTGTGTGGGTCGTGGTTGGTGGGTTGTGGGATACATTTATTTCCTATAGTTGTGGGAGGTTGCCCATCTAACCCACTCACCCACCCACCTGTGCACCCTCCTTCAGGCTAACAAGGCTGACAGGTAGGCAGGCGGACAGGTAGGCAGGCAGACAGGTAAGCAGGATGACAGGTAGGCAGGATGACGGGTAAGCAGGTTGACAGGCAGGCAGGATGACAGGCAGGCTGACAGGTAGGCAGGCTGGCTAACAGGCAGGCAGACTGACAGGCTGACAGGCAGGCAGCATGCAGGCTGACAGGTTAGGCAGGCAGACTGACAGGTTAGACAGGCAGGCTGACAGGCAGGCAGCAGGCAGGCTGACATTTTAGGCATGCAGGCTGAAAGGTTAGACAGGCAGGCAGACAGGTAGGCAGGCAGACAGGTAAGCAGGCTGACAGGTAGGCAGGCTGACAGGTAGGCAGGATGACGGGTAAGCAGGCTGACAGGCAGGCAGCAGGCAGGCTGACAGGTTAGGCAGGCAGGCTGACAGGTTAGACAGGCAGCCTGACAGGCCGGCAGGCTGACAGGCAGGCAGGCTGACAGGCAGGCTGACAGGCAGGCAGGCTGACAGGCAGGCTGACAGGCAGGCAGGCTGACAGGCAGGCAGGCAGGCTGACAGGCAGGCAGGCAAGCAGGCAGGCAGACTGGCAGGCAGGCAGGCAGGCTGACAGGCAGGCAGGCAGGTTGACAGGCAGGCAAGAGGGTAAGGCAAGAGGTTGGCAGCTCCTCTACCAGGAAAATATTGACCAATAATCTCAGGAAATTTAGCAACCTTCCTAGAAACACACACACACACACACACACACACACGATGTAGAAGCAAGGGAACCGGGTATGTCTGATCTGAGGAAGCATGTGCAGATTCAGAGGTGCAGTTGAGCAACAGCCTAGTTGGCCAAACACCAGACGAGCCTGACCCACAACCGGGCTCTGGGAGTAGAAAAACTCTTGAAACTCATCGAAGGTGTAACTAGAGTTGGAAAAAATGTTAAACGAGTTTTGCATCACAGTAATGAAGATATCTAGAGAGAGCAAGAAGTAGCAGTTACCAACTGTAGCTGCTAAGGCAAAGATGCAAGGCCTGGTGGAGGAACTGGAAGTGTTGAAGCAGGATATAAAGAACAAAACATCACAATAAAGTGACTGGAACAATACACATATAACCTGCACATAGAGAGAGAAGCTTATGACAGTGTTTCAGTCTGACTTGGACCATTTATAAAATCAGTTTGAGTTGTTCTGAAACATCATCATAAGCTCCTATGTGTGGGTTATTTGTGTATAGAGACGAAGACTGATAGCAAGGTGCTGGGTGCAGGAGCATCAGCAGACAGGAAAGGGACAGAAGGAGCTTAAAAGTTCCTTGCAGAAGTTATATCAGGCCACCAGACTGGGAGATAAAAAATTAAGAAGATGCTTAAATTGGATCCAAGGATTAGGGGAAAAGAAATAGGAAGAGGAGAGGGAGAGGTCACTCATTCATGGGTTCCATGAGGCAGAAGGGAAGACTATGATGAAAGAAGATAGGGAAGGTAAAAGAGATTGAGAGCATCATCACAGTAACAGGAGAGAAGGACATGCCCCCCCCCCCATGACTTGGAGGGGGGGAGTTAATCGAGGAAAGAAACTAACTGCCCAATTAAATTTATATTCAAAACAGAAATGGTATGAAAAATTCCTGCAGCAGAAACCGCTGTTAAAGGTATGCAGAAATACCAGTGAGTGTTCCTTGACTGCAGCAGAACACGAAAAGAATGGGAGCAACTGAGAGTAAGAAGACACCAGAGGCAGGAAGTGGTGACAGTGCAGGTACCAAGCGCAGCCTCAGGGGAAACAAACACAGCTGCCCACAGAACAACCCACAGAATCCTCTCAACCCCCTACAAACCCACACCAACCAAACACAATAAGCAGAAACAAGTCACACCCCACACTCACAGTCCATCCCCCCAGCACTAATACCACCACAATACCAGATTACCATTATATCCAGACCTGTCTACCACACCCTCAGCCTGCACAAACCCTTCCTGGCCCCCAGAATACAGTTAAAAAGGAAGCTAAAGGTATGGTACACCACTGATGGAATAACAAATAAGAGTAAGGAGTGACAGGAACAAATAAATGAGGTATCCCCGACATCATAGCACTCACTGAGATAAGGCTCGTGGGAGTGATAACAGATGCAATCTTCTCGGTTGAATATCAGATCTTGAGGAAAGACAAGGAGAACAGAGGAGTTGCACTGCTCATCAAAAACCAGTGGAGTTTTGAGGAGATGGGAGGACTGGACAGAAGGAAAGCATGGCTGCATAGTAGCCACATTTCAGACTGTGGGTTTAAAATTGATGATAGGTGGGTTTAAAAGTAATGATAACAGTGATGTACAACCCACCACCGAGCAGCAGAAGACCAAGACGAGTAAGATGAGAGCAGCGGAGCAATGGTGGGCACACTAGATAAGGTGGCCAGAAGGGCTCATATGGGCAGGACAAGTTACTAGTTGTGGGGGATTTCAATCACAAGGTTATTGACTGGGAAGACCTGGAGCCACATGTGGGGTAGTTCACAGAGGTAGTACTGGAAAACCTCATGCATCACCATGTTAGGGACACTACCAGAGAAAGGATGAACCAGCAAGACTGGACTTCATATTCACCTTGAGTAGTTCAGACACTGAGGACATCACATATGAAAGGCCCCTTGGAGCTAGTGATCATGTGGTCTTGAGTTTCGAAGACAATAGAGTTAACAATGGAGAGTGAGGTAGCACAAGAATGATGGGAGAAGCCAAACTTCCAAAAAGGGGACTACACAAGTATGAGGCTATTCCTACATGAGGTACAGTAAGAGAACTGGAGGAAAAGACAGTAAACGAAATGATGGAACAAGTGACCATAAAGTGCAGGGAGACAGTGGAGAAGGTCGTACCAACGAGCAAAACAACGGGAAGACCAGGGTAAGCCCATGGTTTACCAGGTGTGGAGTGAACCATGGTTTACCAGGTGTGGAGTGAACCATGGTTTACCAGGTGTGGAGTGAACCATGGTTTACCAGAAGGTGTGAAGTGAACCTTGGCTTACCAGGTGTGAAGTGAATCATGGCTTACCAGAAGGTGTGAAGTGAATCATGGCTTACAAGGTGTGGAGTGAACTATGGCTTACCAGAAGGTGTTGCGAGTTCAAAGCCAAGTCTGGTAGAGTATGAGAAAAGTATAGAAGGCAAAGGACTCAGGACAACAGGGAGTTGAGCTGAAGAGCCAGAAATGAATATGCATGGATAAGGAGAGTAGACCAGAGGCAATACCAGAATGACACAGCATCATAGCCAGATCTGATCCTAAGTTGTTGTACAGCCACATCAGGAGGAAAGCAACAGTCAAGGATCAGGTAATAAGGCTGAGGAAGGAAGGAGGAAAGATCACAGGGAACTAACCAGGAGCAACCAGGAAGTATGTGAAGAGCTCATCTCAAGATTCAGGTATTCACAGTGGAGACACAGAAGCTTCCAGCACACCAAGGTGGTAGAGTGCACCAGCAAGTGCTGGACACACTGCAAACACTACTAGACCATGCTAGGCAGGTACTACTGGACTATGGTAGGTAGGTACTACTGGGCCATGCAGGTAGGTACTGTTGGACCATGCTAGGCAGGTACTACTGGAGCATGCTAAGTAGGTACTACTGGACCATGCTAGGCAGGCACTACTGGACCATGCTAGGTAGGTACTACTGGACCATGCTAGGCAGGTACTACTGGACTGCTAGGCAGGTACTACTGGACCATGCTAGGCAGGTACTATTGAACCATGCTAGGCAGGTACTATTGAACCATGCTAGGCAGGTACTATTGAACCATGCTAGGCAGGTACTATTGAACCATGCTAGGCAGATACTACTGGACCATGCTAGGCAGGTACTACTCGACCAGTGCCACGACCACACTAGCTAGACTCGGGGACTGATAACCTTGTCTTCTACTGTCACCATCCCCAACACCTTCAAGGGACCTCTGTAGTGGGCTAAGCCTCTGGTTAGGGATAAAACACCTTCACGAAAAAACTGGTGTTTCAGGTGTTTTATTCACCACGTAGGAAGGGAATTTAAGGAAAATGTCGGGAGAAAAGAAGGTTTGGTGGAGAGGTTAAGATTGAGGATATGTGATAATTTAGTAGTGATAATGGACTCTCTCTCTCTCTCTCTCTCTCTCTCTCTCTCTCTCTCTCTCTCTCTCTCTCTTACACAGGACAAACCATGTTGGCTTGCCTTATATACATTGTACTGGTATAAAACGAGTGCTGGAGTTGTATGTGTTGTTGGAAAGTTTGACCTACACAGTACGCTTCGTCAGTCAAATACAGAGGCAGCAGGTGTAATAGAGAAGTGAAGATGAGGTGGTCAGTCCCTCAGTCTTGGAAAAGAGTGCAGTTCCATGGTCTGGAACAATTTGATATTGTTCCAGACCATGGAACTGAACTCTTTTCCAAGACTGAGGGACTGACCACCTCATCTTCACTACTACATCTGCTGCCTCTGTATTTGACTGACGAAGCCTACTGTGTAGGCCAAACGTCTCGTCAGCAAAGATAGCCAACTGTTGCACATGTGTCTTAATCTTCAACTTGTCAGTATTTTATACCATTATCAATATAACCGACAGATAGTGTAGTGCAACGGTATCTTGATACAGGGGACAGCATCCACAGATGTCATCTCCCACAGATATCGTCTCCCAGGTGGTGTGGTGGTATAACTGGAGTATACTTGGAGGGTGTACTGGGGGGTCAAGGCCCCCGCGGCCCGGTCCATGACCAGGCCTGGTGGTGGATCAGGACCTGATCAACCAGGTTGTTATTGCTGGCCGCACATAAACCAACATTGGAACCACAGCTCGGCTAGTCAGGTACTGATTTTGTGTGTGTGTCCAGCTACCTCTTGACAATCAGGGGTCTTGAAGGCAGCCAGGGGTCTTGACAGCAAGAAGTCTTGAAGACAGGGGTCTGAAGACAGGGGGTCTTGAAGCCAGCCAAGGGTCTTGAAGAAAGTCAGGGGTCTTGAAGACAACCAGGGGTCTATTGATAATCCCCTTTATGTATGCTGGGAGGCAGTTGAACAATCTCGGGCCCCTGACACTTATTGTATTGTCTCTTAGTGTACTCGTGGCGCCCCTGCTTTTCATTGGGGGGATGTTGTATCTCCTGCCCAGTCTTTTGCTTTCGTAGGGAGTGATTTTCGTGTGCAAATTTGGAGGTAATCCCTGTAGGATTTTCCAAGTGTATAAAGTCTTGAACATGTGGTCACTGGAGCGGATGAGAGAGAGAGAGAGAGAGAGAGAGAGAGAGAGAGAGAGATACATCATGATATACACCTGAAAAGTACTCGAGGACCTGGTCCCAAATCTGCACACTGCCATAACATACTGGAGTGAAAGATATGGGAGGGAGTGCAAAATAAGCCCAGTGAGGAGCAGGGGTGCGGTGGACACAGTAAGGGAACACTGTATCAACATTCGTGATCCAAGACTATTCAACATCTTACCAGAAGATATCAGAAACACGGCTGGAACAAGTGTAGAGGTCTTTAAGAAAAAACTGGACAAGTATCTTCACCAGGTGCCAGATCAACCAGGCTGTGATGGATATGTGGGACAGCAGGCTTCCAGCAGCAACGGCCTGGTTGACTTGGCAAGCGCCAGACGAGCCGGGCTCTGAGAGTAGCAAAACTCTCGAAACTCATCAAAGGTACCTTTGTAGAGTGTGGCTATGTCTGTTGTTTTTAGTGTGTGTGGGATGACCCGTGTCCATGCGCCCTCTCCAATAGAATGTTGAAGGTACGCGACAGGGGCTTCTTGCAGTTCTTGATGAACTCAGAGTTCCATGAGTCTGGGCCTGTGGCAGAGTGCATGGCCATGTCATTTATTCTTGTGGTGTTAGGATAATAAGAGATTATTGAATTGACCAAATTTTGAATCTCGGTCATAAAAAAAATTAGATTGTTGTCGACTCTTAGTCAGATTAACAGCTTACTAAACACAGAATCATATTAGGGCTCATTTCTTAGCTGTCACTTGTGGAAGACCCATCTCGTCTAAGCAGGGGTCTAAGCAATGTTGTTTTGGTCTTAGATTTGACATAAGAAATATTTTGGGTTTCTTTCAATTTCATTGATGACTTTAAGTTCTTGAGATTCTTGTCTCCTGTAAGATTCCTTAAGCTTAAGTTCGATATTTGCTATTTCTCTGACTAGTGCCTCCCTTTGTATTTCAAATATGTTGACCCCTCTCAGCAGCTCTGTGATTTTCACCTTCCTCTGTATAGGGAGCATCTCTCTCTTTCTAGTTTACATCTTCTCTTCCTTTTTATTAAAGGAATGTGCCTTGAGCAGACCTCAAGTGCCACAGAGATAATTCTTTCTAGGCAAAAGTTCGAATCCGTGTTGTTTAGGATATCTTCCCAGTTTGTTTAATTTAGGACATGGGTGATCTGTTCCCATTGTGTGTTTTTGTTATTGAAATTGAATTTTGTGAAGACACGCTCATAACCGACCACATTTTGCTGGTCAGGAGCCCTGTGCATGCATGTCTGGACCTCTGGTATGTTGTGATCTGAGCGCAGTGTCTTTGATACTGTTATATTTCATATCAGATCATCATTGTTAGTGAAGATGAGGTCCAGTGTATGTTGCAGTCTTGTTGGCACTATTATTTGTTATTAAAGAAAATTTTTATCTAAGATAGTGGTAGTGGTGGTAGTGGCGGTGGTATTGGTAGTGGTGGTAGTGGCGGTGGTATTGGTAGTGGCGGTGGTATTGGTGGTGGTGGTGGTGGTGGTGTTAGTTCTAAGAACCAGAAGCTAACTTCGCTACCAGAGTCTTCCAAGAATAGTGACAGCTCCTTGCTCTCTCTCTCTCTCTCTCTCTCTCTCTCTCTCTCTCTCTCTCTCTCTCACTGAGGACTTTACCAGCTCCATTTTGAAGACAGGGGGTCATGAAGACAGCCAGGGGGTCTTGAAGACAGCCAGAGGATCTTGAAGACAGCCAGGGGATCTTGAAGACAGCTAGGCTGGTCTTGACACCTACGGGGGTCTTGAAGACAGCTAGGTGGGACTTCAAGACAACTAGGGGGGCTTGAAGACAGCTAGGCGGGTCTTCAAGACACTTAGGGGGTCTTCATAACTGCTTGGTGGGTCTTCAAGAGAGCTAGGGGGTCTTCAAGACACTCAGGGGGTTTTGAAGACAGCTAGGGTGGTGGTGATCTTGAAGATAGCCAGGTGGGTCTTGAAGACAGCTATGGGGGTCTTGAAGACAACCATAGGGTCTTGAAGACAGCCAGGGTTCTTGACAACCAGGGGTGTCTTGAGGACAGCCAGGGGGTCTTGACAGCCAGAGGTCTTGAAGACAGCCATGAGGTCTTGAAGACAGTTAGGGGATCTTGAAGACAGCCAGGTCTTGAAGACAGCTAGGGGATCTTGAAGACAGCCAGGAGGTCTTGAAGACAGCTGGGGGTCTTGAAGACAGCTAGGAGGTCTTGACAGCCAGGGGGGTCTTGAAGACAGCTAGTTATCCACCTATCATGTTTTGAAGGTTCTAGATATCTGGGAGGTGCTGGGAGTGCCTGGGAGGTGCTGGGAGTGCCTGGGAGGTGCTGGGAGGTACTGGGAGTGCCTAGGAGGTACCGGGAGGCGCTGGGAATGCTTGGAAGGTGCTGGGAGTGCCTGGAAGGTGCTGGGAGTGCCTGGGAGGTACTGGGAGTGCCTGGGAAGTGCTGGGAGTCCCTGGGAGGTGCTGGGAGTGCCTGGGAAGTGCTGGGAGTGCCTGGGAAGTGCTGGGAGTGCCACACCCTTCTTGACACTTGGCACTACACTAATATTACTGCTAGTATAAACTGCCAGCCTTGTTGTTACTGGTGCTGCTGTTCCTGTCTGCTGTTCCTGTCTCTGCTGTTACTGTTGCTACTGTTCCTGTCTGCTGTTCTTGTTACTGCTGTTCCTGTTACTGCTGGTGTTCCTGTTGCTGTTCCTGTTACTGCTGGTGTTCCTGTTACTGCTGGTGTTCCTGTTGCTGTTACTGTTCCTGTTTTTACTGCTGCTGTTGTTGCTCATATCTGTCCTGTCTAATATCATGGGCTGTTAACACAAGCAGAAAGGCTGTTAGACAGCAGACACCAGCAGACCTGCTACCAGCAGACACCAACAGACCTGCTACCAGCAGACACCAACAGACCTGCTACCAGCAGACACTAGGAAGCCTGCTACCAGCAGACACCAACAGACCTGCTACCAGCAGACACCAACAGACCTGCTACCAGCAGACACTAGGAAACCTGCTATCAGCAGACACCAACAGACCTACCAGCAGACACCAAAAGACTTGCTACCAGCAGACACCAAAAGACGTGCTACCAGCAGACACCAACAGACCTGCTACCAGCAGACACTAGGAAACCTGCTACCAGCAGACACCAACAGACCTACCAGCAGACACCAACAGACTTGCTACCAGCAGACACCAAAAGACCTGCTACCAGCAGACACCAAAAGACCTGCTACCAGCAGACACCAACAGACCTGCTACCAGCAGACACCAACAGACCTGCTCCCAGCAGACACCAACAGACCTGCTACCAGCAGACACTAGGAAACTGCTACCAGCAGACACCAACAGATCTGCTACCAGCAGACGCCAACAGACCTGCTACCAGCAGACCCCAACAGACCTGCTACCAGCAGACACCAACAGACCTGCTACCAACAGACACCAACAGACCTGCTACCAGCAGACACCAACAGACCTGCTACCAGCAGACACCAACAGACCTGCTACCAGCAGACACCAACAGACCTGCTACCAGCAGACACCAACATACCTGCTACCAGCAGACTAGGAAACCTGCTACCAGCAGACACCAACAGACCTACCAACAGACACCAACAGACCTCCTACCAGCAGACACCAACACACCTGCTACCAGCATACACCAGCAGACTTGCTGCCAGCAGACACCAACAGACCTGCTACCAGCAGACACCAACAGATCTACTACCATCAGACTCCAACAGATATGCTACCAGCAGACAGCAACAGACCTGTTACCAGCAAACACCAACAGACCTACCAGCAGACCTGCTACCAGCAGAGACCAACAGACCTGCTACCAGCAGACACCAACAGATCTGCTACCAGCAGACTCCTACAGATCTGCTACCAGCAGACACCAACAGATCTGCTACCAGCAGACTCCAACAGATCTGCTACCAGCAGACAGCAACAGACTTGTTACCAGCAAACACCAACAGACCTACCAGTAGACCTGCTACCAGCAGACACCAGCAGACACCAACAGACCTACTACCAGCAGACACCAGCAGACACCAACAGACCTGCTACTAGCAGACACCAACAGATCTGCTACCAGCAGACACCAACAGATCTGCTACCAGCAGACACCAACAGACGTGTTACCAGCAGACACCAACAGACCTGCTACCAGCAGACACCAATAGACCTGCTACCAGCAGATACCAACAGACCTGCTACCAGCAGACACCAACAGATCTGCTACCAGCAGACACCAACAGACCGTCTACCAGCAGACACCAACAGACCTGCTACCAGCAGACACCAACAGACCTGCTACCAGCAAACGCCAACAGACCTACCAGCGGACACCAGCAGACCTGCTCCCAGCAGACAGCAACAGACATGCTACCAGCAGACACCAACAGATCTGCTACCAGCAGACACCAACAGATCTGCTACCAGCAGACACCAACAGATCTGCTACCAGCAGACACCAATACACCTGCTACCAGCAGACACCAACAGACCTTCTACCAGCAGACATCAGACCTGCTACGAGCAGACACCAGGAAACTTGCTAACAGCAGACACCAACAGACCTGCTACCAGCAGACACTAACAGACCTGCTACCAGCAGACCTTAATAGACCTGCTACCAGCAGACCGTAATAGACCTGCTACCAGCAGACACTAACAGACCTGCTGCCGTCAGACACAGCAGACCTGCTACCAGCAGACCTTAATAGACCTGCTACCAGCAGACACTAACAGCCCTGCTACCAGCTGACACCAACAGACTTGCTACCAGCAGACCTTAATAGACCTGCTACCAGCAGACACCAACAGACCTGCTGCCGTCAGACACAGCAGACCTGCTACCAGCAGACCTTAATAGACCTGCTACCAGCAGACACTAACAGCCCTGCTACCAGCAGACACTAACAGCCCTGCTACCAGCTGACACCAACAGACTTGCTACCAGCAGATCTTAATAGACCTGCTACTAGATACCAACAGACCTTCTACCAGCAGACATCAGACCTGCTACCAGCAGACACCAACAGACATGCTACCAGCAGACACTACTAGCAGATACCAACAGGAGACACCAGTCGACACCAGTAGCAGACACTGCCAGCATACACCAGCAGCAGACACTACCAGCAGACACCAGCATCAGACACCAGCATCAGACACTACCAGCAGACACCAGCAGCAGACACTACCAGCAGATACCAGCAGTGGACATCAACAGCAGACACCAGCAGCAGACATCAGCAGCAGACTCTACCAGGAGAGACAGACATCAGCAGCAGGCACCAGCAGCAGACTCTACCAGGAGACACAGACACCAGCAGCAGACTCTACCAGGAGAGACAGACATCAGCAGCAGGCACCAGCAGCAGACTCTACCAGGAGACACAGACACCACCAGCAGACATCAACAGCAGACACCAGGAGTAGACATCAGCAGCAGACTCTACCAGGAGACACAGACACCAGCAGACGCTACCAGCAGACACCAGCATCAGACACTACCAGCAGATACCAGCAGCAAACACTACCAGCAGACACCAGCAGCAGACACCAGCAGCAGACATCAACAGCAGATACCAGCAGCAGACATCGGCAGCAGACACTACCAGCAGACACAGACACCAGCAGCAGACACTACCGGCAGACACAAACACCAGCAGCAGACACAGACACCAGCAGGGCAGACATCAGCAGCAGAATCTACCAGCAGACATAGACACCAGCAGGGCAGACACCAGCAGCAGACATCAGCAGCAGAATCTACCAGCAGACATAGACACCAGCAGGGCAGACACCAGCAGCAGACATCAGCAGCAGAATCTACCAGCAGACATAGACACCAGCAGGGCAGACACCAGCAGCAGACATCAGCAGCAGAATCTACCAGCAGACATAGACACCAGCAGGGCAGACACCAGCAGCAGACATCAGCAGCAGAATCTACCAGCAGACATAGACACCAGCAGGGCAGACACCAGCAGCAGACATCAGCAGCAGAATCTACCAGCAGACATAGACACCAGCAGGGCAGACACCAGCAGCAGACATCAGCAGCAGAATCTACCAGCAGACATAGACACCAGCAGGGCAGACACCAGCAGCAGACATCAGCAGCGAAATCTACCAGCAGACATAGACACCAGCAGGGCAGACACCAGCAGCAGACATCAGCAGCAGAATCTACCAGCAGACATAGACACCAGCAGGGCAGACACCAGCAGCAGACATCAGCAGCAGAATCTACCAGCAGACATAGACACCAGCAGGGCAGATACCAGCAGTGGACATCAACAGCAGACACCAGCAGCAGACATCAGCAGCAGAATCTACCAGCAGACATAGACACCAGCAGGGCAGACACCAGCAGCAGACATCAGCAGCAGAATCTACCAGCAGACATAGACACCAGCAGGGCAGACTTAAAATATTCCAGGAAAACATCTGTGTGTTTGTTGTATTTAGAAGTTGTCTTGATGTGTGTGTGACGTCACCAGCAGTGAGGGGGGAGGCACCCCCCCTGAACCCCCTGAACCCTGAATCCCCCAACACAGTGACCACCTCTGTTAGTATTGATTCCCACGTACGCCCGTAACACACACACACACACACACAACGCACACACACACACACACACACACACACACACACACACACACACACACACACACACACACACACACACACACACACACACACAGCACACACACACACACACAACACACACACACACACAACACACACACACACACAACACACACAAACACACACACACACACACACACACACACACACACACACACACACACACACACACACACACACACACACACACACACACACACACACACACATAGAAAGGAATGATCTCATCAACAGCAGCCAGCATGGTTTCAGGACGGGAAATCCTGTGTCACAAACCTACTGGAGTTCTATGACATGGTGACAGCAGTAAGACAAGAGAGAGATGGGTGGGTGGATTGCATTTTCTTGGACTGCAAGAAGGCGTTTGACACAGTTCCACACAAGAGATTGGTGCAAAAGCTGGAGGACCAAGCAGGATAACAGGGAAGGCACTACAATGGATCAGGGAATACTTGTCAGGAAGACAGCAGCAAGTCATGGTACGTGGCGAGGTGTCAGAGTGGGCACCTGTGACCAGCGGGGTCCCGCAGGGGTCAGTCCTAGGACCAGTGCTGTTTCTGGTATTTGTGAACGACATGACGGAAGGAATAGACTCTGAGGTGTCCCTGTTTGCAGATGACGTGAAGTTGATGAGAAGAATACACTCGATCGAAGACCAGGCAGAACTACAAAGGGATCTGGACAGGCTGCAGACCTGGTCCAGCAATTGGCTCCTGGAGTTCAATCCCACCAAGTGCAAAGTCATGAAGATTGGGGAAGGGCAAAGAAGGCCGCAGACGGAGTACAGTCTAGGGGGTCAGAGACTACAAACCTCACTCAAGGAAAAAGATCTTGGGGTGAGTATAACACCAGGCACATCTCCTGAAGCGCACATCAACCAAATAACTGCTGCAGCATATGGGCGCCTAGCAAACCTCAGAACAGCATTCCGACATCTTAATAAGGAATCGTTCAGGACCCCGTACACCGTGTATGTTAGGCCCATATTGGAGTATGCGGCACCAGTTTGGAACCCACACCTAGCCAAGCACGTGAAGAAACTAGAGAAAGTGCAAAGGTTTGCAACAAGACTAGTCCCAGAGCTAAGAGGTATGTCCTACGAGGAGAGGTTAAGGGAAATCAACCTGACGACACTGGAGGACAGGAGAGATAGGGGGGACATGATAACGACATACAAAATACTGAGAGGAATTGACAAGGTGGACAAAGACAGGATGTTCCAGAGATTGGACACAGTAACAAGGGGACACAGTTGGAAGCTGAAGACACAGATGAATCACAGGGATGTTAGGAAGTATTTCTTCAGCCACAGAGTAGTCAGTAAGTGGAACAGTTTGGGAAGCGATGTAGTGGAGGCAGGATCCATACATAGCTTTAAGCAGAGGTATGATAAAGCTCACGGCTCAGGGAGAGTGACCTAGTAGCGATCAGTGAAGAGGCGGGGCCAGGAGCTCGGACTCGACCCCTGCAAAACTCAACTAGGTGAGTACAACTAGGTGAGTACACACACACACACACATACACACACACACACATACATACACACACACACACACACACGAGGATGAGGCAGGACTGCAAAGAGACCTGGAGAGGCTGGACATGTGGTCCAGTAACTGGCTTCTTGAATTCAATCCAGCCAAATGCAAAGTCATGAAGATTGGGGAGGGGCAAAGAAGACCGCAGACAGAGTATAGGCTAGGTGGACAAAGACTACAGACCTCACTCAGGGAGAAAGACCTTGGGGTGACCATAACACCGAGCACATCACCGGAGGCACACATCAACCAAATAACCGCTGCAGCATACGGGCGCCTGGCAAACCTGAGAATAGCGTTCCGATACCTTAATAAGGAATCGTTCAAGACACTGTACACTGTGTATGTTAGGCCCATACTGGAGTATGCAGCACCAGTCTGGAACCCACACCTGGTCAAGCACGTCAAGAAGTTAGAGAAAGTACAAAGGTTTGCAACAAGGCTAGTCCCAGAGCTCAAGGGAATGTCGTACGAGGAAAGGTTAAGGGAAATCGGACTGATGACACTGGAGGACAGAAGGGTCAGGGGAGACATGATAACGACATACAAGATACTGCGGGGAATAGACAAGGTGGACAGAGATAGGATGTTCCAGAGAGGGGACACAGGGACAAGGGGTCACAACTGGAAGCTGAAGACTCAGACGAGTCACAGGGACGTTAGGAAGTATTTCTTCAGTCATAGAGTTGTCAGCAAGTGGAATAGCCTAGCAAGTGAAGTAGTGGAGGCAGGAACCATACATAGTTTTAAGAAGAGGTATGACAAAGCTCAGGAAGCAGAGAGAGAGAGGATCCAGTAGCGATCAGTGAAGAGGCGGGGCCAGGAGCTGAGTCTCGACCCCTGCAACCACAATTAGGTGAGTACAATTAGGTGAGTACACACACACACACACACAACGCACACAACACACACACACACACACACACACACACACACACACACACACACACACAACACAACACACACACAACACAACACACACACACAACACACACACACACACAACACACACACACACACACACACACACACACACACACACACACACACACACACACACACAGCACAGCACACACAGGAATGAGGATCTTCCTGCAGGAGGTTCAGTGGGAACAGGAGTTGGTAGGAAAATCAGTAAAAGAAATGATGGAATATGTAACAACAAAATGCAAGGAGGCAGAGGAAAAGTTTGTTCCCAAGGGAAACAGAAATAATGGGAAGGACAGAGCAAGCCCCTGGTTTACCCGACGGTGTAAGGAGGCAAAAACTAGGTGCTCTAGAGAATGGAAAAAGTACTGAAGGCAAAGGACTCAGGAGAATAAAGAGATTAGTCGACGAGCCAGAAACGATTATGTACAGATAAGGAGGGAGGCCCAGCGGCAGTATGAAAATGACATAGCATCGAAAGTCAAGTCTGACCCGAAACTGCTGTATAGCCACATTAGGAGGAAGACAACAGTCAAAGACCAGGTGATAAGGCTGAGGAAGGAAGGTGAGGAGCTCACAAGAAATGACCAAGAAGTATGTGAGGAGGTCAACATGAGATTTCAGGAAGTATTTACAGTGGAGACAGGAAGGACTCTGGGAAGACAGAACAGAGGGGGACACCAACAAGGGATATACCAACAAGTGTTGGATAAATTACACACAAGTGAGGAGCAGGTGGAGAAGCTCCTAAGTGACCGTGATACCTCAAAGGCGGTGGGACCGGACATCCCTCCATGGGTCCTTAGAGAGGGAGCAGGGACACTACATGTGCCACTAAGCAAAATCTTCAACACTTTGTATAGTATGCAAAGTCTTGGGAAAGATTATCAGGAGGAGAGTGTTGGAGCACCTGGAGCAGAACAAGATTATAAAAGACAGCTAGCATGGATTCATGGAAGGCAAATCCTGTGTCACAAACCTACTAGAGTTTTATGACAAGGTAACTGAAATAAGAAATGAGAGGGAGGGGTGGGTTGATTGCATTTTCTTGGACTGCAAGAAGGCCTTCAACACAGTTCCTCACAAGAGATTAGTACAGAAGCTAGAGGATCAGGCGCGTATAACAGAAAGGGCACTGCAATGGATCAGAGAATACCTAACAGGGAGGCAGCAGCAAGTCATGGTCCGTGATGAGGTATCACAGTGGGCGCCAGTGATGAGCGGGGTCCCACAGGGGTCAGTCCTGGGACCAGTGCTATTCTTGGTATATGTGAACGACATGATGGAAGGGATAGACTCAAAAGTGGCCCTGTTTGCAGATGACATGAAGTTAATGAGGAGAATTAGATCAGATGCAGACCAGACAGGTCTACAAAGAGACCTGGACAGGCTGGATGTGTGGTCCAGAAACTGGCTCCTAGAATTTAACCCTGCCGAATGCAAAGTCATGAAGATCGGAGGAGGGCAAAGAAGACCGCAGACAGAGTATAGGCTAGGAGGCCAAAGGCTGCAAACCTCACTCAAGGAGAAAGACCTAGGAGTGAGTATAATACCGAGTACATCGCCAGAAGCACACATTAACTAGATAACTGCTGCGGCATATGGGCGCCTGGCAAACCTGAGAATAGCGTTCCGGTACCTCAGTAAGGAATCGTTCAAGACTTTATACACTGTGTACGTCAGGCCCATACTGGTGTATGCAACACCAGTTTGGAAGCCACATCTGGTCAATCATGTCAAGAAATTAGAGAAAGTGCAAAGGTTTGCAACAAGGCTAGTTCCAGAACTAAGGGGAATGTCCTATGAAGAAAGGTTAAGGGAAATCGGTCTGACAACACTGGAGGACAGGAGGGTCAGGGGAGACATGATAACGACATACAAAATACTGCATGGAATAGACAAGGTGGACAGAGACAGGATGTTCCAGAGATGGGACACAGAAACACGGGGTCACAGTTGGAAGCTGAAGACTCAGATGAGTCAAAGGGATGTTAGGAAGTATTTCTTCAGTCATAGAGTAGTTAGGAAGTGGAATAGTCTGGCAAGCGATGTAATGGAGGCAGGAACTATACATAGTTTTAAGACGAGGTATGATAAAGCTCATGGAGCAGGGGGAGAGAGGACCTAGTAGCGGTTGGTGAAGAGGCGGGGCCAGGAGCTGAGTCTCGACCACTGCAACCACTATTAGGTGAGTACAATTAGGTGAGTACATGCACACACACACACACACACACACACACAAACACACACACACACACACACACACACACACACACACACACACAGCTCATGGAGCGGGGAGAGAGAGGGCCTAGTAGCAACCGGTGAAGAGGCGGGGGCCAGGAGCTAGGACTCGACCCCTGCAACCACAAATAGGTGAGTACAAATAGGTGAGTACACACACACAGTTTGGAACCCACACCTAGCCAAGCACGTGAAGAAACTAGAGAAAGTGCAAAGGTTTGCAACAAGACTAGTCCCAGAGCTAAGAGGTATGTCCTACGAGGAGAGGTTAAGGGAAATCAACCTGACGACACTGGAGGACAGGAGAGATAGGGGGGACATGATAACGACATACAAAATACTGAGAGGAATTGACAAGGTGGACAAAGACAGGATGTTCCAGAGATTGGACACAGTAACAAGGGGACACAGTTGGAAGCTGAAGACACAGATGAATCACAGGGATGTTAGGAAGTATTTCTTCAGCCACAGAGTAGTCAGTAAGTGGAATAGTTTGGGAAGCGATGTAGTGGAGGCAGGATCCATACATAGCTTTAAGCAGAGGTATGATAAAGCTCACGGCTCAGGGAGAGTGACCTAGTAGCGATCAGTGAAGAGGCGGGGCCAGGATCTCGGACTCGACCCCCGCAACCTCAACTAGGTGAGTACAACACTACACACACACACAACACACACACACACACACACACACACACACACACACAACACACACACACACACACACACACACACACACACACAGCACACACACACACAGCACACACACAGCACACACACAGCACACACACAGCACACACACACACACACGCACACACACAAAACAAGAGAGAGAGAGAGAGAGAGGGGGTGTACACACCACCTTGGTTTGCTGAAAGCCAACCAAGGTGGTGAGTACACCAACAAGTGCTGGACACACTACACACAATCGAGGAGGTGAAGAGGCAGCTAAAGTGAACTAGATACTTCAAATTTGATGGGGCCGGATATCTCTCCATGGGTCCTGAGAGAGGGAGCAGAGGCACTGTGTGTACCACTAACAACAATCTTCAGCATATCTATTATAACAGGGCAACTATCGAAGGTGTACAAGACAGCAAATGTAGTCCCAATTTTTAAGAAAGGAGACAGACAGTCAGCATTAACTACAGACCAGTGTCACTGACATGTATAGTATGCAAATTCATGGAGAACATTATTAATAGAAGAGTGGTGGAGGACCTAGAAGAGTTGTGAAGTACCTAGAAGAGTTGTGGAGCACCTAGAAAAGTGGTGGAGCATCTAGAAGAGTGGTGGAGCACCTAGAAGAGTGGTGGAGCACCTAGAAGTGTGGTGGAGCACCTAGAAGAGTGGTGGAGCACCTAGAAGTTTGGTGGAGCACCTAGAAGAGTGGTGGAGCACCTAGAAGAGTGGTGGAGCACCTAGAAGAGTGGTGGAGCACCTAGAAGAGTTGTGAAGTACCTAAAAGTGTTGTGAAGTACCTAGAAGAGTTGTGAAGTACCTAGAAGAGTTGTGAAGTACCTAGAAGAGTTGTGAAGTACCTAGAAGAGTTGTGAAGTACCTAGAAGAGTTGTGAAGTACCTAGAAGAGTTGTGAAGTACCTAGAAGAGTTGTGAAGTACCTAGAAGAGTTGTGAAGTACCTAGAAGGTTGTGAAACTAGAAATGGTGGTACTAGAGTTCTTCAGACTGCAAAACATATAGAAACAATGGGGTTGCATTCCTCAGACTGAAAAACGTATGGGAATAATGGGGTTGCATTCTTCAGACTGAAAAACATATGGGAATAATGGGGTTGCATTCTTCAGTCTGAAAAATATATGGGAATGGGGTTGCATTCTGCAGACTGAAAAATGTATGGGAATAATGGGGCTGCATTCTCCAGACCTCAAAACTATAATTCATTTGTTCAATGTGAGAAAGATATGTACAGTTCAGGACATTTATTAGAGATGTTTTGCCACGAGTAACTACTATTATCTCTGTATTAGGACTGAAGAAGCCATTGAGGCAAAACGTCTCCCATAATAAATGTCCTGAACTGTACAGAGGTACCTCGAGTTACGAACTTAATTCGTTCCAGAAGGCTGTTCAAGTGTCGATACCGAACGAATTTGATTCCATAAGGAATAATGTTAATTAAATTAGAGTGTTTCAGACCCCCAAAAATACACTTACAAAAGCACTTACAAAAATACACTTACATAATTGTTCAAGTTAAGAGCTGTTCGAAACTCGAGGTACCACTGTAATTGTCTTTTTCCACATCTTGCTATTATTGCCATACCACACAAAGTAAAGTAAATGGTCATAGCTATGACCATAAATTTTTAAAGGGAGTGTACTAGTAAGCCAGTGGAAGGCCTCGGTCAGATGACCAGAAGCCCCAGTGGCAGGTCATCATATGGCTAAGACCCGTGTCAGGAAACACTGGTCCTGTTTCCTGACGAACCTTTCCTAACCTAATTACACAAAGTACATTAGTTAAAAAGTGGTTAAAGAATACAGTAGTTCCCCAATATCTGCAGGGGATGTGTTCCAAGACCTTCTGTGGATGTCCAAAACCACAGATAGTAGTGAATTCTATGTATGTCATTTTTGTTTACATACATACCTATGCTAAAGTTTAATTGATAAATTATGCACAATTAGTGGAGAATTAGCACTTTTTTACTGATGGGAAACACTTCATGGCTTCTCATAGAGGCTTTGTAGAACTGTCACCATCACTACTATTGCACCTTGGGGTCGTTATTAACCCTTAAACTGTCCAAACGTAGATCTACATTCACGTGCGTAGCGCTCTGACCTTTATTTTCCCCATTTGAAAGCATGTAAAAAAAAACGTACATTCGGAGCCCCCCGCACATGGACGTAGATCTACGTTTGGACAGTTTAAGGGTTAAGCAAAATTAAGGGTTATTTACAGGCCACAGTAAACCATGGATAACTGAAACTGTAGAAACTGAATTTGCAGATATGGGGGGGGGGGGGCTACTGTACTGTAATGTTGAGTATCCAGGTGGTTGGTGGTCTTGTGTCTTACAACCTTTCCAATGATTTTTATGATGTGCAATGTTAGTGCTATTGAGCTGTAATTCTTTGCAATTAATTTACTGCCACTTTTGTGAAGCAGATTTGAAAAATATCGACTACACTATTACCTTCAAATTGAGTTCAGGTTATTTAACATATAGAAGTGAGTTTGGATGGGCAGCTATGGACCCATTCCTCATTTTTTTCCACTGACATATTGAGAATTACTCATGGCACAAGCCCTCATCTTTGCCTCGTCTCTACTTGACTGAATCACTGATTCTCAAACCGCAAACACTGGTGCTGTCTCTGTGATCACATGTGCTGCCCTCCACGCAAAGAATGGGCAGAACTGAGCTATCCACTTAGAAAAAATATTTAGCTTTCTCCTCAAGATAAAAAAGATGGCACACATTGTGTCTAGATTTAAAAAAAGATGATAGAGCAGACATGGCTACTGAAATATGGCTTTGACAAGGGTTGTAAAAATATTGAAAAAAGCCAATGGAAATTCCACTCCCACATGCAGTAATGGAAATGACCTAAATTTAAATTGTATAATATTGAAAATACTAGTAACCATATGCCAACCCATAACCCTTAAAACAATCTCGATAAAAGCGTTTATAGTAATTCCTAAATTTATTGTCACAGCCACTTAAAAACTGTATATATAAGCAATCAATTATTGCATTATTAGTCTTAAGATAGGTCTAAATTTGCCTCAAATGCTCTACATTCTTAGGGGCTTTCTACAAGCATGAGCCTGGCCCATGGCCAAACTCTGGGAGTAGAAAGACTCCGGCATATCAAAGGTATATCAAGGGTATATTAAAAGTATTCAAGTGTATATCAAATTCAAATTCAAATTCAAAGTTTATTCTCTGTAAGGATTACAATGCTGAGTTTACAGAATTTGGTTATTGTGTGGTTTACATGTAGTAAAATAATGATTACAGAGTGTACCACTAGAACACCTAGCATGGCTAGGCATTTCGGGCAGACTTAGTTTAATTCTTAATTTTAAAGTTGTATTACAAATTATGAGGTAAGTTGGTATTATGGCTAAGTGACTAAATACTAGTTTGTGAGTTTAGCAATGTGAATGCTTTTGTTTTGGCACAGTACATAGTTTCAGTATTGGAGTATCACAGGATTCATTATTTTAAGATTGAGATTAATATTTCTGTTTATGGTCAAATGGGTGAGTGAGTGTAAGTGTGAACCACCAGGTGGTATTCGTGTAGTTAGTTGATGGGGTGTATCAGGGAGATAAGATGTTTTCTAATGGTAGTTTTGAAGGTGATGAATGTGTCTGCAGTTCTAGAGTTCTCAGGTAGGGTGTTCCAGATTTTAGGGCCTTTGACATACATTGAATTTTTGTAAAGGTTTAGTCGGACACGGGGAATGTCATAGAGATGTTTGTGTCTGGTGTTATGCCTGTGGGTTCTGTCACAACTATCAAGAAAGTGTTTTAGGTCAAGGTTGATATTCAGGTTGGTATTCAAGTGTATATCAAAGGTATTCAAGTGTATATCAAAGGTATTCAAGTGTATATCAAAGGTATTCAAGTGTATATCAAAGGTATTCAAGTGTATATCAAAGGTATTCAAGTGTATATCAAAGGTATTCAAGTGTTTATCAAAGGTATTCAAGTGTATATCAAAGGTATATCAATGGCTAAATATATCTGTACAAACATAATATCATGCTAAAAGAAAGAATCTACTTTTTAACCTTTAATTTTATATTTTATATTTGTATGGAGCCTGGTCCATGGCCGGGCTTGCACAGTAGACAAACTCTCGAAACTCTTCAAAGGTATCTTCAACTGTATTTCTTGTATTCCTTGTATTTGTTAATTTGGTTTTACCTGTTGTCTTCAACGTAAATTGAATCTCATATTTTACCAGATTTACATTCGTAGATGACTCACGAACTCTAAATTTGCGTATGGTACAGCATTGTCACTTCATGAGATGACTCACGAACTCTAAATTTGCATATGGTACAGCATCGTCACTTCATGAGATGACTCACGAACTCTAAATTTGCGTATGGTACAGCAGCGTCACTTCATGAGTACACCAAACTCTAAATTGGATGACAGCACCTATCACTTCATGGATGACTCACGAACTCAAATTTGCATATGGTACCATCGTCACTTCATGATAGGACTACACGACTCAATTTGCGTATGGACAGCACGTCACTCATGAGATGTCACGAACTCTAAATTGCGTATGGTACAGCAGCGTCACTTCTGAATTGACTCACGAACTCAATTTGCGTATTACAGCAGCGTCACTAATGAATTGCACGAACCTAAATTATGCTATGGACAGCATCGTAATTCAAGTGACTCATGAACTCAATTTGCGGTATGTACAGCATGCTCACTAGATGACTCACAAACTCTAAATTTGCGTATGGTACAGCAGCGTCACTTCATGAGATGACTCACGAACTCTAAATTTGCGTATGGTACAGCATCGTCACTTCATGAGATGACTCACGAACTCTAAATTTGCATATGGTACAGCATCGTCACTTCATGAGATGACTCACGAATCTAAATTGCATATGGAATACATCGTCACTTCGGATGACCCACTCTAAATTTGCGTAGTACAGCATCGTCCTTCATGAGATGACTTCAAATTAAATTGCTATGGTACACTCGTCCTTCATGAGATGACTCACAAACTAAATATGTGTAGGTAAACGTCTACTCATGAGATGACTCACAAACACTAAATTTGTGTATTAAAAGCGTCCTTCATGAGAGACGCCAATCTAAATTGCGTATGTACAGCAGCTACACTTTATGCTATGACTCAACCCTTTGCTTGCAGTCGCATCGTCACTCTGAGCTGACTGCCCGCCGCTAAATTTGCGTGCAGCATCACATAATAATCACTAATTTAGTTGTGGTACAGCAGCCTCATTCAGATGATCACGAACTCTAAATTTGCGTATGGTACACGCGTCACTTCATGAATGCTCACGAACTCAAATTTGCGTAGTACAGCTTCGTCTTCATGAGATGATTTCTCACTAACCTAATTTTGTATGGTTACAGCATCGTTACTTCATGGGAGTGCCCATGACCTGTAGAATGTCATTCAGTGCATGGAATAACTTTTCCTCATTGTGATTTTGCCTAGTTCTTATTAACCCCTTTGGTTTAGTGCTCTCTCAGTGATGTTAATTCAAGGCAGTATTATGTACATGTTATGACTGAATTAAGAAAAAAGTGTTAGATTTGTACACTGTTTATGGCTGCAGTCGGGTTCCGTGCCACGGAAAGTTAATTTATTTTTATTTTCAAGCTAAAACAGCGGCCGGGTGTAAAAACCGATATTATACCCTATCTGTCAGCGCTGCGCTGCCTGCGCTGTGTGGCCGTGCGCTGCTGACTGCGCTGCCAGGTGCTGCGCAGCCCCTCTCCTCACTCCGTACTAAAAAGGTATAGTTTTTTTGCGCTTGTGAGTACAGCCTGGAAGTCCTTTCCAGTTCCAAAATTTTCAAAGCTAGAGAAACTGTGAATGCTTCTTACAGTGAAAGAGTGATAATTTCCCCCTTGTTTTTCATAATTTTTTTATTTAACTTTTAAAGGTTTTTTAAGGGACTTTAGGGTTTCTACACAGTGGCCCCCGGAGTTTCGCATCCTTGATTTCGTAAATTTCGCCTTCAGGATTTTTTTTTTGGAAAAATTTGGGCCTCGATTTCTGAAAAAACTCGTGTTTTGGCAACCGTCCGTACCCTCCCCTGTCCCCCCAACCCAATCAACCCCAATCTCCCACGCCTTTTCCGGGGCCAAATTCCTTTGGGGTTCCCAAAGTACCATACCCCGGGGGTTCATACAATAACCTTTGTTTTTTGTGTTTTAAAACAAAAACCCCTGCCCAAGGAAGAAAGAAATTAAACATATCGATTCAAGAAGGAAAAAGTTAAAAAATTGGGTGGAGGGGGTTTTAAAGTTTGCCAAAGGAAGCCCCATTCAAATATTGAATGTGGGAAAAAAAAAAGGAATAAATTTTGGCGGTTGAAAAGGGGGGATTGCGGACAAAAAGGGACAAAAATCCCGAAAAGGGGGGGTTTTGGTGTTTAAAACCGAAAAAGATTTAGAAAAGATAGTGGCTTTAAAAAAACTTTGGAAAAGGAAAGGGTTGAGGCGATCTGAAAAAAAAGCCTGAAAAGTGGGTGAATGCTGTGATTAACCCAGAAAAGGTTTTTTGAGGAAAAAGCGGGATCCCCATTAAGGTATAGGCAGGGGGGGCCCCCAGGACAAAAAAGCATTAAAATTTTTGGTACAGGGGTTTAAGGAAATGATGACACGGGGAATTCCCCCCCCAAATTTTTATTAACAAAATTTTTCATGAAAAAATAAAAAAAATAAAAAAAAAAAAAAATTAAAAAAAAATTATTTTTAAAAAATAAAAAAAAAAAAACACAAAAAAAAAAATCCCGAGGCTCAAAAATCAGGGGTCGCCAAGGTAATTTGTGTGTGATGTGGAAGGCTACAGAAAAGGCGGGGTCACGGGGGATTTTCCTAGACGGGTTTTGAAGTGTTTGGCCCCAGTGTGAAAAAAAACCCCCTCCTGGAAAAAAAAATTTTTGCCACCAGTGCCCCTGGAAAGGGGACAAGCTCCTGATCCTCCAATTAAAAAAGCAAATAGTGGGGGGTTTGTTTCATCACGGTGAAGTTTTGCCCCCTAATACCACTCCTTCCTCCAGCCCAGGGGACCACAGGTCATTTCAAACTTCAAAAAACTCTACATCAAAGCGTGTTTCAAAATGTTTTGAAGTGCCCCAAACACTAAATTTGACCCTAGAGAGTTCGGGGAAAGATCACTTTAATATCCCCTTGATAAACCTTATAGGAAAGTCTGGGGAGGGAGTGACTTTCCCGGGACTTTGAGCCTGTTTGGGGAGAAATTTGGCCCGATTGTGCAAGAGAGGTTTTAAGGGTTTTTGGCTGCCCTAAGGAACCCCGCCAGTTGGGGAAAATATTTGGGATTTTGGGGGTGTCCTGGGGGTTTGGGGTGAGTGGTGAGGATGTGGAAGAGTTGGTGGAGGGCCACAGGGGGAAAAGCTAACCAGAAGAAATGCAAGAGTTTATCGCAACAGCAACAGATCACAGCTCGGAAAATGCTGCAAAGGAGGAAAAAGAATGGAGGGAAGGTGCCTTCTTCAAAATTAAGGCATTTTGTGGAAAAATGGATGAAGTGCAAACATTTATGATGAACCACCCTAACAAAGCGTTTTTCCGGGCCATTTTGGGAACATGTACAAACAATATTGTGTTTTCCCCCTTTCAGGAAAATCTTAAAAAAACGCCAGAAACAGGCCTCTCTGGACGATTTTTTGTGCGACAGGGGCCCAGTGACTCCAAAACTATTTCCCCTTTGGGTAAAAAAAGAAGGGGGGTTAAACCCCAGAATGGACTTCATACCCGAAGTCCTAATTTAAAGTTCTCCTTCCAAAAAAAAGTGACACCCTTTCCTCCTATCCCCCCTCCCGCTTCCATCCACGAAAATTTCTAAAATAAGTTAATGTTTTTTATTATTTATTTTTAAAAGCATGTATTGATTTCTGTTGTTTTTTATTATGTAAATCTTTATTTAATTTAAAAAAAATTTTAAATTTTTAAAATTTTTGGGTGTTGGAAGGATTAAAATTTTTTTCCATAATTTTTTTTGGGGGAAAAAGATTTTTTGATTTCGTGAAATTCAACCTTCGGCGGGGTCTCTGGAACGGAAATTTTAAACACAAAACTCGGGGGGGCCCCTGTATTTGTATTTCGGTATCCACGGCAGGTCCCAGGGGAAAGACCCCCAAATTGGGGGGTACATATTTGGGAGTATGTAAAGTTTTTAAAAAAAAGTTTTGGGAAAAAGGAAAAAAAGGGGCAAGTGTTAGGGGGTTTGGTAAAATGTCAGTAAACAGACAAGTGTTTTTTGACACGGGTTTTAGCATATAAGACCCCAGCGGGGCTTTTGTTATCTGACCAGGCCTTTCCCCGGCTTTACCACTCCACCCCCCCCCTTCGAAATCATGGTTATGATTATAAATATTTTACTTTAGTAATACGTGGCCCTGGAGTTTCGGGGAGCCCCCGATTTTTGAAATTCGACCTTGGGGAAGTTTTTTTGGCAAAATTTTTGGGCCCCAAGTTTCGTGATTAACTGTGTTTTTTGGGGACCGCTAGTACCCACCCCCGTCACCGACACACCAACCAGTTCCCCTGCCATTCCGCTCAGTGTCCTTGTTTACCAACCGGACCTCCCCCGTGGGTCAACAATACATTTCATAATAATCCATTGTTTTTTGTGCTTTCAACTGTGAATAATATCATGGACCAAGGAAAGTAGTGAAGCCCCTTTGGGGAAAAAAGGAGGGAACACATCCGAGGGGGTTTTTAAGGGTTTGAGGGACCCTGTCCCCCGCCACCCTCGCCTGTTTTGGAAAGGGGTTTTTGGGGATTGGGAAGTCCCTGGGGGTTGGATGGATGACAAGATGTGGAAAGTTGGGGGGACCCAGGGAAGAGCTAACCACTGACGAACTGCAAGAGCTTCATCTGGAACAGCATCAGGCCACAGCCGAGGAACTTGCTTCAGAGGAGGAGGAAAAGAGAGTGAAGGAGGTTCCTTCTTCAGTGATTAAGGACATGTGTGGAATGTGGAATGAGGGGCAAAGTTTTGTTGAAAAAGTACCCCCTGACCAAGCTGAAACAAGCCATATCTGCAACATGTACAGTGACAGTGTTGTGTCCCACTTCAGGGAAATCTTAAAGAAACACCAGAAAAATACCTCTCTGGATAGATATTTTGTGCGCCAGGGGTCCAGTGAATCTCAAGTTGTTCCCAGTGGCATTAAAAGAAGAAGGGAAGTAACCCCAGATAAGGACTTGCTACCTAAAGTCCTAATGGAAGGAGATTATCCTTCTAAACAATAGTGAACACCTTCCTCCTATCCCTCCTCCCATCTTCCATCCACCCAGAAGTCTTCAGCAAAGGTAAGTGTAATGTTATTATTATTTTTTATATGCATGTACTGTACTTGATTTCTCATTGATTTCAGTATATAAATCTTTATTTAATTTGAAAAAAAAAAAATTATTTTAATATTTTTGAGTGTCTGGAACAGATTAATTTTATTTCCATTATTTCTTATGGGGAAAATGGTTTCGAGTTTTGTGAATTTTGACTTTCAGCAGGCTCTCTGGAACGGATTAATCACGAAACTCGGGGGTCCACTGTAGTTTGGTACTTTTAGTACTGACACATGTAATGATGTTACTTGGAGGAGTGGTAATGCTTGTACGTACACTTGTTGCTTGTAATGGTGATATGTACATTCTTGACATAAAGCAAATTGTTCTATTTGGTTTTTGGTTAGGCTATATTAGTTTAGGTTAAATTAGGTTAAGTTAGGATAAATTGAGTTAGGTTAAGTTAGGCAAGGTCAGTTTAGGTTAAGTTAGGTTAAATTAGGTTAAGTTAGGTTAAATCAGGTGATATCAGAAAGTGAAATGAGCTGGGGGTGAGCATAACATCAATCATGTCATCAGAAATACACATAAATCATATAACGTCAGAAGTGTCAGCAGGTTCAGTGGACGTCGGAACAGCATTTAGGACCTTGAGTGGAGAGCCCTTCAGAACCTTATAAATAAATAGGTCAGTCATTGAGTACTTGACCCCAGCATGGAGCCCACACCAGGCTTGGTCACAGACCAGGCCACGGGGGTCAACGCCTCAGTGGCCCGGTCCATGGTATACTCCAGGTCCAGATATACTCTAGGTATAACCCTGGTCAACCACCTGAAGAAACTGGAAAAGGTCCAAAGATATACAACCAGACTAGTGCCAGAACTGAGAAGAATGAACTATGAGGAGAAGTTGAAGGAAATGAACCTGACTTCTTTAGAGGAGAGACACGATCACTATGTGCAAAATCATAACCTGCACTTAGGAGAAAGAGACTTAGGACGACGCTTTGGTCCAACTTCAACCATTAACAAGCCACTATGACGAAGATGAGGGAGCCAGTATATACTGTATAGGCAAGGAGGGCAGGGATGAGATAAAGAGAGGAAGAAAGAAGTGGAGAAGCAGTAGTGGGGGTAATGCTGGTAGTGGAAGTAGCAGTGGTGGAGGTAATGCTGGTAGTGGAAGTAGCAGTGGTGGAGGTAATGCTGGTAGTGGAAGTAGCAGTGGAGGTAACACTGGTATTGGAAGTAGCAGTGGTGGAGGTAATGCTGGTAGTGGTAGTAGCAGTGGTGGAGGTAACACTAGTAGTGGAAGTAGCAGTGGTGGAGGTAATGTTGGTAGTGGAAGTAGCAGTGGTGGAGGTAATGCTGGTAGTGGAAGTAGCAGTGGTGGAGGTAATGCTGGTAGTGGAAGTAGCAGTGGTGGAAATGCTGGTAGTGGAAAGTAGCAGTGAAGGTAACATGTATGAAGTAGCAGTGGTGGAGTAATGCTGGTAGTGATAGTAGCAGTGGTGGAGGTAACACTGGTAGTGGAAGTAGCAGTGGTGGAGGTAATGCTGGTAGTGGAAGTAGCAGTGGTGGAGGTAACACTGGTAGTGGAAGTAGCAGTGGTGGAGGTAATGCTGGTAGTGGAAGTAGCAGTGGTAGTAATAGAAGAGTAAGGGTAAGTACAAGAAATAACACTGCAGGAGAGCTACTGGCCCATAAGGGTGGAACCAAAAACACAAGGGGATAAAAACTGGACAGAACATACCTAGGCAGAAGAAAGATGAAAATAGAGGAAAGGAGAAGAGGTAGGGAGAGAAGAAAGGCTCAGGTGAAGTCACAAGTGTTCTGAAGTTTGGAGCATCTGACAGTGTAATGAGAAAGGAAGTCATCTACAGAGACAAACCCAGAACTGAGATTCATACAGGGAAAGTTGTGTGTAAGTGACGATTGAACAAGATGATGACTGTGAAGGCTAGAAGTAGGGTAGACAGCATCTGTGAAGGCTAGAAGTAGGGTAGACAGCATCTGTGAAGGCTAGAAGTAGGGTAGACAGCATCTGTGAAGGTTAGAAATAAGGTAGACAGCATCTGTGAAGGCTAGAAGTAGAATAGACAGCATCTGTGAAGGCTAGAAGTAGGGTAGACAGCATCTGTGAAGGCTAGAAGTAGGGTAGACAGCATCTGTGAAGGCTAGAAGTAGGGTAGACAGCATCTGTGAAGGCTAGAAGTAGGATAGACAGCATCTGTGAAGGTTAGAAGTAGGGTAGACAGCATCTGTGAAGGTTAGAAATAGGGTAGACAGCATCTGTGAAGGCTAGAAGATCTGAGACAGCATCTATGAAGGTTAGAATTAGGGTAGACAGCATCTGTGAATGCTAGAAATAGGGTAGACAGCATCTGTGAAGGCTAGAAGTAGAATAGACAGCATCTGTGAAGGTTAGAAGTAGGGTAGACAGCATCTGTGAAGGTTAGAAATAGGGTAGACAGCATCTGTGAAGGCTAGAAGATCTGAGACAGCATCCATGAAGGCTAGAAGTAGGGTAGACAGCATCTGTGAAGGCTAGAAGTAGGATAGACAGCATCTGTGAAGGCTAGAAGTAGGATAGACAGCATCTGTGAAGGCTAGAAGTAGGGTAGACAGCATCTGTGAATAATATAATAATAATAATAATAATAATAAATACTTTATTTCACCACGATACAGTGGAACCTTGGTTTTCGTATGCCCCAGTTTTTGTAGAATTCGGTTTTTGACGACTTTTTTCGTTGAAATTTTGTCCCAGTTTTCGTACATCCATTTGGTTTTCGTAGAGTTGAAAATAGTCTGTATCAAACACGTCCGCTTGACTCGGCCAATAATCCATTGTTTTTTGTGGTTGTTTATTGAGTGCAACTGCTAAATAAGCCACCATGCCTACAGAATTCTCCAAGGCCAATGGTATTGATGACTCGACAGACATTTTTCTTAACAAACTACTTAGACTATACAACAAACATTGTCCTATAAAAACGAAACAGATCACAAACAAACGGCTTGGTTGCCCATGGCTAACCAGCACCATTCTGAAATCCATTGATAAGAAACACCAATATGAAAAGCAATATAGACAGGGCTTAATACACAAAGATATTCTTAAACACTATTCATCAGTCCTCACCAAAGTAATAAAGAAAGCCAAACAACTATACTACTCCAGTAGATTCACAGACACTAGAGGAGATATAAAAAAGACCTGGAAAACACTCTCTCAGATTCTAGGGACCCACAAACTGAAAAAAAAACAAGAATATTGTCCTAACTAAACCTAATGAAACACCACTGCAACCCACCGACACAGCTAACAAGATAAACGACTTCTTCTCAACCATAGGTTCTAATCTCGCCAATAAAATCCCACGTACCAATGCCCATGCCGGGGACTACCTAGATGGGAATTTCCCAAATTCCTTCTATCTTGCTCCAACTGAGCCCACGGAAGTCACCGAGATTATAAAGTCACTTATAAATAACTCAGGGAATCTGTCTCATGTCCCACCATTATTGTACAAGAGAGTGGCCCATGTCCTCTCGCATACTATCTCATTGCTTTTTAACAAGTCATTAGAAGCTAGCACCTTCCCGAAACTACTCAAGACGGCAAGGGTTACACCTATACATAAAGGTGGTGACCCTACAGATTTAACCCTTTGACTGTCGCGGCCGTATATATACGTCTTACGAGGTACCGTGTTTGACGTATATATACTCATAAATTCTAGCGGCTTCAAATCAAGCAGGAGAAAGCTGGTAGTCCCACATGTGAGAGAATGGGTCTGTGTGGTCAGTGTGCACCATATAAAAAAAATCCTGGAGCACGCAGTGCATAATGAGAAAAAAAAACTCCGACCGTTTTTTTTAATTAAAATGCCGACTTTGTGGTCTATTTTCGTATAGTATTTATGGTTGTATTCTCATTTTCTTGGTCTCATTTGATAGAATGGAAAACATATTATAGAAGTAGAGGTGATTTTGATTGAATTTACTATAAAAAGAACCTGGAAATGGAGCTCAAAGTAGGGGAAATGTTTGATTTTTGCCAATGTTCAAAAGTAAACAAATGATGTCATTGTCCAATAAATGTCCAACTAGCCATTCTAATATGCAGTCATGAATGGATTGATGTTATTTATACAATTATTACAGTATTGCAGTAGTCTGCATAATAGTAAGTCTTCTATTTTTTGTTTGAATAAAAATTCAAAATAGAAAGCAAGAGTAATATCAGAGGGGCCTGGAGACATGACTGATGAACAAAGAAAATGTTATTTTAGAGCCAGGAATGTCTGCATTGTTCATTCTGGACCTTATTTTGAAATTATCATATTTTTTAATTTTCGTGAAATTGGCCAAATTGCAAATTTCTGACCACATTATTGGGTAGTTGAAATCGGTAAATGGGCAGTTTCTTGTACTCAATCGATAGAAAAAATGGACTTCTAAAGAAATAGCTATGAGTTTGGTCGACTGGAACAATGGAATTAGCCGAAAATAGGGCTCAAAGTGGGCGAAATCACCGATTTGTAAATATCGCTGAGGTCGCTAACTTTGCGAGAGCATAATTCCATCAGTTTTCCATCAAATTTCATTTTTTTTTGGTGTCATTACAATCGGGAAAAGATTCTCTATCATTTCATAAGAAAAAATAATTTTTTTTTTTTTTAAATTTTGCGACACCAGGAGACACCTCAGGATTTGGGGTTGCGACAGTCAAAGGGTTAAACAACTATAGGCCAATATCAAACTTACCATTGCTATCCAAAATCTTTGAGAAACTCGTGCACAGGAGACTATATTCATTTATAACGTCACAAAACATACTGCCAATTTGGATTCAGGAAAAATAAAAGCACTAACATGCAATTATAAAAATGCTAGATCTGCTTGACACAGCATTGGAAAATAAGGAATATCCACTAGGAATTTTTATTGACCTAAGAAAAGCTTTTGACACAGTAGACCACTGCATCCTACTCCACAAACTTGACCATTATGGTATAAGAGGCCATGCGCTTGCATATTTCAAATCTTACCTTACGAATAGGTATCAGTATGTCACCATTAAAGACACAGCATCAACAACACAGCCACTTGATACTGGAGTTCCGCAGGGAAGTGTCCTTGGTCCCCTGCTCTTCCTCATATACATCAATGATCTTCCAAACGTATCTCGACACCTGAACCCCATTCTCTTTGCTGACGACACGACTTATGTCATCTCTCACCCTAATCTTGCAACCCTCAACATCATTGTTAATGAGGAGCTGATCAAAATATCGACTTGGATGACAGCCAATAAACTTACACTTAACGTTGACATTATGTTTGGTAGCAGAGCAGGAGATGCGTAAATTAACATTAAGATCGACAACACTCTAATTACCAGGCATAATGAGGGCAAATTCCTAGGCCTATACCTCAACAACAACCTGAACTTCAGCACCCATATCCAACACATAACCAAAAAAGTATCCAAAACGGTTGAGATCCTCTCCAAGATACGATACTACGTGCCGCAAACTGCCCTTCTCACACTATACCATTCACTTATATATCCATACCTCACCTATGCTATCTGTGCTTGGGGTTCAACTGCAGCAACACACCTAAAGCCAATAATAACCCAACAAAAAGCCGCAGTAAGAATAATCACTAAATCCCATCCCTGGCAACACACCCCCCCCACTCTTCATAGATCTAAACTTACTCCCTGTTCAGTACATCCACACTTACTACTGTGCAATCTACATCTACAGGACCTTAAATTCCAATATTAACCTTGACCTAAAATGCTTTCTTGATAGTTGTGACAGAACCCACAGGCACAACACCAGACACAAACATCTCTATGACATTCCCCGTGTCCGACTAAACCTTTACAAAAATTCAATGTATGTCAAAGGCCCTAAAATCTGGAACACCCTACCTGAAAATTCCAAAACTGCAGACACATTCATCACCTTCAAAACTACCATCAGAAAACATCTTATCTCCCTGATACACCCTGTCAACTAATAATACGAATACCACCTGGTGGTTCACACTTACAGTCACTCACCCATTTGACCATAAACAGAAATACCAATCTCAATCTCAAAATAATGAATCTTGAACTAGTCAAAAGTTGGCCTGTGATACTCCAATACTGAAACTATGTATAGTGCCAAAACAAAAGCATTCACATTGCTAAACTCACAACTAGTATTTAGTCACTTAGCCATAATACCAACTTATCTCATAATTCTGTAACATTTTAAACCTAAGATTTAATATAAGCCTGCCCGAAATGCCTAGCCATGCTAGGCGTTCTAGTGGTACACTCTGTAATTATTATTTTACTACATGTAAACCACACAATAACCAAATTCTGTAAACTCAGCATTGTAATACTTATAGAGAATAAAGTTTGAATTGAATTGAATGAGACCAAAGAATGTTTCGAGTGCCAGCCCTTTGATGAAGAAGGTGAGAAACACGATAGAATTCAAGAAAGAACTTGTAGCAAAGTATAAAAGTGGTGTACACATGTTTATATGCTATGTAATGTGTTTCTTATATAATTTCGAAGAAAATATCATAGATGGATTAATGAAAATGTCCATATTAGCATAAAATAAGACATTTAATGTGCCCAAGAGTGATTATTATTAGTATTACGTAGTGTTTTCTCTCCGCCCGGCAGCCACACCTCCATAGCATATAAACATAGCATGTTTATATACCAGGCGAAGGGAAAACATTATGTTTTCTTTGGTCCAGCACCAAAGAAAACGTGTATGAATGTGCTTTTGGCCCAGTCACTCCCGCTTTTGTTTACAATTCTTAGCATGAATTATTCATTACTTCTCCCTTCATTTATGATGGCATCTAAAGGTAGTAGTTGTTAGAAACGATTAAATTCAGTGAACAAGGTATGTTAATGGTAATAATATGGCTCTGGGCTGCAGTTTAAGTAGCTGGTAGGTGTAGCCCAGGCTACACCTACCGGCTACCTGCACTGACTTCCCACAAATACGTAAATACTACTCACCTCTTGTCGAACATTAAGACGGATTAATTGGATTTACATTATTTCTTACGGAAAATGTTGCTGCAGTTTTCATAGGATTCAGTTTTCGTCAGACTTTATCGAACAGATTAATCGTGAAAACCAAGGTTCCACTGTGCAATGTTTGTGCGAAGGTGAATGACATTTTGGTATACATTCAAAAAGCCCCTTAATATGCAGAGCATTTCAGGCAAACTTCAGAGTGACTTAAGATTAATAAGGCGATATGAATAATTGTATACAGTCACTTGGGTGAGTGTAAGTATAAATTTAGGAGTTACAGTGAATACAAGAGAATTGAATATCTTATTAGTTCATGCTATATGGGTATTATCAAGTTTAATTGGTAAGGTATTACAGGTTTGGTTATTAACCTAAAGAGGACACAATTTTTTAATGTTTGGGAGAATTACAGATACTGAGAGATTATATTGTTTTACGTCTGTTCGGGACGTTGAGAATGTGGGTATGTAGTTTTCATATACAGTAATGCCCTGGTATCTGCAGGGGATACCTTCCAAGACCTACCGTGGATAACCGAGACCATGGATAGTAGCGAACCTTACATATAAGTCATTTTTCATTTGCGTACATACCTACGATAAAGTTTAATTGATAAATTAGGCACAAAAAGTCAAGAATCATCACTTTTCCACGGATGGGAAGCACTACACAGCTTCTCTTAGGCTTTGAAGAACTACCACCATCACTACGTTTGCACATTTGGGTCATTATTAAGCAAAATTAAGAGTTGTTTGAAGGGTTATTTTTGGGTCACAGTAAACCGTGGATACAGAATCCATGGATACAAAATCTGTGGATACGGGGGTCCTTTTGTATTTAGCTGATGCTATGTTTGGGAGAAAAGATGTTTTTTAATAGTAGTTTTGAAGATACTACTGGCTGAGACAGTGGCTCTGGAGATTTCCAGCAGAGAGTTCCAGATTTTGGGCCCATTTATGTGCACTGAATTTTTGAAGAGATTTAACTGGACACGGGGAATGTCAGAGATTTTTGTGCCATGTATTGTGTGTGTGTGAGTCCTGTTGCAAATATCAAGAAAGTGCTTCAGGTTGGGATTAATGTTAGAATTTATTGTTTTTAATGTTAGAATTTATTGTTCTTAATGTTAGAATTTATTGTTCTTAACCCTTAAACTGTCCAAACGTAGATCCACATTTGCACGCATAGCGCTCCGAACGTAGATCTACTATTTTTTTTACATTGTTTCTTATGGAGAAAATTAAGGTCGGAGCGCTACGCGCACAAACATAAATCTACGTTTGAACAGTTTAAGGGTTAATGTTAGAATTTATTGTTCTTAATGTTAGAATTTGTTAGAATATATTATTTTTTTTAATTCACAGAATGTAATACTATATTATTTTGTTAGATTTACAAACTATAGCATTTTTTTTATTTTACAAAATGGAGTATTTTGTCTGATTTACGAATTTTAATATTTATATACTTTTGTTTCTTGAAACAACATACTGAAAAATTTCTTAATTGCAGATGATTACTGGCACAGCAGAAAACACAATGAGTCATTAAGATGAGAGGGACAGTGTGGATTGAGTGTCATGCATGCGTCTCATGGGTGTGATCACGTGCTCAGACCTCATGAACCCCTCCGCCAATGTTACCTATACACACAAGAAGTTCAAAAGGGCCCCAATCGAGGCCTGTGACACTGTGGAAAAGCAGCAACAGCCCCACCACGACGAGAATGGAAGGAGCAGCAAGACGGCATCCTCGACGGTACTTGTGAGATCAAACAAAGCATCAGTGTTAGGGGCTCCGTCGCCCATTAATGGTTTCCTCTCCACGCCGGTGGCGAATAATTTCTCCGGAAGTGGCGTTCAGTTCTCCTTGGAATCTGACGACAGTAAAAAGAAAAATGGAAATAGTGGTGGCAAGTACAAATGTGAGTATTGTGGGGTGGGGTGTGCTAAACCCTCAGTGTTGGACAAACACATCCGCACCCACACCAACGAGCGGCCGTATAGCTGCGAACAATGTAGCGTAGCCTTTAAAACCAAGAGTAACTATTTGAAACATACCAGATCCCGAGCCCATGCCCTTAGGTGTGATGGCGGGGGTCAGGACGGCAGTGACGGGACGGTAGAATCCAGCGACAATCTTGACATAGAGGGAGATGAAGGCTCCCGCTGCCCCAGTCGAGAAACTGGGCAGCAGTGCCAACCTGCTGACCTTTCTGTGGGTCATGTTTCCACCCTGGAGCAGCCAGCGAGCATCACTGCTACCTCCTCGGCCGCCAGAATATATCAAGAAGATGGCAAAGATCGAGGCAATTTTATATACAAGCCCAAGTTCCGCGTTTGTGCTCAGTATTCACCCCAGGAGGAGAGCGGGCCTAAGAGACAGTCTCCTCCAATACAAAGACAGTTGTCAACCCCACCTCAGGATGTCACTACATTTGACAGTAATGTCATCAACACTCCGACATATCAAGTGCTTGCTGCCTCTACCCTCAGTCACCCTGGCCAGGGTGCTCACTCCAGTCCCAGGCCTCACTCCCCAAATCCTTCCAGCGTTCCTAAGCAATGCCTTCCTCCACTAGATATTCGGGCGGCCAACAGGAAGGATGATGGAGCGACATCTGCTCAGCGGAACTCTGTGGTGGCCTCTCAGACTGTAAGTTCTCTGTGGAAAGGGATGAAGTCTCCTAGTCCAGATTTAGTCGGGCAACATATCACTAAATTGATTGTTGAAAATCAAGCCATCGTGGAGACCCACAACCCGCTGTGGTCTCGGCGTTACAGGCGCCAGAACAGCCTCGGCTCTTCATCAAGCGAGAGCGACGGGTCCGGCAGCGGTAAAAGTCGAAGATACAATCTTGCAGATTCAAATTTAAAAAATGTTAAATCTGCTTCTGTAACCCTTCCTGCTTGTTCAGGGCCTGTGCAGCCATACTCCCGTGAGAGAAGTCATTCCCTCGCTGCTGAACCCATCATGGTTGAGGCACGGTCTTCGTACAGTCCCAGTCTTCCACCCACCCCACATCTGCCTCTTGCTCAGCCGCCTCCAGTAGCCACCCCAATCAGTGCTTCCAAACCTTCCATATCATCACAAGGACCTACTACCTCTTATTCTCAGTCTGCCCCAACCTTCACTGCCTCCCATGTGACTATGGTTGACTTCAACATGTCTGATGCATCACGCAAGCGGTGCATCTCTGAGGGCCCTTGTGTTGCTCGAGACTTATCAAAGAGTCGATTAATGCCTCTCGACGATCCACCTCTTCTACAGCAGCATCCACAAAACCCTGAGGGATCAGTTATCAAAAACCTTCTCTTAACTGCCCGTGCTGGCATTGCAAATGCTATTGACCAAAACTTAGAGAGACAGGAACATAGCAGGAGGTGCAGCCAGGCTGTTACACTGGGTGACATTGGCTCTCTCACGTGTTTAAGATGTAGAATACCTTTTCGAAATCCTGAGGACCTGGAATACCATCTTCGCCATTACTGTGGACAGAGACCAAGCACTGGAAGCGAAAGAGGGACTCCAGACTCAATCAAGAGTAGTGATGGGGGACGTTGGTCGGGGGAGAAAGAAGCAGCTCTGGATCTGCAGAAAAAAAACGAGTATGTGGACCAACACGACCGTGAGCGTTCATCATCAAGAGGATCATCAGTTGGGGAAACGCCACAAAGACGAGGCTCGGAGGACGATTTTAAATACCACTCTGACCTCTCACCGAAGGTATACAGGAGTAAATCGGCTCCAGAGGGCGCTCCACCCCCTACTAAGAAAAGAAAAATGTCTGATATTGATTCTGTGGCACAGGAAAGATCCAGGTATTTCTCATCAACATTTTCTAAGGGACAAGGGGGGAATAAAAATGAGTCTTGTATAAAATTAATGGATGACATAAATAAACAAAAACTCAATAACCATCACCTCTTTGGTGGGGAAGTTCAAATCTGCGACGGAAATGAATTCAAAACCATGAGGATAGATCCCGGCCAACACCCGAGTCCAGCCATTGATATCTGCATCCCCCCACAGCAACTGGGTGGCAGTATCCCCAAAGCAGAAGTATCCGTTCCAACATCAGTGGTGGTGACTATTGCCAAGTCAGGTCTCAACTCCGGCGGAACGATGGTTCAGGTAGAGAATCAGACAAGCACATCGTCTACCAAAACTATTCCAACCTTAGTGAATTCATCATTGAACCGTGAACAGTCTGTTCTTTCACAGAACATGGCAAAGGCAGCTCATCCTCCAGATGTGTATAATACAGATACCAGCCAGTTTGCATATTCACCATCATTTTTACAATACGCTCCGCCTCTCCAGCTGCCCAACCTGGCCATTCCTGGAATTCCAACTCCCGATTTGGGAGGCCTGTCCTTTTCTGGCTATTCTCCTCGTGTCCCTGGCCAAGCATTTCTTCATAGTCAGGCATCCCTCATGCACGGGATGCTGGGAAATCACAAATCGACTAGTGTGCGATCCCCGGTAGCATCTAGGGCTTCTCCACGAAGCTTTCCAGCAAGTGCAGCAGGTGGAATGTTGAATTCGGGAACTACGGGGGGAATATCAGGAGGTTCATCAAGTTCTGGAGGTTCGGGAGGACTCTCTGGAGGTTCGTCAAGTTCTGGAGGTACTCGTGGAGGTGTGAGTGATGCTACTGTAGAAGATGCTGCTGGGGGATCTCAAACCTTTTTAGTTAAAGAGAAGGAAAGAGAGCAGCAGAAGAGGCAGGGCAAGTTGCCGTCTGCTGGGTATCCCTCCCTCATACCCGTTGGGGATGAGAAGGTCCCTTATGTGCCAGGGATCCCAGGACCCTATTCCCAGGGCAGTGTGTTGCATCCTCCAGCTCACACCGTGCAGAGAAGCCCATTGATAGCAGTCGCTCCTGTCTCGGCACCTGTGCCATCAACTGCACCTGTCTCCTCTGTTCCATCTCTTCCAGCTTTAATATGCCCATCTAGGGAGAAGAACCTGACAGTACCTAAGTTAAAAGAGGTACCCAGAGACCTCACAAGCAGCCCAATGAGGGAGTGTGGTCACTCGCTGTCTAGTAATGTCAAGGTCTCTCATCGTCTCTCTCCAAGAATGTCATCAGTTATTGGGAAAGCTCCCGAAGTTCGATCCATTAACCCGGAGATACGAATTCATCCGGTAAAGTCGGATGCAGCGCCAGAGATGAAGACTTCGGAAAGGCTTGTGACTCCTCACGAAGAGCAGAGTTACGACAATGGCTCAAAAGACGACTCGTCTGACTCTGAAGAATTCCTGCCGCCTCGGAAACGTCCAAACTTTTTGGCACTAAAACCTCAAGCGTATATGCCGAAATCTTCTCTAGCATTGATTGGGACAACCCTAGTCAGTCCTGACACCCCACGACCTAAGAAAAGTTGTGTACAAATGCTTCTGAATGGATCAGCCTATACTTATTTAGGACACAAAGTCTCTACAAAGTCATATTTTTGTTGCATTTATAGACAACAGCCAATGTATGTACCTCAGTCTACTGACCCTAAGCTGTCTATGTACTCTAATTGGCAGATTAGAAAGCCAGCAGATGACAATCCTTTCAAATTGACGCCATATCAGGGTATGGGGCTCTACGAGTCGAGAAAATACGACCCAGCTTATACAATTGCAAAGCCTAAAGAGTTAGACTTAATTCAGACTCATTCATCGTACTGGACATTTAAGCAAGAGAAAGAGAAAGATAAAGAAGTGGAAGAAATAAAATCAAAGGAGAAAGATGGGAAGGATATCAAAAGCGAAGAGTCCTGTAGTAAAGTGTGTGAGCAAAGCTGCAGCGAAGGCAGCAGTGCCTCGGTGAAGCGCGAGAGTGATGATGACAGCGTAGGCTCTCCTTGTAAGGTCACCGACGAGGCTGAGGGCTCAGATAGCGGTTCGGCCAAGCGGATCAAAATTTTTGAAGGGGGCTTTAAGAGCAGTGAAGACTACACGTACGTCAGGGGTCGTGGCAGGGGCAGGTACGTGTGTGAGGCATGTGGGATTCGCTGCAAGAAACCCTCTATGCTCAAAAAACACATCCGTACACACACCGACCTGCGACCCTACGCTTGTGGTCACTGTTCTTTTAGGTAAGTCTTGTATAATTAGCATCTGTAGTTATTTTTTTAATACACCAGCTGTCTTCCACCGAGGCATTGAGTAATTTATACAGGAGGTGTTACTAGCTCCTTGTTACTGGCATTTAGTACAGTGGACCCCCGCATAACGATCACCTCCGAATGCGACCAATTATGTAAGTGTATTTATGTAAGTGCGTTTGAACGTGTATGTTTGGGGGTCTGAAATGGACTAATCTACTTCACAATATTCCTTATGGGAACAAATTCGGTCAGTACTGGAGTGAAAAAAATATCGTTAACTGGGGGTCCACTGTATTTTATACAGGAAAAAATGAAAATGAAAAAGTTTGTTTTCATTTTAAGTTTACAATTTGTGGTTTACACGTTATAAAATATTAATTACAAAGAAGGCCACTAGCATGCCTCGGCATTTCGGGCAGACTAATACTGATTCTTACTATATATTAAAGGGGTTACTAGCCCCTTGGTCCCGGTATGTTAGTTGCCTCTTACGATACGCATGACTTACGGAGGAAGAATTCTGTTCCACTTCCCCATGGAGATAAGAGGAAATAAACAAGAACAAGAATTATGAAGAAAATCGAAGAAAACTCAGATGGGTGTGTATGTGTATACAGCCTCTCCTCACTTAACAACGGAGTTCCGTTCCTGAGACTACGTCATTAAACGAATTCGTAGCTAAGTGAGGATCATACTATAATGGTAGTGAGTTTGTGTCAACCATCTTTGATATTGTTTTAATGTCACCTTTGTACCATTTATAACATTTCTGGTATATATATACAGTAGTGTACTGTATATTGTAATAAACAGAAGAGACAAAATCAGCTCTAATATACATTATTTAGGTATGAATACTGGTCAGAGAGCCCGTCGTAAGTCTGAGGCGTCGGTAAACGAGTACATCACTAAGTGAGGAGAGGCTGTATACACAAGTACAATTATTATAATAATTATTGTTATTATTATTTGGGGAGCTGATATATTTTTTTGAGTTTTTACTATTTCTCGATCCCTCAACACCACTCCTGAGTATTGACTATATAAATAAATTTTTTTATTGTTTATACAGTACGAAAATAAAGTAGTCGACGAGTAATAAAGTATTGTTAGGCACAAAATAAAGTTGCTGGTGGGCAGTGTATTTTGGGTCAGTTAATGTATCACAAAAACCTGATGCAATAAGCTGAGGGTTTTGAGAGAGTTTGGGAAGCCAGTGGAAGGTCTCGGTCAGATGACTAAAAACTCCAGCTGTGGATCATTGTATGACTAAGACCTGCATCAGGAAACACTCGACTTGTGTCTGACAAACCTTACCTAACCTAGCCTAACACTTGTCCTGTTTCCTGACAAATATTACGAACATCAAACTGTAATGTAGACATGCCTCTGGCAAGACAGGGTTGGTGTGAGTGATGGTGAAAGTGTTTCTTCATTTTTGGGTCACCCTGCCTTGGTGGGTGATGGCTGATGTGTCAAAAAAAAAAATTTGCTAAATGCTTACATTAATTTACATATATGATTTTTAAAATGACCAGCTATCTTATTAAGCTTCTCTGTATAGTGTGATGTTTTGTATATGCTAAAAAGCGCATTCAAAATTTAATAGTGCAGGCCATGAAGGGCTATCCACGTATGGTTCACTTCTGGAGTTACTTACTCAATCATATTTTGAAAAAATGGCACCATTGTCGAGGTGCTTGCCTGAAGTATACCTGGAGTATACCTGGGGTATACCTTGGGTATACATGGAGGGTGTTTCGGGGGTCAATGCCTCTGCGACCCACTCCATGACCAGGCCTCCTGGTGCATCATGAAAAACCTGACTCTGTACTATTATTTAAGAGATTACTTTGCAGTTTCTACATAAAAAAATCTATACACATTGACTTGCAGCTTCAAGACGAAGGGGAACCTGACCAAACACCTGAGATCGAAGGCGCACTACAAGCGGTGTGTGGAGATGGGCATTGTACCAGTGCCGACGGTGGTCGATGAAAGTCACGTCAACGAGGAGGCTCTGGCGCTGCAGGTGTGTAGACCTTGTATCTGCAGGTGTGTGGACCTTATATCTGCAGGTGTGTAGACCTTTTATCTGCAGGTGTGTGGACCTTGTATCTGCAGGTGTATAGACATTATATCTGAAGGTGTATAGATCCTATATCTGCAGGTGTGTAGAGAGTGTATATCTGCGACATGTCTATCAAGACACTACCTCCAGTCTAATTGTAAAATCACAAATGCAATATAATGCGACTCTGTATTGACTACATTTAGCCCACACAGATGGGCTTTATCAAGTCACAAATTATATACCTGGATGAATAGCACATGAGTATATATAGTGTGAAGAGTCAAGCGAATAATGTTGGGTAGGTTGGGTTTGAGATGGTCCTGTAAGGGGCTGTAGATCGCTCACATGTTCGTCTTAGTCGTTTGTGCAGAAAGCCCATAGTTATCCAGAGCATTTCATTAAACTTAGGTCTAACTTAAGCCTACAATGGCAGTATCTAAGTAATTGCTTATATATAAGGACAATAAGGGTTTATAACTAGCAGATATATGAATTACAAAGAGAAGATACAAGCAGACAGTTATTACTTAACCCTTTCAGGGTCCGTCCCGTAGATCTACGGCTTTACGGTGAGTGTCCAAACCGTAGATCTACGCCATGAGCTCAGCTCACTCTGATAAACTGTGAGTGGTACATTTGGGCCTAGATATGAGAGAATACATCTATGTGGTATGTGTGCACCACATAAAACAGATCCTGCAGCACGCTGTGTATAATGAGAGTAAAAAAATGAAATCATGATTTTTCGATTAAAACAGCAACTTTGCAGTGTTTTTTCGTATGTTTTTTATAGTTGTATTTGCGATTTCTTGGTCTCATTTGATAGAATGGAAGACATATTACAGAAATAGAGATGATTTTGATTGGTTTTAGCACTGGAAATGGCTTGAAACTGAGCTCAAAGTAGCGGAAATGTTAAATTTTTGCCGATATTCAAGAGTAAACAAACGACCTCACACGTCTAATACACGTCAGCTGGTGGGTCTAATATACATTCACAAATATGGTGATGATATTTATACAATTATTACATATTGCATAACAGTAAATCTTCTATTTTTTGGTGTGAATAAAAATTCATTATGTGAATAAAAAATCAAAATGAAATTTATTTGTAAAGCCTCAAAACATAACTAATGAACAGAGGAAATGTTAGTTTAGTGCCAGGAATGCCTACATTGTTTATTCTGGACCCTATTTTGAAATTGGAATATTTTGAACTTTGTGTTAAATTGGCCAAATTAACAATTTCCGATCACTTTATTTTGTAGTTGAAACAGTTGACTTGGCGATTTCTTGTGCTCAATCGATAGAATAGAAGTAATACTAGTGAAATAGCTAAGAATTTGGTTGATTGGAATAATGTAATTGGCCTAAAATGGGAGTCAAAGTCAGCAAAATCGCCGATTCGTAAATGTCGCTGACACATCAAAATTCGCGAGAGCATAATTTCGTCAATTTTCCACCAAATTTCGTACTTTTTGTTTTATTACCTTCACAAAAAGATTCTCTACGATTTCATAAGAAAAAATAACAAATTTTTCTTTTGAAAATTCTTGGACACTGGTGCGTGACTCCAGATTTGGGCCTTGGAGCCTGAAAGGGTTAAGGTTGGATTATGTAATTGCAATTAGTGAGAATGAGAATATATAGTTTTAATATATTTGTAGAATTGTTTACCATATTTAACTTTTTTTTTTTTTTTTTAACAAGTCGGCCGTCTCCTACCAAGGCAGGGTGACCCAAAAAGAAAGAAAATCCCCAAAAAGAAAATACTTGTATAATCATTCAACGCTTTCACCTCACTCACACATAATCACAGTTTTTGCAGAGGTGCTCAGAACACAACAGTTTAGAAGCATATACATATAAAGATACACAACATATCCCTCCAAACTGCCAATATCCCAAACCCCTCCTTTAGAGTGCAGGCATTGTACTTCCCATTTCCAGGACTCAAGTCCGGCTATATAAAAATAACCGGTTTCCCTGAATCCCTTCACTAAATATTAGCCTGCTCACACTCCAACAGATCATCAGTCCCCAAATACTATTTGTCCCCATTCACTCCTATCGAACACACCCATGCACCCCTGCTGGAAGTCCAAGCCCCTCGGCCACAAAACCTCCCTTACCCCTTCCAACCTTTTCGAGGATGACCCCTACCCCGCCTTCCTTCCCCTACAGATTTATACGCTCTCCATGTCATTCTACTTTGATCCATTCTCTCTAAATGACCAAACCACCTCAACAACCCTTCTTCAGCCCTCTGACTAATACTTTTATTAACTCCACACCTTCTCCTAATTTCCACACTCCGAATTTTCTGCATAATATTTACACCACACATTGCCCTTAGACAGGACATCTCCACTGCCTCCAACCGCCTCCTCGCTGCTGCATTCACAACCCAAGCTTCACACCCATATAAGAGTGTTGGTACTACTATACTTTCTTACATTCCCTTCTTTGCCTCCATAGATAACGTTTTTTTGTTTCCACATATACCTCAACGCACCACTCACCTTTTTTCCCTCATCAATTCTATGATTAACCTCATCCTTCATAAATCCATCCACCGACACATCAACTCCCAAGGATCTGAAAACATTTATTTCTTCCATACTCCTCCTCCCCAATTTGATATCCAATTTTTCTTTGTCTAAATCATTTGATACCCTCATCACCTTACTCTTTTCTATGTTCACTTTCAACTTTCTACCTTTACACACATTACCAAACTCATCCACTAACCTTTGCAATTTTTCTTTAGAATCTCCCATAAGCACAGTATCATCAGCAAAAAGCAACTGTGTCAATTCCCATTTTGTATTTGATTCCCCATAATTTAATCTCAACCCTCTCCCGAACACCCTAGCATTTACTTCTTTTACAACCCCTTCTATAAATATATTAAACAACCATGGTGACATTACACATCCCTGTCTAAGACCTACTTTTACCGGGAAGTAGTCTCCCTGTCTCCTAAACACCCTAACCTGAGCCTCACTATCCTCATAAAAACTCTTTACAGCATTTAGTAACTTACCACCTATTCCATATACAGTACTTGCAACATCTGTCACATTGCTCCCCTATCCACTCTATCATATGCCTTTTCTAAATCCATAAATGTAATAAAAACTTCCCTACCTTTATCTAAATACTGTTCACATATATGCTTCAATGTAAACACTTGATCAATACATCCCCTACCCACTCTGAAACCTCCTTGCTCATCTGCAATCCTACATTCTGTCTTACCTCTAATTCTTTCAATTATAACCCTACCGTGCACTTTTCCTGGTATACTCAGTAAACTTATTCCTCTATAATTTTTACAATCTCTTTTGTCCCCCTTCCCTTTATATAAAGGGGCTATACATGCTCTCTGCCAGTCCCTAGGTACCTTCCTCTCTTTCATACATTTATTAAACAAAAATACCAACCACTCCAACACTATATCCCCCTCTACTTTTAACATTTCTGTCATGATCTCGTCAGTTCCAGCTGCTTTACCCCCTTTCATTCTACGTAATGCCTCATGCACCTCCTCCACACTCACATCCTGTTCTTCTTCACTCCTAAAAGATGGTATACCTCCCTGGCCAGTGCTTGAAATTACCACTTCCCTTTCTTCGTCGACATTTAAAAGTTCCTCAAAATATTCTCGCTATCTACCCAATACCTCCATCTCCCCATCTACTAACTCCTCTACTCTGTTTTTAACTGACAAATCTATTCGTTCTCTAGGCTTTCTTAACTTGTTTAACTCACTCCAAAATTTTTTCTTATTTTCATTAAAATTTCCTGACAGTGCCTCTCCCACTCTGTCATCTGCTCTCCTTTTGCACTCTCTCACCACTCTCTTCACCTTTCTTTTACTCTCCATATACTCTACTCTTCTTATAACACTTCTGCTTTGTAAAAACCTCTCATAAGCTAACTTTTTCTCTTTTATCACACCCTTTACTTCATCATTCCAACAATCACTCCTCTTTCCTCCTGCACCCACCCTCCTATAACCACAAACTTCTGCCCCACATTCTAATATGTGTACTGCATTTTTAAAACTATTCCAACCCTCTTCAACCCCCTCCCCCCCACTACTTATACATGCACCAGCCCACCTTTCTGCCAATAGTTCCTTATATCTCACCCGAACTTCCTCCTCCCTTAGTTTATACATTTTCACCTCCCTCTTGCTTGTTGTTGCCATTTTCCTCTTTTCCCATCTACCTCTTACTCTAACTGTAGCTACAGCTAAATAATGATCCGATATATCAGTTGCCCCTCTAAACGTGTACATCCTGGAGCCTACCCATCAACCTTTTATCTGCCAATAGATAATCTAACAAACTACTTTCATTATGTGCTATATCATACCTTGTATATTTATTTATCCTCGTCTTCATAAAATATGTATTACTTATTACCAAACCTCTTTCTACACATAGCTCAATTAAAGGCTTCCCATTTTCATTTACCCCTGGCACCCCAAATTTACCTACTACTCCCTCCACAACATTTTTACCCACTTTACCATTGAAATCCCCAACCACAAGTACTCTCACACTTGGTTCAAAACTCCCCACGCATTCACTCAACATTTCCCAAAATCTCTCTCTCCTCTACACTTCTCTCTTCTCCAGGTGCATATATGTTTACTATAACCCACTTTTCACATCCAACCTTTATTTTACTCAACATAATCCTTGATTTAATACATTTATAGTCCCTCTTTTCCTGCCATAACTTATCATTCAACATTATTGCTACTCCTTCTCTAGCTCTATTTGAAACCCCTGACCTAATCCCATTTATTCCTCTCCATTGAAACTCTCCCACCCCCTTCAGCTTTGTTTCACTTAAAGCCAGGACATCCGCTTCTTCTCATTCATAACATCCACAATCATCTCTTTCTTATCATCTGCACAACATCCACACACATTCAGTCTTCCCACTTTGACAATTTTCTTCTTCTTATTCTTTTTAGTAATCTTTACAGGAAAAGGGGTTACTAGCCCATTGTTCCCGGCATTTTAGTTGGCTTTTACAACACGCATGGCTTACGGAGGAAAGATTCTTATTCCACTTCCCCATGGATATAAAAGGAAAAGTAATAAGACCAAGAACTATTAAGATAAAATCAAAGAAAACTCAGATGAGTGTGTATAAATAAACATGTACATGTATGTGTAGTGTGACCTAAGTGTAAGTAGAAGTAGCAAGACGTACCTGTAATCTTGCATATTTATGAGACAGACAAAAGACACCAGCAATCCTACCATCATGTAAAACAATTACAGGATTCTTTTGTACACTCACTTGGCAGGACAGTAGTACCCCCCTGGGTGGTTGCTGTCTACCAACCTACTACCTATATTTAACATGTTTAACATATTGTATTGAATTGTTATTAAGACATGTTAGGGAAAGAAAGCGTTACAGTAGTTTTGAAGCAGCTGATAGAGAGGCTCTGAGATTTCATGTTGTGAGTTCCAGATTTTACCCTTTTATGTACAGTAAGTCCTTGACTTACTTCTGTACTGTGTATTATATCATTATTGTGTATAATATTACAGCCTCTCCTCACTTAACAATGGAGTTCCGTTCCTAAGACTACGTTGTTAGACGAATTTGTGGCTCAGTGAGGATCATACTATAATGGTAGTGAGTTTGTGTCGGCCATCTTTGATATTGTTTTAATGTCACCTTTGCACCATTTATAACATTTCTGGTATATTTTTAAATGTTTATACAGTAGTGTACTGTATATTGAAATAAACAAGAGAGGAAATCAGCTTTACTACAGTGGACCCCCGCATAACGATCACCTCCGAAGGCGACCAATTATGTAAGTGTATTTATGTAAGTGCGTTTGTACGTGTATGTTTGGGGGTCTGAAATGGACTAATCTACTTCACAATATTCCTTATGGGAACAAATTCGGTCAGTACTGGCACCTGAACATACTTCTGGAGTGAAAAAATATCGTTAACCGGGGGTCCACTGTATACAGTGGAACCTCAAATATCGAACTTAATCCGTTCCAGGAGCTAGTTCTAAATTCGAAAAGTCTGAAAAGCGAAGCAATATTTCCCATAAGAAATAATGGAAATACAATTAATCCGTTCCAGAAACCCAAAAATATTTACAAAAAAATACATTTTATAGAGATTAATTACAGTTTGACATACACACAACAAATACTATAGTGTTTAATTATGTATACAAATATAAAATAACATTTTTACTTACCTTTATTGAAGATTGGTGATGGCATCTGGAAGATAGGGAGAGGAGAGAGGGAGTTGGGGTTAGTGTTTGGAAGGAGAATCCCCCTCCATGAGGACTTCAGGTAAAGCCCTCTCTGGGGTTACTTCCCTTCTCTGTCTTTTAATGCCACTAGGACCAGCTTGAGAGTCACTGGACCCCTGTCTCACAAAATAACTGTCCACAGTCCTCTGTTTCTTTGGTGCTTCTTTAACATTTCCCTAAAATGGGACATGGTTCTGTCACTGAACTTGTTGCAAAGATGGCTTGTTTCAGCTTGCTCAGGGTGGTACTTCTGCACAAACATTTGACATCATTCCACTTGGCACAAATCTCCTTAATCTTTGGAGAAGGCACCTCATCCACTCCCTCTTCCTCCTCCTCCTCCTCTCTGAAGCAAGGTCCTCAGCTGTGGTCTGATACTGCTTTCCAGATGAAGCTCTTGCAGCTCTTCAGTGGTTAGCTCTTCCCTGTGGTCCTCCAACTCTTCCACATCCTCGCCACTCACCTCCAGCCCCAGGGTGTTTCCCCAATGCCACAACAGGCAGAGGGTCAGCTGGGTCAGAGACAGGGTCAGGGTCAGCCTCAAACCATTCAAAATCTCTCTGGAGGACACAATCTGGCCACAATTGTCTCCAAGCAGAGTTCAAAGTCCTGGAAGTCACTCCCTCCCAAGCCTTACCTATAAGGCTTGTGCAGTTGTAGATACTGAAGTGATTCCTCCAGAACTCTCTTAGGGTCAACTGAGTGTCTGAGGTCACTTCAAAGCACTTTTCAAACACTGCTTTTGTGTAGAGTTTTTTGAGGTTAGAAATGACCTGCTGGTCCATGGGCTGGAGGAGAGGAGTGGTGTTAGGAGGCAAGAACTCCACTGTTATAAAACTGAAGTCCCTAGACAAGAGGTCTAATAAGTTTGGAGGATGAGCAGGAGCATTGTCCATTAACAGGAGGCACTTGAGTGCCAAATTATTGTCTAGGAGGTATTTTCTCACACTGGGACCAAACACTTCATGGATCCACTCTTTGAAAATTTGCCTTGTGACCCATGCTTTATTATTTGCTTTCCACAAGACACATAACTTGTTCTTTATGACACTGTTTTTCTTAAACACTCTGGGATTTTCTGAATGATACACAAGTAAAGCTTCACTTTAAAATCCCCACTAGTGTTAGCACAGAATAAAAGAGTTAGCCTGTCTTTCATAGGCTTGTGTCCTGGCAGTGCCTTTTCCTCCAAAGTAATGTAGGTCATCTTTGGCATTTTCTTCCAAAACACGCCTGTTTCATCACAATTGAACACTTGTTGGGGTTGGAATTTTTCAGTGTTTATGTACCTCTTAAACTCCTTCACAAACATCTCAGCTGCCCGTTTGTCTGAACTGGCAGCCTCGCCATGCCTTAAAACATTGTGTATGCCACTATGCTTCTTAAATCTGTCAAACCAGCCTCTTCTGGCCTTAAATTCACTATCAGCACTGGTTCCAGGAGTTTTCTGTACCAGATCAGCATGCAACTTCCTTGCCTTTTCACAAACAATGGTCTCTGAAACACTATCACCTGCCATCTCTTTATCCTTGATCCACACCACCAACAACTTCTCAACCTGATCATCTGTCTGTGGTCTTTTTTTGGTTAGCATATTAACACCTTTCACAACATCAGCTTCCTTGATTTGCTCTCTCTTTGCCAGGATAGAACCGATGGTCGACTTGTTTTTCCCATACATCCTGGCAAGCTCAGCAAGTCTCGCATCACTCTCATGCTTCTGTATTATTTCCTTCTTCACATCTATGGTGTTTCTCACTTTCTTTACCACAGGGGTACCACTAGCAAGTTTCTTTGGGTCCATGGTAGCATATTTCACAGTCCCACAAGCACTAAACACAATGAAATAATAGTAAAATGTTTGAATGAGAGCGCAGGTTAGTGTTCACTCAAGCATCAACAAAACCAGACTGGCTCATGGCGCCTGCACGGGGATGCAGAGAGAGAGGGCTGCCGGACAGGTCCAGTACCCGACTGTTCGAAAATAGGGACAAAGTTGGTTCGAAAAAAGTGTTCGATTTTCGAAGAGTTCGATAAGTGATACGTTCAAAATTTGAGGTTCCACTGTACATTACTATTTAGGTATAAATGCTGGTCAGAGAGCCCGTCATAAGTTCAGTGTGTCAGTAAATGAGTACGTCACTAAAGAGAGGCTGTATTATACTCAGTACAGGTCCCAATGTGTTTGTAAATTGGAGACTTATGTACATTACTTGTGTTTTTAAGGGCAAGATGGAACAAGAAGGGAAGCTTGATAACCTCGATGACGATGACGAAGATGATGACGACGACGATGAAGGCGACGAGGACGACGAAGACGATGACGACGAATCTATGGGGGATGGTCACTATGAAGGTGCTCACGGCATGAACATCTACCAGAGAGATGGCACTAGTATTGAAGTGGAAGATGTAGGTGAAGTCGTGAAGGAAGTGAAAGATTGTCCCCGCAACTCCGCCACTCCTGCAGCAAGATCTGGTGTCTTGGTGATGCAACCGAGCAATCGCAGCTCATCTGATGCGCTTGGGTTACCTGAGAGCGCCAAGGAAGCCAAGTTCCCGAAAGCTACTGCTGGCGTAGAGTCGCCGCGTGACTCACCTATGGATCTAAGTGTCAAGAGAATTCCAGTCTTAAATTTTTCCCCATTGTTGGATAAAACGTCTACAGCAAAGAAAGCACCCCTTCCCAGGAGACCCTGTTTCTTGCCATTGATGAGCAGGCCAAACATCACAAGTCAGAGGTCTCCAGTTTGCAGTCTGGCATCTCCTGGCCCTCCTACGCCCATCAGAGAACATGCCTCAGAAATTCTATCTCCAGTGACAGAATCGTCGACTCTTCTCAAGACCATATACAACACCACAGAGCGGGCGTCACATGCTTCTTTTGACATGCAGAACATTGTTCCAGATCCGACTAAGGAGAATGGCTGCAGCAGCTCGATGTTGCAGGCTTACCTGAAGGAACGTGCCGTCTTAGACACGACCATTAAGCGGCACCAGTATAAGGAGTCATCGTCCTCGGATACTTCGCCAGATTCCCCGCATGGCGGTATAAAAACCATCACTGCCGTGTCATCTAGTAACACTGCGACCAGCGTGTCATCTTTGAGTACGGCAGCAGAGAATGACGAGTCTGCCCGCAAGCCAGAAGGAACGAACGATGGTGAGAAATCCAGTAAGGAAGAGAAGGATGAGGATGGTAGTGGCATAACAAGTGAAGAGAAGAGTCGCCAGTCTACGGCATCGCCCTCGGTGAGTGGCACTGCTGCTGCCACCCTCCAGTCTAACACCTCCAGGATGCCAACACCGCCGGCAAACCTCACCGTCATGAACACTGGTGGCATTGACACCAAGACTTCCTTTCTGGTGCCAAGTGGCGTTGTACCCTCCTCTCTCAACAGGTATTATTATTATTACTACTGTTATTATTTTATCATTGTTAATTATTATTATTATTTTTAATTATTGCTATCATTATCAATCATTATTATTACTGTTATTATTAATCTATTGTATTATTATCAATTATGAATTATTATAAATATTTTAGTTAGTGGGTTTGGGTTAGAGAAGGACCTGCCAAGTATGGGCCAGTAGGCCTGCTGCAGTGCTCCACCTTTCTTAAGTTTTTAATGCTACTAAATGCTCGGGTCAAACACACATAGTGTGGGAGAGGAGGCCCACTTCAGCAAGCTTCTATACGTATTTTTTGAGGCCTATTTGAAGAGTTTGTGGGGGGGATAAGCATTGATTCATTTTGCGGTAAATTGAAATTCGCAGTGTTCACATTTGCACCAAATGAGACCAGGCTGTAGTTTGTTTTCTTGCTGGGTTTCGAGAGTAGAAAAACTCTCAAAACTCATCAAAAGTACAGCCTCTCCTCACTTAACGACGGAGTTTAATTCCTAAGACCACATCGGCATGTCACCATAATTCAACATACGTTAGCCTTGCTGCCATGGTCTTCAAATATTGTCAGGTCAGCAGAGTTCAAACCCTGCTAGATGCCCTGCAGTGAGGGGTAGTCAGTCAGACACATACCCTTAGGCAGACAAGACAAGACTGCAGGCTGGGCTTCTTACTCCCTATTCTCAATATACCAGTTCACCATCTCAGTGATTATCATTTATCACCTGTACTACATTTAAGGACCCTTCCCGACAGGTAAACGAATTTGTCGCTAAGCTTGGATCATACTATAATGGTAGTGGGTTTGTGTCAACCATCTTTGATATTGTTTTAATGTCACCTTTGTACCATTTATAACATTTTTTAGTATATATTTTTAAATGTTTACACAGTAGTGTACTGTTTATTGTAATAAACAGAATAGAGGAAATCAGCTCTAATATACACATTATTTAGGTATGCAAATTGGTCAGAGAGCCCATCGTAAGTCTGAGTCATCAGTAAACGAGGACGTTTCTAAATGAGGGGAGGCTATATAACAAAAGTATATCACAGGTACATGAAAAGTATATCTCGGGAATATCAAAGGTCTGCACACATTTTATACACGGTAATAAGATTTCTTTGACACACGACAGGCTGGGTAATGATGATGGGAAGTGTAAGTGCAGTATGTGCCACAAGGAGTTCAACAAACAGTCACAGCTCAGCATGCACATGAATATCCACTACATGGAGAGGCCATACCGGTGCGAGTCTTGCGCTCTTTCCTTCAGAACCAACGGCCATCTTCAGAAACACAAACGTTCTGTCAGTCATTTTAACAAGGTAAGACGTATATCAGCACGTCGATTTTATCCACAACCCGCACACATGAATCAAATGTATTACGATGTTTCGGTCTGACTAGCCATTAACTAGTCACACAGAAGTGCAAAAGGAAGGGGGCCGGTATATACTACTACTACCTCCTCCTCTCTTTTTTACCACTCCTGACCTGCCTCTCTCTCATATACTGGCTCCTTTCTCTTCGTGCTTCTGTGTGACTAGTTACTGGTCCAATTCAAGCCAAAACATCATTGTAACTTTTGTTCTTCTGCGTGCAGGTTATTTGTGTATCGTTCCAGTCATAATATTGTGCCTTTTATTCTTTATTATAATAAAGAATAAGGTAACATAAACAGTTTACAGTAATTCTTCAACTTACAAACACATTGGGGACCCGTATTGTGTATAATAGTGATATTATACACTATACGGAAAATTCTCAATGTGTTCGTAAGTCAATGGCTGACCTGTATTGCTAGTTGACGAGTGAGAAAGACTTGTAACATCCATGGTATAACAGTAAAGGTTTTTACCTGCTCTCCAGGCTTCTACAGTCAGGTACAGAGGTAACAAACATTGTAGACAGCAGAAACAATACAAAAGTAGCAATAACACGATCAGTCTACCAGTCTTGAAGAAGTATATTCAAGGTGGTCAGTCCCATACTCTTGAGAAGTGTTTTGTGCCATGGCCCCAAAGTGTTTTTTCAATCTATCAAGTGCGCCTTGTCACACTTTACACTTCAATAATCTGTGTTCTGCTTCAACTAAAAAAACTTCAGTGGTACCTCAAATTTCAAACGGCTCCCAACTTGAACAATTATGCAAGTGTATTTTTGGGGTCTGAAACAGACAAATTCGTTCGGTATCGGCACTCGAACAACCTTCTGGAACTAATTAAAGCCGAAATTTGAGGTACCACTGTACTTGTTTTTCTAATTCAGGTTAATTTATGTACAACAGAGTGTTGGTAATCTCATGTACACTGTACATTGTTGCTGTTTTCTCATTGCTGTACACTTTTGTACAGTGGACAGTGGTTTAACTGAAGTTAGAGTAGTTTTGGGTATATTTTGGCTTAGATTTACTAAACAGTTATCGAACAAATAATGGTGAAAGCATTTCCTCTTTTCCTCTGAGTCACACTACCCCAGTCAGAGATGACCTGTGTATTAAACATCTTAAAAAATAAAACCCTCCTACCCCAGTGGTAGATGACCTTTGTATTGTATTGAAAATCTTTAAAAATAAATTCCTGCTACTCCAGTAGTAGACGACCTTTGTATTCTATTGAAAAAGTTCAAAAATAAATGTCTTGTACCCCAGTGGTAGACAACCTTTGTAACCAAAACCTTTAAAAACAAACGCCTCTCACAGGTGAACATGATTAACACCTTCGGCACACCCAGCACGGATAATCCTCGACCTTTCAAGTGCCATGACTGCAAGATCGCCTTCAGGATCCACGGTCACCTGGCCAAGCACCTACGCTCCAAAATGCATATTATGAAGCTGGAGTGCCTCAGGAAACTCCCCTTTGGAACCTATGCTGAAATTGAGCGCTCGGGTGCCAACCTTAATGAGATTGACACGACAGACTGTGACAACTCTCTGGAGAGCTTACAGGTTAGTACTGTTTTTATTATTATTATGCTACTACTACTTATCCTACTGATACTACTACTACCACCACCACCACCACCACTACTGTTAGTATTATTGACATGCTCTTGGACTGTGAGCAAAGTAACAGTTATGAAGGAATTCAGGGAAACTGGTTAGCTGGACTTGAGTTCTGGAGGTGGGAAGTGCAGTGCCTGTGCTCTGAAGGATGAGTGAGGATGTTACAGTTCTGGAGGTGGGAAGTACAGTACCTGTACTCTGAAAGATGAGTGAGGATGTTACAGTTCTGGAGGTGGGAAGTACAGTACCTGCACTCTGAAGGATGAGTGAGGATGTTACAGTTCTGGAGGTGGGAAGTACAGTACCTGCACTCTGGAGGTGGGAAGTACAGTACCTGTACTCTGAAAGATGAGTGAGGATGTTACAGTTCTGGAGGTGGGAAGTACAGTACCTGCACTCTGGAGGTGGGAAGTACAGTACCTGCACTCTGAAGGATGAGTGAGGATGTTACAGTTCTGGAGGTGGGAAGTACAGTACCTGCACTCTGAAGGATGGGTGAGGATGTTACAGTTCTGGTGGTGGGAAGTACAGTACCTGCACTCTGAAGGATGGGTGAGGATGTTACAATTCTGGTGGTGGGAAGTACAGTACCTGCACTCTGGAGGTGGGAAGTACAGTACCTGCACTCTGAAGGATGGGTGAGGATGTTACAGTTCTGGTGGTGGGAAGTACAGTACCTGCACTCTGAAGGATGGATGAGGATGTTACAGTTCTGGTGGTGGGAAGTACAGTACCTGCACTCTGAAGGATGGGTGAGGATGTTACAGTTCTGGTGGTGGGAAGTACAGTACCTGCACTCTGAAGGATGGGTGAGGATTTACAGTTCTGGTGGTGGGAAGTACAGTACCTGCACTCTGAAGGATGGGTGAGGATGTTACAGTTCTGGTGGTGGGAAGTACAGTACCTGCACTCTGAAGGATGGGTGAGGATGTTACAATTCTGGTGGTGGGAAGTACAGTACCTGCACTCTGAAGGATGAGTGAGGATGTTACAGTTCTGGTAAAGATACCCAGCTGTACAACATTTTGGGTATCTTTACACATTTCACCCACCAATGACTTCTTCACTGCAATACAAAAGACTGGATAGGTAAATGAGGGGGTCAGTCCCTCACCCTAGGAGCAAGTAGAACAAGTCACAGTAACACATCAAGAGCATGCCACAGTAACACGTCTAGAACAGGTCACAAACCCGTTTTAAACAAGTGGATAACATCATCTGCAAAACATTTCCAAACTTTACATTTTTCTCGCGTTTTTTCTCACTGAGATGCCACCGTAGCTCTTAAATACCCCCCCAGGCCATGGCGTCGCGCTTGTTCGAGAAGGACCCCAATAAACTAGGTGCTTGGCACAACCACCAGGAGCGCCAACACCACCGTGTCCGCACTGTCAGCAACTCTTCCACCAATTCTGATGACTATCCACTGCAGGACGACCAGGATGAGGTGCTCGCTACTAATGACGATGACACTGGTAATTATTAATGTCTCTTTAATTATGTTAACTGTATGCTGCTGTGCATTATTATTATTATTATTATTATTATTATTTTTATTATTACAGTATTATTATTGTTATGGTTATTTTGTATTATTATTATGGTTAATATATTATGCTTATTATTATGATTTTTATCACACTGGCCATTATTATTATTATTATTATTATTATTATTATTATTATTATTATTATTATTATTATTATTATTATTAACACATTGGCCATTATTAGTATTATTATTATCATTATTATTATTATCACCTCTCTTATAAAGCTTCTGTGCATATGATTATTTTTATAAACGCAGCTGCAGAAGGTCATGCAAGACAGTACAGTACATAGAAAAGCGTTCATGGTGAGCCTATTCAATTTCCGATGCACTTTCTCAAGTTGTATCTTTTTAAAAAATCACTGTGTATAGCGGAGCTTTGCAAGCGAGCTGTCCGTGTATGCCAGTACCGCCTCCTTGATTAAGTAGCATATTCTTCCTCCGACAGAGGGAGATGAGGATGAGGATGTACCTGTAGCTCGGGATGCTGGTAGACTGGGGTTTTCCGGAGCGGCAGGTAGCAGCCACAGCGACCTGCACACAACGCTCGCTCACCCGGTGTCGTCTCCCATTGAAATTGGCTCGGTGAGTATCTCTTACGACTTAAACTACCATGGATTATACTTGTGGTGAAGCGCTCAACCCATATGGGTCATGCAATGCCTGGGAATGAGTGGTAATCAGGTTTGACTCACAAAGTCACAATAACACAGTTGTAAGTGAACCACAGAACAAGTGGAGGTAGACTGCATGGCAGGTTAGTGGAAAAACTCACAGGCCAGTGTGTTAACAACTAGACCAGCTGGCCCTAATATGATTCACCCAGCTAAGTACAGGAAGTCTTCAACTTACAAACATGTTGGGACCTGTATTACATATAATAATGATATTATACACAATACAGAAGATTCTCAACGTATTTATAAGTTGAGGACTTACTGTATATTACTATACACCATAGGGAGGTTAGCATGGGCCACCACTGTGACCGCAAATGCCCTGGAGTTCTAGGATTCACTGGCAGTGGTTTAAATTCAGCCCATTCCTTGGTTGGGTTTGTTTTAAGAATGGCACGGGTGGCTTGTATTCCTTGAGTCAAGAGCCCCCCCCACTGGGTACCACCCTTAGAGGGCAGCCCACTGACACTTTGAGGTACGTAAAATTCACAAATAAGACATGTATGCAACATGTTTATTGCTGTAATGTTGGTAGAATTACCCACAATATGTTATGTAAAAGACACAAGTGCACCTGATGTGATATTTTATTGTGGCAGTGTTTCACTCTCCTGGTTAAGGTTTGTCGTGGCTCTTCAGGGTTCGTCAAGGTTCATCAAGGTTCGTCAAGGTTTGTCAAGGTTTATCAAGGTTTGTCAAAGTCTGAGTGACTCTGCATGTCGCACCCTGCCCCCAGGCCACCAGCATGGCTGGGAAATACAGTAGGACTGCCATATCAGCAGGTCTGGTTTCCGTGGTTTCAGTTATCCGCAGTTCACTCTGGCCCAAGAACAAACCTTAACCCTTTCAGGGTCCAGAAACCAATCTGAATATTCAAAAAAAAAAAATTATTTTTTTCTTATGAAATGGTAGAGAATCTTTTTCTGGAGGTAATAAAACATTAAGTACAAAATTTGATAGTGTAATTTCATCAGTTTTCCATCACTAATTTTGCTGCATCAGTGATATTTGCGCATCAGCAATTTTGCCCACTCTGACCTCTAATTAACCCTTTGACTGTCGCGGCCGTATATATACATTTACGAGGCACCATGTTTGACGTATATATACTCATCAATTCTAACTGCTTCAAATCAAGCAGGAGAAAGCTGGTAGGCCCACATGTGAGAGAATGGGTCTGTGTGGTCAGTGTGCACCATATAAAAAAAATCCTGGAGCACGCAGTGCATAATGAGAAAAAAAAAACTGACCGTTTTTTTTAATTAAAATGCCGACTTTGTGGTTTATTTTCGTATAGTATTTGTGGTTGTATTCTCGTTTTCTTGGTCTCATTTGATAGAATGGAAAACATATTATAGAAATAGAGTGATTTTGATTAATTTTACTATAAAAAGAACCTGGAAATGGAGCACAAAGTACGGGAAATGTTTGATTTTTGCCGATGTTCAAAAGTAAACAAATGATGTCATTGTCCAATAAATGTCCAACTAGCCATTCTAATATGCAGTCATGAATGGGTTGATGTAATTTTTACAATTATTACAGTATTGCAGTAGTCTGCATAACAGTAAATCTATTTTTTGTTTGAATAAAATTTCAAAATAAAAAGCAAGAGTAATATCAGAGGGGCCTGGAGACATGACTGATGAACAAAGAAAATGTTATTTTAGAGCCAGGAATGTCTGCATTGTTCATTCTGGACCTTATTTTGAAATTGTCATATTTTTTAATTTTCTTGAAATTGGCCAAATTGCAAATTTCTGACCATGTTATTGAGTAGTTGAAATCGGTAAATGGGCAGTTTCTTGTACTCAATCGATGGAGAAAATGGAGTACTGAAGAAATAGCTATGAGTTTGGTTGACTGGAATAATGGAATTAGCCGAAAATAGGGCTCAAAGTGGGCGAAATCGCCGATTTTTAAATATCGCCGAGGTCGCTAACTTCGCGAGAGCGTAATTCCGTCAGTTTTCCATCAAATTTCGTTTTTTTGGTGTCTTTACAATCGGGAAAAGATTCTCTATCATTTCATAAGAAAAAATAATTTTTTTTTTTTTAAATTTTGTGACACCAGGAGACACCTCAGGATTGGGGGTTGCGACAATCAAAGGGTTAAGGCCAATTACATTGTTCCAGTCTGCTAAATTCTTAGTTATTTTACTAGTATGCATTCTGTTTTATTGACTGAACCAAGAAACCACCGAATCAAGTATTTCAGCTACCCAATAAAGTGATCAGAAAATGCTAATCTGGCCAATTTCACACAGATTTCAAAATATTCCAGTACCAAAATGGGGTCCAGAATAAACAATGCAGGCATTCCTCTGTTTATTAATTACGTTTCCAGCCTTTACACATGAATTCCATTTTGATTTTTTATTCACATACTGAAGTTTAATTCACACCAAAAAATAAAAGATAGTATACTGTTAAGCATATTGTAATAATTGTATAAATAATATCAGGGTATTCATGAACGCATATTAGACCCAGCAGTTGACATGTATTAGACGCTTGACATTTGTTTACTCTTGAACATCAGCAAAAATTGAACATTTTCGCTACTTTGAGCTCAATTTCAAGCTATTTTCGGTCCTAAAACCAGTCAAAATCATCTTTATTTCTGTAATATATCTTCTGTTCTGTCAAATGAGACCAAGAAACTATGAATACACATAAAAACCATACAAAAACACACCACAAAGTCACTGTTTTAAACCAAAAACACAGTCGTAGTTTTTTTCTCGTGCACTGCATGCTGCAGGATATTTTTTATATGGTGCATACTTACCACATAGACCCATTCTCTCATATCTGGGCCCAGATTTACCACTCACAGATTATCTGAGAGAGCTGAGCTCATCACGTAGTACTACGACACAGACTCTGGCGTTAAACCTATAAAACAACGGCATGGACGCTGAAAGGGTTAATCTGGCGCAGCCTAGAGCCTTGGATGGTCAATGTCTGGAGGCACACACATTTATTTTCACACCCGGTTGGTCTTGGACTGAGGTAGGGTGTACCTGGAGGGTGTTATGGGGGGATTCAACGACCCCACAACCCGGTCCATGACCAGGCTTAAAAGATGCAACACATTCACCATCATTCGTTACATTGCGTGAATACAACTATTATGTCTGATTACTTCCCATCTCCCAGGTGCTGTATGCACCAATTTGTGTTCACTGGAGTCAAATCATGGTTCTTTAACCTCACCAACCCATGATACTGGTTTCTGCTGTGCCTGTGGCCCCTGTGGGTTTTGCACTTCACTGCGATGACAGTATTGGGCTCGTAGTGAGCATTGTTTTTGTGAAGCAATATTGATGCATTAATTCCTGCAGGGAGCGACTGCTGGCCTCCTGGCATGTCACCTCTGTCATGAGAAGTTCCTAGAGCTAGAGCACCTTAGTGGTCACCTCTACACCGTTCATAAAGTCTCTCTCACTTACCGGTATGTAATAACAATAATAATTAATAATGCTAATGATTGTTCGAATGATGGTGAAAGTGTTTCTTCTTTTTCGGGTCACCTTACCTTGAGGAGACAGCCAATGTGTTTAATAATAATAATAATAATAATAATAATAATAATAATAATAGTAAGAAGAAGAAGAAGAAGAAGTAGAAGAAAATTAGTTAAAATAATTTAGATTATGAAAATAGCCATTGGAAAGCTCTTTATCTGTATGGGTCTCACAGCACCTGGATAATGGGTATTTATCAGCTTTAACCTTAGGGAAAGGTAACTGCAGTTCCTTGGATCAGCATCAAGGGTTGCCATAAAATTTCTTGTTCAGACATTGTCACAATACCACCATGGCGTCAAGACAGTAATGGAGTGAGTGATGATGAAGGAGTTTCTTCTTCTTTTCGGGTCATGCTGCCTCGGTGGATGGCCGATGCGTCAATAAAATTAAAAACCATTGCTGGAGGACTTTATAAATCCTCTTCTGGGTAAAACACAGCGTTTTAAATTATCAGCAACAACATGCATCTAAATAGCGCCATTAACATTTGCGTGGAGCATAAATCGTAATTTCTTTGTTCGTACACCCTTAATATCATTATATATACTGTTTGTGTAACAACATAAATTGTAATTTTAAATGAAATGTGTTGTTCATACGCTCTTAATATCCTTATGTATATATATATTTTTTTAAACAACTGGTCATCTCCCACCAAGGCACGGCGACCTGGAGAAACAGAAACGCTTTCTTGATGTTTTTCTCCTTTTACATTTAGTAATTTACACAGGACAAGGTGTTACTAGCACATTGCTCCCATGTCCACAGGACAAGGTGTAACTAGCACATTGCTCCCATGTCCACAGGACAAGGTGTTACTAGCACATTGCTCCCATGTCCACAGGACAAGGTGTTACTAGCACATTGCTCCCATGTCCACAGGACAAGGTGTTACTAGCACATTGCTCCCATGTCCACAGGACAAGGTGTTACTAGCACATTGCTCCCATGTCCACAGGACAAGGTGTTACTAGTGTTACTAAAATGCCAGGAGCAAGGAGCTAGCAACCCCTTTTCCTGTATAAATTACTAAATTTAAAAAGAGAAACTTGTGTTTTTCTTTTTAAGTCACCCTGCCTTGGTGGGATATGACCAGTTTGTTGAAAAAAATATTATTATTATTATTATTATTATTATTATTATTGTTGTTGTTATTGTTGTTGTTAAACTTGCTCTCTAAACTGCATTTTGAGGGGAAAATTGAGTTGAGGTCTTTTTCAGTATGTATGTGGCAAATACAACCAAGTCTCAATTAGTGGGAATAACGACTCCCACGGAGTGGTCGCACTATTCAAATTATGTGTAATTTTTGCCGACTGTTGAAAGAGTTTGGTTGGGAGGTAGCTTTATTTAATTTTTCACTAAATCGAAATTCGCACTATTCAAACTTGCGCTAATCGAGACCTGGCTGTATAATCCTAGGGGTGTGTTAAACCCATGAGGGTCATGCCATGCTGAGGGTATGGCAGGTAACATGAGCGTTTGCATTGTGTCTCATAGCTTAAGTTTCAGCTGGACTTTTTTTTTATTGTATTTTCCAAAAATTGCCTTGTATAGAGAAGTTTTTTAACTCAGGTTCAAATTGAGTTTTTTATAGTATTTTTATGCAGTACAGGTGTTCCTCATCTTACAATATTTTTGACTCACGATATTTTTAACTTAGGATATTTTTTATTTGCTCTTTTTTCAACTTACAATGGGTTCGTTGGGACGTAATCCCATGTTAGTTGAAGACAACTTGTATAATTGTAGTTGACATGTCATAAAATATTGCTAGGCACAAAAGAAAGCCACTAATATGCTGGGCATTTCACTGGCTGTTACAGTGTCCATGGGGGAAGAGAGTACTAAATATACGAGTCATAGAGATTCTGGGGAACAGGAAACAAACGGGTCTAATTCAGGGTTGGAAATAGTTGTTCGGTTCTCTTTATTAATGTGGCTCCTGATCTGTGACTTGTTATTTCAGCAACAGCTAGCGCAGTCCATGGTGCAGCCGTACACTTGTGGGATGTGCGAAGCCAAGTTCAGCAGCCATAGCCAACTGATGAGCCATAGTCAGTACCACCTTCCAGCCTCCAGCATGATGAGTCTCAAGTCATCGTGATTTGTGACTGGGGTCACCACCATCTTCCAGCCTCCAGTATGATGACTATCAAGTCATCATTAGTGACTGGAGATATAGTCTTGCTGGACTCTATCTCTTGTCCCTGCACAAGATTCATCTCCCGAGGATAAATACAGGCGCAGAATCAACCACACAAACAACAACACACATTCGCCCAAAAAACGCCACACACGAGTGGGTCACAAAGCACTAAATGGCACCAGAGAAGCGTGTGTCAAAACAGATAATTCCAAGAAGGCTTTAAACCTGTAAGGGTTGTGGAGTGCTCATAAATAACAATAAAACATTTTTCGACTGATGACTTGTCGTGTGTGGCCCGGCTGGTGCTACTCTGTATATAAGGTTCACGGACAATATATAATTTATTTTTATTATATTTATAGGAAGCTCTCAACCTGTATGGGTCATCTGGCAACTGGAAAATAAAAGGCAAATATTATTACATTTGTGGGGAAGCACTAAACCTGTGGGGACCATACAGTGCCTGAGGGGGGCAATCAGGTTCGATCTGAGGAAGGAGAGAATAGCTCCATCTCCTTGGAGAAAGAACTCTTCAGCAGATTTGTTGATGGCTGTGTCATTCAATCAACCCTTTGCAGTCTAGGGGGTCATGATCCAAAGAATTGGAGCTAGAGTCTCCTGTGGTCGAACTCGTTTACCTCCCATTCCCATGGCGAAACATGACCCATTTGGGTTTGCAGCTTCCCTGTGAAGCAAATAATACATTCTCAACCTTGATCAGAAGGTTCGAAAATATCGATCAATTGTCAACTGAATTTTAAAATCCGAGTGAAAGACATTTTTCAAGTGTCGGTAACATACGCAAACCTGTGAAAATATATACTGTATAATCTTTTTTTTTCACAGATATTGAGTCTGCAACTCAAAAACCTTGTGATGGTGATTGTTTACACGTGTATAAATGATGTTGCCCCCCAGGGTGAAATACATTGCCCCAGGTTTCAAAAATGTTGAAATTCAATACATGTAGAACTTTGTACATGTATATACATGTGTATATATATATATATATATACAACCCTTTTGAAATGGTTGGAAATTATTTTTGTGGCTTAATGGAGAGATGTTTGTATATACCAAATTGCCCCATTTAAAATGGGCTAAAGGCCAGATAAGCAGTTATGTTTATATGTTTTATCGTGTAAATGGGGAAATTATAAACCTATGTATGAGTTATTTATCTCCTGGGAAATAGGAGGTAATGAGGTGTGATGGGAAGATGAGTGGGGTGAATGTGAGTCCTCGGATCACGAACCTCAGATGACGCGGTGTTCCTGCAGCAGGGTATACGTGTATTGACGTTCATGTACGTCGGCCTGGCTGTGTGTGCTTCAGGGCCTTCCACAGCTAGGCAGACCTGTGCGTGTGATATTGTATTTTGCGGCTACGAAGCCACAGATCTTAAGCTCTGAAGAAGAGCTTTCAAAACTGATATTATAGCCACTTGCGACATGGGGTGACAGACACGTGCGTGTCAATGTGGCAAGTTCAGTGATGCTCAAGTGTGTTACACATATATAAAGAGTTTACCTATGCCTTAAGGCTTTATACCTGGTGTAAAAATAGACACGTTTAAGAAAAGGCTTTAACTGCGGTACGTCTTGCTCTGTGTGGAGCTTTATTGATGCAAGGGGCCTCTATAAGGTGTCAACCTTATAGAGGGTATTGACACATGAGCAAACACTTTGGATGTTTTATTATGGAGTGCTCGAGGCTCCAAAACTAAGATATTTGTAAAAATAAACTATCCCAAGTGCTTGCTTGTGTATGATGTACTGTATGATGGACTTTAGAAATATCAGGTAAAATCCACAGGGTCAGTCAATTCAGAAATGGTATACAAAGTTTGTTGTTTCAGAATTGTTTATATTTTATAATCAATGCAAAGCATTCTACAACTGTTGTCCATAATGGCCATTATATGCTGAGAGGTGTATGTCTCCCAATGTTCAGTGAGAGGTGTATGTCTCCCAGTGTTCAGTGAGAGGTGTATGTCTCCCAATGTTCAGTGAGAGGTGTATGTCTCCCAGTGTTCAGTGAGAGGTGTATGTCTCCCAGTGTTCAGTGAGAGGTGTATGTCTCCCAGTGTTCAGTGAGAGGTGTATGTCTCCCAATGTTCAGTGAGAGGTGTATGTCTCCCAGTGTTCAGTGAGAGGTGTATGTCTCCCAGTGTTCAGTGAGAGGTGTATGTCTCCCATTGTTCAGTGAGAGGTGTATGCCTCCCACTGTTCAGTGAGAGGTGTATGTCTCCCAGTGTTCAGTGAGAGGTGTATGTCTCCCAGTGTTCAGTGAGAGGTGTATGTCTCCCATTGTTCAGTGAGAGGTGTATGTCTCCCATTGTTCAGTGAGAGGTGTATGTCTCCCAGTGTTCAGTGAGAGGTGTATGTCTCCCAATGTTCAGTGAGAGGTGTATGTCTCCCAGTGTTCAGTGAGAGGTGTATGTCTCCCAGTGTTCAGTGAGAGGTGTATGTCTCCCAGTGTATGTACAGTGAGACGTATGCCTCCCAGTGTATATACAGTGAGGTGTATGCTTCCCAGTGTATATACAGTGAGGTGTATGCCTCCCAGTGTTTATGCAGCAAGAAGTGTATGCCTCCCAGTGTATATACAGTGAGGTGTATGCCTCCCAGTGTTTATACAGTAAGAAGTGTATGCCTCCCAGTGTATATACAGTGAGGTGTATGCCTCTCGGTGTATATACAGTAAGAAGTGTATGCTTCCCAGTGTATATACAGTGACGTGTATTCCTCCCAGTGTATATACAGTGAGGTGCATGCTTCCTGGTGTATTTAAGTTAAAGGAATATTCTTGATCATCGGTGAGCCAGCGACGCATCCATAATGACCCTCGTGTAGTCAGTGTACTTTCAACCCCATTAATCAACCAGCCATCTGCTCCTCCTCTTACTCCACTAAATCAAAAGGTAACTACGATAATAGACTCTACACAGAGCGGAACATTGCCGCAACCAAAAGTTATTCTGTAATACGTCTCTTTATGTTACTATTGATGGCAGTTTGCCTTTTAGATACGGTTTATAACTGGTGTTGTGGGTTTTCATTGTACTTCCAGTTTATAGCTCCAGCAGCTACTGATAAATTTGTGAGGGGATGAGATATTGTATGTATTTTTATTGTATATGTTTGTATTGAAGGATTTGTATAGATACTGTGTCACTATCAATCACCTTTTTGTAACTAAAGGGACTGGATATTTTTTTCAGCTGTAGAGTATAACCAGTCGTCTATCATGGTATTATTGCTGTGAAATTGAAGCACAAGTCTGACGGCAAGTTGATGTAAAATGCCGACTTGCCTGTGGAGTTACATCTCGACGTGGGTCCATACTTCCAGCAATGTACCATGGAATTATATTGCGGAGCATGTGGTATACCCATATGAGGTATACAGCACCTTGTGGAAAATGGGAGGGAATCAGTTCTGATCCCAGGAATTGGGGAACACTCCAATTTCTCGGATCAAGAGCTCTTCCCCCAATGTGAAGGTTCGCAGCTTTGAGTATAGAGCAGCTAGATACTTCCTAACAAGTCTTCACTGGTCTAGGAATGACGAGCAATGTTAGTAACATCAACTAACATTCCGTATTACATTTATAGACGAGCACTAAATCTGTATGGGCTGAAGTACCAGATAATAATGAGAAGATTCCGTCACTCTCCACTTATTAAGAATCACATTGTGTGAATCTCATGTTAAATGAATGCCCTGTCTATTGACGGGGCGTGTTGAACACGGCACCTGCGAATATAATTAGGTTTGATCCAAGGAAGAGGGGGAGGGTAGGCCCAGCTAATGGAAATCAATATTTCACCACAATCAGGGGTACTGGCCATGAGCCACACAGCAGTGACTTGAGAACGCAACAACAATTCGAGAACACAGCAACAATTCGAGAATGCAGTATAATTAAGCATAATCACAAATCAACATCTGACAGTCTCTTTCCACATTGATGTCTTGGCTGCACAGCACTGAAGTGCATCGCGGCGCTGGAGGACCGTAAGTATTGCATGCTGTTGTATGATGCATCCGGAGGAGCATTAAGAGGGAGAGAGAAATCCATACAGGCCATACACCACATGTAGAACTCACGATAATAAGGTTTGATTCGAGGAAGTTGAGGGTAGCTCCAAATCCTTGAATCAAGAGCCTGTTCCAATAACTTAAACTATCTATCTACTAACAAATTATGTAGCTACCTTACTGAATAACAAACTCTTTATGTAACTATAATGGTTGTATATAAATGTTTGGGAATGAAAACATTCAATATTTTAACTTTCTAGTTATTTCACTTTCTAACACTAACTGGTCAGGTGAGGGTGGCAGAGGGTTGTGCTATTGGCCAACATCAGTGGTGGTAATTTCTGGCACCCTGGGTGTGATCTAGGGTCATTTAGGGGCACTAGGTGTTCAGAGGCTCTGAACGAGGTCTTGAAGTTGACAGCAGAGGTTGATTATAGTGGTAAAACTTTTCAATTGTGTAGCTGGGAAGTTGTAGTAGCCTTTACGCAAGGAAGATCCACAAGGCTGAGCCCCTGACGACAAGTTTGGAGATTTTTCCTAGGCCTGGCTCTGGGCTAGGTCTAACCATGGGCTAGGCCTGGCCCTGGTCCTGGCCTAGGCCTGGCTAGTGATGACATTAATGAAATTACAAGCCTTCCTCACACTCCACTGTGCTGTCTTCATTCTGCCATGTTCCTTAATAGTCGTTATTATTATTTTTTATTATTAACACATTGGCTGTTTCCCACCAAGGCAGGGTGGCCTGAAAAAGAAAAACTTTCATCATCATTCACTCCATCACTGTCTTACCAGAGGTGTGCTTACACTACAATTATAAAACTACAACATTCACACCCCTCCTTCAGAATGCAGGCACTGTATTTCCCATCTCCAGGACTCAAGTCTGGCCTCTGGTTTCCCTGAATCTCTCCTTAAGTGTTTCCTTGCTCACACTCCAACAGCACGTCAAGTCCTAAAAATCATTTGTCTCCGCTCACTCCTATCGAACTGTAGTGCAGGCACGCCTCTGACAAGACAGTGATGGAGTGAATGATGTGATTGTGTTGTCTCTTGGTGTACTTGTGGTGTCCCTGCTTTTCATTGGGGGTATGTTGCATCTCCTGCCGAATCTTTGGCTTTCATAGAGAGTGATTTTTGTGTGCAGATTTAGGACCAGTTGCTCTAGGATTTTCTAGGTGTAAATTATGATGTACGGTAGGGCCCTACTTATATGGCAGGTTAGGTTCCAGGCTATCGCTGGAAATCAGACATCACCAGAAAGCAGAACGCCATTGTTTCCATTTATAAATGCATATAAATTCTAGACAACAAGTTTACACTATCTTATATTAAGTTAGTAGTATAACTAGGCATTAAAAAACACAATAAAACGTTAAATACATACACAGTACATTCATTGCTTGCCTTAAAATATTTGTAGTCTTATTAACCCTTTGAGGGTCGACAGGCCCTCTCCGAAACTCGTTCTCAGGGTCGGCCAAATTTAAAAAAAAAAAAATTATTTTCTCTTATGAAAAGATAGAGAATCTTTTCCCGATCATAACGACACCAAAAGTTTGAAATTTGATAGAAAACTTACGGAATTATGCTCTCGCAAAGTTAGCGGTCTCGGCGATGTTTACGGATCGGCGATTTTGCCCAATTTGAGCCCCATTTTCGGCCAATTTCACTGTACTAGTCGACAAAAAACATGAATATTTCGCTAGAACTCCATTTTTTCTATCGAATGGGTGCAAGAAACCACCCATTTATAAATTCAACTATCCAGTACAGTGGTCAGAATTTAGCAATTTTGCCAATTTCACACAAATTTCAAAAGATGCCAATTTCGGAATAGGGTCCAGAATAAACAAGAAAGACATTCCTGGCACTAAAATGACATTTCCTCTAGTCATTAGTCACGTCTCAAGGCCCCTCTTATATTCTTTTGCTTTCCACTTTGAATTTTTATTCTCACAAAAAATATAAGATTTACTGTTATGCAGACTACTGCATTAGTGTAAAAAATGGTATAAATATTATTGGTGCACTTGTGAAAGAATATTAGACTCACCAGTTGACGTGTAATGCACGCTTGGCACGATTTGTTTACTTTTGAAGTTTGGTAAAAATCGAACATTTCTGCTACTTTGAGCTCAATTTCAAGGCACCTTTCATTGTAAAACCAGTCAAAATCATCTCAATTTCAGTAAAATGTCTTCCATTCTATAAAATGAGACCAAGAAAACTAGAATACAACAATAAATACCATACGAAAATACACTGCAAAGTCGCTGATTTATTAAAAAAAAATGGAAAAAGTTTTTTTTTTCTCATTATGCACCGTGTGCTGCAGGATTTTTTTTAGACTGTGCACACTGACCACATAGACCCATTCTTTCATATGAAGGCCTACCATCTTTCTCCCACTAGATTTGAGGTCGCTAGAATTTATGAGTACTAGTACGTCAAAAACCCCTACACGTAAGACGTACTAGTACGACGAAAACCCTCAAAGGGTTAATGTAGGGCGAGAAGTGAGTAGTACTGATTTGTAAAAAGTCAGGTGTAGGTAGCCCTGACTCTCGGTCCCAAACTTATTATACTATTTAAAGCAGCCCAGAGATAATATACACATACAGTACACTCATTATTTACCTTAAAATATATGTAGTCTTAATGTTGGATGAAAGGTGAGTAGTATTTATTTGTAGGAAGTCAGGTGTAGGTAGCTGGTAGGTGTAGCCCAGGCTACACCTACTGGCTACCTACACTGCGGCCCAAAGCCATATTATTACCATTGATATACCTTGTTCACTGAGTTTAATCATTTCTAACAACTACCTTTAGATGCCAAAAGCGGAGTGGGGGAGTGACTGGGCCAAACGCAGATTCATACACGGTTTCTTTGGTGCTGGACCAGAGAAAACGTAATGTTTTCCCTCCGCCTGGCATATAAACATGCTATGTTTATGTACTGTGTAACATGTTTCTTATATAGTTTTGAAGAAAATATAGATGGATTAATGAAAATGTCTATATTAACCTAAAATAAGACATTTAATGTGCCCAAGAGTGATTATTATTACATACTATTAGTATTACTACGGTGTTAAAACTAGAGGGACACTCTTAGTGATTTTAATGTTTACCTGCATGCCAGCACAGTGTGTAAATAAAGACCAACACTTCCATTCTTATGTAATTTTTAGAAGGAATGATGCTCTGATAAATTATTATTATTATTACAAGTTGTTATTATTAATACAAGTTAGTATTATTATTACAAGTTATTATATAATTGCAATAAAAAAGAAGTGCTAAACCCACAAGGGTCGTGAATAGCTATAGATAGAGTGAAGGCATACAAAAGGAATAAATTTCTAGTTAAGTTACTGGTGTTTGACTAGAGAAAACGTAATTCTTCCGACCCTCCGCCAACCACTTGGTAAACAAATCTCCTATTTACGTCAGTTTTTATACTGTGGGTGTATGTATCATGTTTATAGGTTATGTAGCATGTTTATTATATAGTTTTGAAAAAATATCATAGATGGATTAATGGAAAGATCTACATTAGCATAATATACGACATTTAATGCGCCCAAGAGATTATATGGCGTCAAGAGTAGAGAGACTTAGTGATTTTAACCCTTAAACTGTCCAAACATAGATCTGTGTTTGCACTGCTAGTGCTCCAAATGTAGATGTACGTTTTTTTGTACATTTGAAAGCATGTCAAAAAAAAAAATTTAGATCTACGTTTGGAGTGCTAGCAGTGCAAACGTAGATCTACGTTTGGATCGTTTTAGGGTTAATGTGTACCTGCACGCCAGCACAGTGTGAGTATATTTAGGTATGTGTACACGTAAGTATAATTATCAGAGTATATATAAAATACACAATAACTTTAAAACACTATAAATTTAGGAAAATTTCCAGATATAATAGAGTTGTGCTCACAGAGAATGAAAACGAACTGGGTGGGGCACGCTGATTTGAAAGACCGCTCGCCATATAACAAATTTTGGTCATATTTAGAAATCGCCACATTAACGGAACGCCATAAAGCGGGGCCCTACTGTGTCTTTCTCACCTGCTACACTTATGCCAGCCATGGTTCTGATATTTTCTGCTAAGATGTCGAATAATCTGGGGCCACGGATGTTGATACAGTGTTATCTTAATGTGCCCACTGCACCCCTGGTGAAGATACTTGTCCAGATTTCTCTTGAGGACTTCTACACTTGTTCCAGCAGTGTTTCTGATATCTTGAAGAGTTGTACACTTGTTCCAGCAGCATTTCTGATATCTTCTGGTAAGATGTTGAATAATCTGGGGCCACGGATGTTGATACAGTTTTCTCTTATTGTGCCCACTGCCCATCTCAGACTGTCGTCACATCACAACCTCGTCTTGAGGACCCTCTGTTAATGGCTGGTTTCTGCATTGTACCAGCCATTGTACTACCACTATTGTACATATTATAAACAGAGCCTTCCTGTACATGGGGTCCTCCAATACATAGGGTTCTTTTGTATATGGGGTCCTCCTGTACACAGGGACCTCCTGGACATGGAGTCCTCCTGTGCATGGGGTCCTTACATAGGGTCCTGTACACAGAGTCCTCCTGTACATCAGGTGCTCCTGTACACATGGCCCTAATGTACATGAGGTCCTCTACACAGGGGCCTCCTGTGCATGGGGCCCTGTACACAGGGGTTTCCTGTACATGGGGTCCTCCTGTACATGGAGTCCTGTACACAGGGCCCTGCCATACATGGTACCCTCCTGTACATGGGGTCCTGTACATGGGGGCTCCTGTACATGGGATCCTCTACACAGGGTCCTCCTGTACACAGGGTCCTGTACACAAAGTCCTCTTCAGAGGGTCATCCTGTACACAGTCCTGTACACAGTGTCCTGTACAAAGGTCCTCATGTACACAGGGTCCTGTACACAGTCCTTCTGTGTACAGGTCCTGTACACAGGATCCTGTACACAGGGTCCTGCACACAGTCCTGTAGACAGCCCTGTACACAGGGTCCTGTAGACAGTCTTGTACACAGGGTCCTGCACACAGTCCTGTAGACAGTCCTGTACACAGGGTCCTGTGGACAGTCTTGTACACAGGGTCCTATACACAGTCCTGTACACAGGGTCCTGTAGACAGTCCTGTACACAGGGTCCCATACACAGGGTCCTGTAGACAGCCCTGTACACAGGGTCCTGTAGACATCCCTGTACACAGGGTCCTGTAGACAGTCCTGCACACAGGGTCCTGTACACAGTCCTGTATGCAGGGTCCTGTACACAGTCCTGTACACAGAGTCCTGTTCATAGGGTCCTGTACACAGTCCAGGACGGTCAGGGGTCACATGATAACGACATGCAAAATACTGCGTGGAATAGATAAGATGGACAGAGACAGGATGTTCCAGAGATGGGACACAGCAACAAGGGGTCACGATTGGAAGTTGAAGACTCAGTCACAGGGATGTTAGGAAGTATTTCTTCAGTCATAGAGTCGTCAGGAAGTGTAATAGTCTGGCAAGTGATGTAGTGGAGGCAGGAATCATACATAGTTTCAAGACGAAGTATGATGAAGCTCATGGAGCAGGGAGAGGGAGGACCTAGTAGCGGTCAGTGAAGAGGCGGGTCAAGAGCTGAGTTTCGACCCCTGCAACCACAATTAGGTGAGTACAATCCTGTACACAGGGTCCTCCTGTACACAGGGTCCTCTTGTACACAGGGTCTTCCTGTACACAGGGTCCTCCTGTACACAGGGTCCTCCTGTACACAGGGTCCTCCTGTACACAGGGTCCTCCTGTACACAGGGTCGTCTTGTACACAGGGTCCTCTTGTACACAGGGTCCTCTTGTACACAGGGTCCTCCTGTACACAGGGTCTTGTACACAGGGTCCTCTTGTACACAGGGTCCTCCTGTACACAGGGTCCTCTTGTACACAGGGTCCTCCTGTACACAGGGTCCTCCTGTACACAGGGTCCTCCTGTACACAGGGTCCTCCTGTACACAGGGTCCTCCTGTACACAGGGTCCTCTTGTACACAGGGTCCTCCTGTACACAGGGTCCTCCTGTACACAGGGTCCTCCTGTACACAGGGTCCTCCTGTACACAGGGTCCTCCTGTACACAGGGTCCTCCTGTACACAGGGTCCTCCTGTACACAGGGTCCTTCTGTACACAGGGTCCTCCTGTACACAGGGTCCTCCTGTACACAGGACCCTGTACACGTGTTTCTCCACTATTATTCCCTCTTCTGTCATGCATGTAGGAATGATAACTTGAACAACGCCTGTGTACAACACCGAAATTCCACTAATCATCTCATGAAATTCATGGACGCCCAATAGTGATCAAAGAAACTAATTTCCGCAGACGCAAGTGTCTTGAATCTTCACTAATAGCTGTTTCTAATACAATTAAGCCTGAATACCTTCCATCCCCACTCCACATGCGGTGCATAATCCTACGGGTTTAGCGCTCCCCCATGATTTTAACAATTCCCTTTAAATGTAATAGTGAAGATGATGGATGTGAGCGCCTCTGGTGGTGAGAGTCAGCACTAGAAGTTATCAATCTTAGTAACCCAAATTCAGGGAAGAAAATTTCAGTGTTGTTCTGACCGTCAGTGAGGTGGGATGTGTTTCGTGTTCGTCCTTCTATCCTTACGGGTTTACCGGCTGTAACCTTCTAGACTACTGCATCATCTGAGAACTGTGGTGTGTCGTCTCTTTACGGGTTTAGCGCTCCCCCGTCATGATAACTGCTAATTATGGTAAGTATTGTATTCGTTGGGGTTGTCTTGATGCCTGTGAAGGGGCTCTTGATCCAAGGAACTGGATCTATCATCCTTGGATCAAACCAGAATGTCTCCCTATCCACAACAGATGTATAACCCCTGTGCGTTTAGCGCTTCCCCAGGAACATGAGAGGGGGGGGTGTTGAATTCTTAAAGAAGCGCTAAACCAGTAGGGGCCGTACTGAACCCATGGAATAGGAGGTGGCAATTAAGTTTAATCCAAGGGAGAAGAGCAGCTCCAACTTCCTGGATCAAAAGCTCTGCAGTAGTATCAACCCCCCCCCAGAACAAGTAATTTCCCAAAGTAATTCGCAATTTTGTAAATAAAAGCCCCATGCGGATTTAGCGCTTCCTTATGATTATAATATATAATAATGTTATTGTGACTTCCAGGTAATTTAGTTTACATATTATAAAACATTATAATGTGTGGTTTATATATTATAAAACATTATAATGTGTGGTTTATATATTATAAAACATTATAATGTGTGGTTTATATATTATAAAACATTATAATGTGTGGTTTATATATTATAAAACATTATAATGTGTGGTTTATATATTATAAAAATATAATGTGTGGTTTATATTTAAAACATTATAATGTGTGGTTTATATATTATAAAACATTATAATGTGTGGTTTATATATTATAAAACATTATAATGTGTGGTTTATATATTATAAAACATTATAATGTGTGGTTTATATATAACTTATGTGGTTATATATTATAAAACATTATAATGTGTGGTTTATATATTATAAAACATTATAATGTGTGGTTTACATATAAAAACATTATAATGTGTGGTTTACATATAAAACATTAATAATGTGTGGTTTACATATAAAACATTAATTAATGTGTGGTTTACATATAAAACATTAATTATAATGTGTAGTTTACACATAAAACATTAATTATAAAGTGTGGTTTACACTTAAAATATATTAATTACAAATGTATACGATGTACACTAAAAATTATTATGCATATTATGTTGTAATTAAATATAGTAGGTTGAATGTTATTAGTAATGTACACATAATTATAGTTATTATCAATATGTGTAATTAACCACAGTAGGCATTACTTTATTGTTGTAATTTATACTTTGGTTAATATTTTGGTGATTGCTGGAGTAACTGCGGGAGTAACTGCCAGATTAACTGCGGGAGTAATGGCCGGAGTGACTGCAGGAATAACGGCCGGAGTAGCTGGGGGAGTAACAGCCGGAGTAACTGTGGGAGTAACTGCGGGAGTAACAGCCGGAGTAACTGCGGGAGTAACTGCGGGAGTAACTGCCAGATTAACTGCGGGAGTAATGGCCGGAGTAGCTGGGGGAGTAAGCCGGAGTAACTGCGGGAGTAACTGCGGGAGTAGCAGCCGGAGTAGCAACCGGAGTAGCAGCCGGAGTAGCAGCCGGAGTAGCAGCCGGGGTAACTGTGGGAGCAACGGCTGGAGTAATTACGTTTTGAGCAAAGTGGAGTAAGTTTATATAGGTACATATAAGTACAATTATGACAGTGTAAATTACCTGGGATAAGTCAGTGACTTGTTTAATCTATATTTGTACAAGTACAGGTACCATCCGACTTACAACCGAGCTTGGTTTCAACCAACCGGTTGTAAGTCAAAATGGACGTAAGTCGAATCTTACTACTGAATATCAACATCACATTTTTGTAATGATTTTATTTTATTTTATTTTGGTATTTCAGTTTTTACTTTTTATGCTGTTAGTACTGTATTTTATACTGTAAGGTTTAGGATAAACACTGTGTACAACACAAAGTCGTTTATTTCCTAGAAATTTGGCATACAAAACATGGTCGTAAGTCGAGTGGTCGTATGTCGACCAGGTTGTAAGTCGGATGGTAGGTGTACATGTACAAGTACATGTACAAGATATACAGACATAACTGACATCAGCTTAGTATAATAATAAAGTAATAAACAGAACCCCAATGGAAATAAGTCAGTCTGACTTTTTTGGGTTATTCTAAGTTCTCTCTACACACACACACACACACACACACACACACACACACACACACACACACACACACACACACACACACACACACACACACACAAAACACACACACACACACACACACACACACACACACACACACACACACACACACACACACACACACACACACACACACACACACACACACACACACACACACACACACACACACACACACACACAAAACACACACACACACACACACACACACACACACACACACACCACACACACACAACACAACACCCAAACACACAAGAGAACAGAGTAGGGAAGGAAGAGTGGTGGAAGAAGATGTAGAGCTGGTAAGAATGAGGGGCGGATAGCTAGAGTGAAGTGGGAAGTACAGGTCTTAGCAGCAGAAGCTAGGATACAGTGCTTAGAAGAGAAACTGCAAAGCCTGAAACAGATTAGAGAGATAAATGACAATTCAGATGTGACATCAGGAAATTCAAAGTCAGGCGCAGACAAGGGGATGGTAAGCAACAACGGAGACATGCCGTACACGAAGGCCCTATCAGACCCACGTGGGGCCAGGGAAAAGACGATGAGCACACTGAGATCAAGCGACAGGTCTGAAGACAATGATGGAAATTCAAAGTCAGGCGCAGACAAGGGGATGGTAAGCAACAACGGAGACATGCCGTACACGAAGGCCCTATCAGACCCACGTGGGGCCAGGGAAAAGACGATGAGCACACTAAGATCAAGCGACAGGTCCGAAGACAATGAAGGTTTGTTATATGCAGAGATTCTAACAGCCAACTGCAGTAGCAAGGGACAGCTGGCCAGGAAAGACAGTCCACTGAGAATAGAAGTTTCAGATATGACAGGGACTGAAGGCAAGAACATGTCAATGGAAGGAAATAAAATGCCTCAGAGGAAGCAGATGGAGACTCAGTGGGAGGAGGAAAGGGCGAGGTCAGTCTTTGTGTACGGGCTCCAAGAAGCCAAGGGGGCCAACTTTGAAGAAATAAAACAGGAGGAGAAAAAATGATTGAAGGCATCATGAAAACAATAGGGGAGGGCAATATGACCCAGGTGACAAATTTTCAGAGAATTGGGTGGTTTGCGAGTGGAAGGATACGGCCTGTCAGAGTAACTTTCAAGGAAGAATCAGTTCGAATCAGGATTCTGCAAGAGAAAGCAAGACTGAGGGACAAAGAGGGGTACCAGAGAGTATACCTCGACCGCGACAGAACACAAGAGAGAAGGACTACATTGAAAGAGAGGGTACAGAGACGCAAGGAGGAACGAGAAGCAATGAAAATGAGCAGGACCCAGACACAGGAGGAAGGGCAAACACCCCACAGAATCTCCCACCAAAAGACCCCACCCGCAACATTCCCAACACAACTGAGCAACCTATACTACAACCCACTCACTGTTCCCTCTGCCACCAACCCCCATATCACAAACCTCACCCCAACAGCTGTCCCTTATGGGCATTCTGACCCCACCCCCATCAACACATACCCCACCTACACCACAGCCCATATAGGCCCCCACCAAGGCTCTCGCTCCCCAACCCCAATATACTTGCATGACCACAATGATAGAAAAGAAACTAAAGGTTTTGGTTACACAAACGCGGATGGAATAACGAAATAAACATGAGGAGTGGAATGAAGAATCAGTGAAAAATCCCCAGACATCATAGCAGTCACAGAACAAAACTCGCTGAGACAATAACAGACACAATCTTCCAACAGGATATCAGATCCTGAGGAAAGATAGAAGGAGTAGAGGGGGAGGAGGGGTTGCACTGCTCATAAAACACCATGGGGATTTGAGGAAATGGAAGGCATGGACATGATTGGAGAAAGAGACTACATTGTAGGTACAATTCAGTCCGGAGAACATAAAGTAGTCATTGGAGTGATGTATAACCCACCACAGAACTGCAGGAGGCCAAGAGAGGAGTACGAAGAGAAAACAACAGGGTGATGGTGGACACACTGGCTGAGGTGGCAAGAAGAGCTCACTCGAGCAGAGCAAAGTTACTGGTAATGGGCGATTTCAACCACAGGGAGATCGACTGGGAAAACCTGGAGCCACATGGGGGTCCCGAAACATGGAGAGCCAAGATGTTGGATGTGGTACTTGAAAACCTCATGCATCAACATGTCAGGGACACAACCAGAGAGAGAGGGGAGGATGAGCCAGCAAGACTGGATCTTGTGTTCACCCTGAGCAGTTCAGACATCGAGGACATCACTTACGAGAGGCCCCTTGGAGCTAGCGATCATGTGGTTCTGAGTTTTGACTATATAGTAGAGTTACAAGTGGAGAAGGTAACAGGAACTGAAGGGGACAGGCCAAACTATAAAAGGGGGGGACTACACAGGTATGAGAAACTTCCTGCAGGAGGTTCAGTGGGACAGAGAAATGGTAGGAAAATCAGTAAACGAGATGATGGAATATGTGGCAACAAAGTGCAAGGAGGCAGAGGAAAGTTTGTTCCCAGGGAAACAGAAATAATAGGAAGACCAAAACGAGTCCTTGGTTTACCCGAAGGTGTAGGGAGGCAAAAACTAAGTGCAACAGAGAATGGAAAGGTACAGGAGGCATAGGACCCAGGAAAACAAGGAGATTAGTAGAAGAGCCAGAAACGAGTATGCGCAGATAAGGAGGGAGGCCCAGCGACAGTATGAAAACGACATAGCATCGAAAGTCAAATCTGACCCCAAACTGCTGTATAGCCACATTAGGAGGAAGACAACAGTCAAGGACCAGGTGATAAGGCTGAGGAAAGAAGGTGGAGAACTCACAAGAAACGATCAAGAGGTATGTGAGGAGCTCAACACGAGATTTAAGGAAGTATTACAGTAGAGACAGGAAGGACTCTGGGGGGACAGACCAGTGGGGACACCAACAAGGAATACACCAACAAGTGTTGGACGACATACATACAGATGAGGAGGAGGTGAAGAAACTGCTAAGGGACATCGATACCTCAAAGGCAATGGGACTGGACAACATCTCTCCATGGGTCCTTAGAGAGGGAGCAGATATGTTGTGGCGTACCACTTACCACAATCTTCAACACATCCCTGGAAACTGGGCAACTACCTGAGGTATGGAAGACGGCAAATGTAGTTCCCATTTTCAAAAAAGGAGACAGAAAAGAGGCACTAAACTATAGACCTGTGTCATTGACGTGTATAGTATGCAAAATTATGGAGAAGATTATCAGGAGGAGAGTGGTGGAGCACCTGGAACGGAACAGGAGTATAAATGCCAACCAGCACGGATTCACGGAAGGCAAATCCTGTGTCACAAACCTTCTGGAGTTTTATGATAAAATAACAGAAGTAAGACAAGAGAGAGAGGGGTGGGTTGATTGCATCTTCTTGGACTGCAAGAAGGCTTTTGACACAGTTCCTCACAAGAGATTAGTGCAGAAGCTAGAGCATCAGGCGCATATAACAGGAAGGGCACTGCAATGGATCTGAGAATACCTGACAGGGAGGCAACAACGAGTCATGGTACGTAATGATGTATCACAGTGGGCACCTGTGACGAGCGGGGTCCCACAGGGGTCGGTCCTAGGACCAGTGCTATTTTTGGTATATGTGAACGACATGACGGAAGGGTTAGACTCAGAAGTGTCCCTGTTTGCAGATGATGTGAAGTTAATGAGGAGAATTAAATCTGATGAGGACCAGGCAGGACTTCAAAGAGACCTGGACAGACTGGACACCTGGTCCAGCAAATGGCTTCTCGAATTTAATCCTGCCAAATGCAAAGTCATGAAGATAGGGGAAGGGCACAGAAGACCACAGACAGAGTATAGGCTAGGTGGTCAAAGACTGCAAACCTCACTCAAGGAGAAAGATCTTGGGGTGAGTATAACACGAGCATGTCTCCGGAAACACACATCAATCAGATAACTGCTGCAGCATATGGGCGCCTGGCAAACCTGAGAACAGCATTCCGACACCTTAGTAAGGAATCATTCAAGACACTGTACACCGTGTATGTCAGGCCCATACTGGAGTATGCAGCACCTGTTTGGAACCCGCACTTGATAAAGCACGTCAAGAAACTAGAGAAAGTACAAAGGTTTGCAACAAGGTTAGTTCCAGAGCTAAGGGGAATGTCCTATGAAGAAAGATTAAGGGAAATCGGCCTGACGACACTGGAGGACAGGAGGGTCAGGGGAGACATGATAACGACATATAAAATACTGCGTGGAATAGACAAGGTGGACAAGGACAGGATGTTCCAGGGAGGGGACACAGAAACAAGAGGCCACAATTGGAAGTTGAAGACACAAATGAGTCAGAGAGATAGTAGGAAGTATTTCTTCAGTCATAGAGTTGTAAGGCAGTGGAATAGCCTAGAAAATGACGTAGTGGAGGCAGGAACCATACACAGTTTTAAGACGAGGTTTGATAAAGCTCATGGAGCGGGGAGAGAGAGGGTCTAGTAGCAACCGGTGAAGAGGCGGGGCCAGGAGCTAGGACTGGACCCCTGCAACCACAAATAGGTGAGTACAAATAGGTGAGTACACACACACACACACACACACACACACACACACACACACACAACACACCACACACACACACACACACACACACACACACACACACACACACACACACACACAGAGGTATGTAACCGTGTATACCTAAGTAAACTTAATGACATACTGGTATATAGAAAGCCCTATGTTAGGCAGAGTATATCAGGCAAATTATGTCAATTTTGTCCCATGATGTGACCTACACCAGTCCACTAACACCCAGGATGCTACCCACACTAGTCCAGTAACATCCAGGTACCTACTTACTGCTAGGTGAACAGTGACAGGAAGTGTCTAAAGGAAACATCCTAATGTTTCCACCTGTACCAGGGATCGAACTCCTAACCTTGGCGTGTGAGCCGAGTGCAATAGCAATTGAGCTACTTATAAGGTGGGTTTTAATTAAGTTTATTTAGGTACATGTACACATAAGTACAATTATTATAAATAGTATAAATTGTACAAGATTGATATACAATACAGACAGAATAAAAATTTAGATGCACATACAAACATCTGGGTATATTGTAGACGTTTCGCCATCCAGTGGCTTTATCAATACAGATTCTAGGACATAATTTGAAGAGGTAGGTTACTGAAAGCAGTGAAGAGTTTTTATGAGGATAGTGAGGCTCAAGTTAGAGTATGTAGGAAAGAGGGAAATTATTTCCCATTAAAAGTAGGCCTTAGACAAGGATGTGTGATGTCACCGTGGTTGTTTAATATATTTATAGATGGGGTTGTAAGAGAAGTAAATGCGAGGGTCTTGGCAAGAGGCGTTGAGTTAAAAGATAAAGAATCACACACAAAGTGGGAGTTGTCACAGCTGCTCTTTGCTGATGACACTGTGCTCTTGGGAGATTCTGAAGAGAAGTTGCAGAGATTGGTGGTTTGAATTTTGGTAGGGTGTGCAAAAGAAGAAAATTAAAGGTGAATACAGGAAAGAGTAAGGTTATGAGGATAAAAAGATTAGGTGATGAAGATTGAATATCAGATTGGAGGGAGAGAGTATGGAGGAGGTGAACGTATTCAGATATTTGGGAGTGGGAGGTGTCAGCGGATGGGCTATAAAGGGATGAGGTGAATCATAGAATTGAGAGGGGAAAAGGGGTGAGTGGTGCACTTAGGAGTCTGTGGAGACAAAGAACTTTGTCCTTGGAGGCAAAGAGGGGAATTATATGAGAGTATAGTTTTACCAACGTTTTTAAATATGGGTGTGAAGCATGGGTGATGAATGTTGCAGTGAGGAGAAGGCTGGAGGCAGTGGGAGATGTCATGTCTAGAGGGCAATTTTGTGGTGTGAATATAATGCAGAGAATTCGTAGTTTGGAAGTTAGGAGGAGGTGCGGGATTACCAAAACTGTTGTCCAGAGGGCTAGGGAAGGGTTGTTGAGGTGGTTCGGACATGTAAAAGAGAATGGAGCGAAACAGAATGACTTCAAGAGTGTATCAGTCTTTTGTGGAAGGAAGGCGGGGTAGGGGTCGCCTAGGAAAGGTTGGAGGGAGGGGGTAAGGAGGTTTTGTGTGCGAGGGGGCTTGGACTTCCCCGCAGGCATTTTGTGAGCGTGTTTGATAGGAGTGAATGGAGAAAAAATGGGTTTTTTTAAAACTTGACGTGCTGTTGGAGTGTGAGCAAAGTAACATTTGTGAAGGGGTTCAGGGAAACCGGCAGGCCGGACTTGAGTCCTGGAGATGGGAAGTACAGTACCTGCACTCTGAAGGAGGGGTGTTAATGTTGCAGTTTAAAAACTGTAGTGTAAAGCACCCTTCTGGCAAGACAGTGATGGAGTGAATGATGGTGAAAGTTTTTCTTTTTCGGGCCACCCTGCCTTGGTGGGAATCGGCCAGTGTGATAATAATAAAATAATAATAATAATAATAAATTTGAAGCCAGTAGAACTATATACAAAAGATCAAGTAATCAGTCCCTCAGCCTTGGAGTTGGTGTGGAGAGCACCGTAGTTGTGTAGATCCTACACGACTATTGTGCTTTTCACACCAACTCCAAGATTGAGGGACTGATTACTTCATCTTTTGTATATAGCTTTTCAGAACTGAGGTTGTGAAGGGCCTAGCCTATGTATTTTATGCCACTGAGATCACTTTGCCTAAGCAGCTAATATGGCAGTTGGCTATTTGACAGTGATGAGATGCAGCTTTGAACTGACTACTATTCAATATTATTCTGGAACTTGCTTTCTGTAAACCTTGCAAGTTCCTTCCTGACTGATGGGACAGGCTCCTGGAGTCTTTAAATGTGGAGGAGGCCAGAGTGAACATACAAAAGCTTCACTTGACATGCTGTTGGAGTATAAGCGAGGTAACATGGAGGATTCAGGGAAACTGGCAGATTGGACTTGAGTCCTGGAGGTGGGAAGTACAGTGCCTGCACTCTGAAGGAGAGGTGTTAATGTTGCAGTTTAATAACTTTAGTGTAAAGCACCTCTGGCAAGACAGTGATGGAGTGAATGATGGTGAAAGTTTTTCTTTTTCGGGCCACCCAACCTTGGCGGGAAATGGCCGATGTGTTAATAATAATAAAAAATATTCCCTCATTCATTCTTGTAGATTTTTGTGCTTTAGATGGTTAGTGGTGGATGTTATAGGTACAAATTCAGGTACATGTTTACACTTGTTCATATAAACCTGATAAGTTTAGGTAAACATTTATGTATATTTGTTCAGATGGTTATGTATTGGTAAAGGTTTAATTAAACTTAGATATTTATGCATAGATTGTTTTTTTGTGGGGGGGGGGAATGCAAGGTTGTGAAGGTGTTGTTTTCATTAGTACGAGTAAATGATTGATTTTATCTTTGTTGAAAATGTTTTTTGAATCTTCATTTAATGTGTACAGTGGAATCCCAAGTTTCAGCTGTAATCCATTCCAGGAGCTAGGCCTAAACTGGAAACAGCCGAAGGGCGAAGCAGTATTGTAAATAATGTAAAGACAATTAATCTGTTCCAGACCCACAAAAATATTCACAAAAAATACATTTTTTAAAGAATAACAATAGTTTTACATACAACACAGATTCCGGGGGTCAACGCCCCCGCGGCCCGGTCTGTGACCAGGCCTCCTGGTGGATCAGAGCCTGATCAAACAGGCTGTTACTGCTGGCTACACACAAACCAACGTACGAGCCACAGCCCGGCTGGTCAGGAACCGACTTTAGGTGCTTGTTCAGTGCCATATTAAATAACATTTACTTAGCTTATTGAAGAGACTTGCTCACATCTGGAAAATAGGGAGGAGAGAGAGAGGACTTATTGTTTGGAATACCTACCTTTGATATACCTTTGAAGAGTTTCGAGAGTTTATCTACTCTCTAAGCTCGGCCATGGGCCAGGCTTGTCTGGTGTTTGCCTGGTCAACCAGGCTGTTGCTGCTGGAAGCCTGCTGCCACACATATCCATCACAGCCTGGTTGATCTGGCACCTGGTGAAGATACTTGTCCAGTTTCCTCTTGAAGGCTTCTACACTTGTTCCAGCAGTGTTTCTGATATCTTCTGGTAAGATGTTGAAGAGTCTGGGACCCCGGATGTTGATACAGTGTTCCCTTATTGTCCCCACCGCACCCCTCCTCCTCACTGGGTTTATTTTACACTTCCTCCCATATCTCTCACTCCAGTATGTTGTTATGGCAGTGTGCAGATTTGGGACCAAGCCCTCGAGTACCTTCCAGGTAGTATATACTATTATCATGTACCTCTCTCTCCTCTGCTCCAGTGAGTACATGTTTAAGACTTGCAGGCGTTCCCAGTAGTTTTGGTGCTTTACTGGCTGTATTTGTTCCAGTTCCGATATTTCTCCTGCCTTGAATGGGGCCGTCAGCACTGAGCAATATTCTAAGTGAGGGAGCACTAGCAGTTTGAAGAGTGTCCGCTGACATAATTATTCCTAGGTCTTTTACGTGTTCCTTATGTTCTATTTGGTGACCCTCTTGTGTTTTGTATATAGTGCTCCTTTTGAGTTCTTCATTCTTTCTATATCTAAGCAGCTGGAACTTATCACCATTGAACGTTATGTTGTTCTCCACTGCTCACTGGAAAACCCTGTTTGTCTTCCTGTTCTTTTTCAGTGTCCTCTACCATACTGACTTTCATGCTTATTTTAGTGTCATCTGCAAATGATGATACAAAAGCTGTGCTGGGTGTTTTTATCTGTGTCTGCTATGAGGATGAGGAACAGCAGAGGTGCCAGGACAGTGCCTTGGGGCACTGAGCGGTTGACCTCGCTGATGCTGGATCTTCCTGTGTGTTAGGAAACCGAAAATCCATCTGCCTACCTTCCCCGTAATGCTCATGGCCTTCATTTTGTGCGCTCTCACTCCATGATTGCATTTGCCAAATGCCTTTGCAAAATCTGTGTAAATCACATTTGCGTTTTGGTCGTCTTCCAATGCCTCCGTAATTTTATCATAATGGTTCAGCAGCTGTGACAGACATGATCGTCCTGCTCTAAAACCATGCTGTTATGTTGGTTGTGCTGGTCCATGAAATTTGTAACCTGCCGTCTCATCACTTTTCGAAGATTTTTATGATGCGAGAGGTTAGGGCTACTGGTCTGTAATTTTTAGCTAGTGCTCTACTACCTCCCTCATGCAAAGGAGCTATGTCTGCACTCTTTAAGGCCTCCAGTATTTCACCTAGATCTAAGCTTTTTCTCCAAAGAATACTGAGGGCTCGTGCTAGTGGTACTTTGCACTTCTTTATAAATAGAGCATTCCATGAATCTGGTCCAGATGCTGAGTGAGTGGGCATGTTTTCCATTTCTTTTTCAAAATATATGGGATTTGTACTAATGTCAGTTAGTTGGTCTGCACGGCCTTCTTCTGGAGTGAAAAATATTTCTACATTTTCTACCTTGCTCTCATTTAGTGGGTTGGTGAACACTGACTCATACTGTTCTTTTAGGATTTCCCTCATTTCCTGTTCGTCGTCAGTATACGAATCTCCTGTCAGTAGTGGTCCAATTCTACAGGTAGGAAGGGGACTCCCCCTCCATAAGGACTTGAGGTAGCAAAGCCCTCTCTGGGGTTATTTCCCTTCTTTGTCTTAAGAACATAATAATGTAGGAACACTGCAGAAGGCCTACTGGCCCATGCGAGGCAGGGTTTTTTTTCGATTGTTCAGACCAGAGCTTTGGTGAGATGGGGAAGGAAGAAGGATGGGTAAGGATGGAAATATTGGAAAAGGGTGGGAGGGGGGTGAGAGGTAAGATATAAAGGTAAGTGGCCCAACCACTTTGGTGCAATTTAAAAAGCGTACGTAAAATGATAATATATTTATTTAAGGGGTATAAGACTAACCCATCAGAGTCACATAGATATAACAGATATATAAGTACATGACTCTGAATTGGTAGTAATTATACAGGTTGCAATTGCTTTTTTTTTGCGATTGCACAACGGATATTTATGCGACAAGGAAGGCAATAATTTTTTGGCCAGTTTATAAAGTTCGTGACAATGGCTTCTTACAGGTGGTGTCCAGCCATAGTAAATAGCATAATTTTTACATTAGAAAGTTATATAAGATGTTTCCCTAATTGGGGGCGATGATTTTTCAGTATACATAGAAGGGTTCTGGTGGTACCCAATCCTCTTCGTCAGGGAGGTTGCTCAATATCATGGGTCGTGGGTAATCATCTTTACGAATAAAGCGACGGACCCTCTGTGGGAGAGTCATTCGTTGAGTCCTGTGAGGAGTAGTAGTGATGGTATAATCCGTGGTATTAACCACTTGTATGGGATGTTCTCTATCTGGCATGTATAGTTCTTGCATTGTATAAAGTTGTTTCTTTTTTAGGGTGTCAAGGCGTACATTTATGGCAGTAATATGTTGTTGTATGTGTAAATCTGCCATTTTAACTCTGTCTCTCCCCCTGGTATCGGTGATGAAGCGAAGAGCTCTATTCTGGACCCTTTGTAACTGGAGCATGTTGGTCTTTGTTGTTAGTGACATTGGGACACAAGGGTATTCGAGTATTGGTCTTATCATTTTATACAGATGTTTTTGACATGTTGAGGGGTTTGATTAAATCGAAAGAGTCTGCTAAGACCGGCTTTGGCTATGTTGATCTTTTTAGTTACATGAGATGTTGAATGGAGCAGCCTGTCGATTTCATATCCCAAAATCTTGTTAGGGTTTTTAATGGCTACAGGTGTACCTCTGATGGAGATACCCCCTTTATTTTCAATTGTTAATGCAAAACATCCTATCGTGCTAACAAGGACCTTGTCAGGATTAGTTGTAATTCTCCATTTCTTTTCCCAATTAGATGTTCGACGAAGTTCAATATTCATTTTCTCTATGACTCTCTCATACTTGTATTTTCCTGTTACCGGAGTTGATGAGACGACATGAATAACATCATCTGCAAACTGTGTCACAATTGTGTCATTAAACTCTGGTTGAGGAAGGTCATTCACGTAAATGTTGAACAGGAGTGGACTGAGACAAGATCCTTGCCGGACACCAGCTGTCGGTATAAAAGGCTCTGTTGACCTGCCATGAAAGGTGGGAATGATTTTTCTTTGAGTTAAGAAATTATATATTAATCTGAGAAAAGTCCAATTATGGTCTGGTAGGTCAATGAGTTTGTATATAAGGCCATCATGCCATAAGCTATCAAAAGCTTTATGAACATCTCTGGTGGCAATTAAGGCAAGATTGCCCCTGATGTTTTAGACTTGCTACAGTATTGAAAATAACATTTATTGCATGATTGGTACCTCTATGTGTTCTAAAGCCAAATTGTTTTTCAGTAAAAAAAGTGATTAAACTCCATATAGTAGTTCAATCTGTTGGAAATGACTTTCTCAAGAACTTTTCCAGTGACTTCAAGTAAAGATATAGGTCTATAGTTCCCAGGTTGGTGGATGTCTTTATTGGGCTTACCAAGAAAGATCATCTTAGCAGTCTTAAAAACAACTGGAAAATGTCCTGAGGCCAAGATGGCATTAAAGATATTGACCAAAGACTGTTTACAATTTCTAGGTAGGTACTTTATTTGTTTCATTATTATTCCAGAGAGGCCAGGGGCTCTATTTCTCATTCTTCCAATAACCTGACTTATCTCTAGTAATGTAATAGGTCTAGTAAGCGGGTGGGTATCTTCAAGAGTTGAAGTATCGATGGAAGGTAGTGGTTGTAGATCATCCAAGTTCTCATCTCTCCATTCATTTACTAACTGATAATGATTATTGTTAAATTGACGACTGTTATTATGGGAGAGAATTTTCTCCCATACATCACCCATCAAATTAGCCTGGTCCTGTGGATCGTCAAGTTTAATTTCAACATCTTCCTCATCCTCATCAGTGAAGGTATGGACTAGGTAGTTAGGAGCCTTGTGCTTTGGTCCTTATCAAAACGACCTCTACCTAAAGCTACCCAAGAAATAACTCCCGTACACCAATGACATCATTCTCCTCCTGCTATTCAAGTTTCTCCCCTTAATGCAACTAGGACCAGGTTGAGAGTCACTGGACCCCTGCATTTACATGATAAAAATAAATTTCCATATTATAATTTATTACTTTTTGACGGTGGTTATATATATTTTTTTTAATTTTTCATGTAATAAAGGAAGAAGACAAGGTCGGAGGCCCATGTGATGAGCAGAGGACAAGCTTGGAGACCCACGTGATGGGCAGAGGACAAGCTTGGAGGCCCCTGTGATGACCAGAGGACAAGCTCAGGGGCCCATGTGATGGGCAGCACCAATTACCTGCACAGGTCTGCCATAGTGCTCCTCCATCATGATGTTAAGATTACAGCAGCAGCAAGGTGTACATCGCTCCAAGGATACTTACATACCAAAGATAAGTTGTGAAAGATTAGCATTTTCTGAGTTCCCTTATTGAGCAATACTTGCATTAATTTTCATTAAATTAAACATTGAATTTGAGTGAATGTTAACTTGTACATTAGAGTTTATTAATTAAAAAAATTTGTACAGTAGACAGTTACATTATGCAGTAGTTAAGATCCTAAAAATGCCATGTTAGGTACACTGAAGAACTTAGGGGGAAAAAATAGGGTTACATTCTTAGGAGCCCTAAAGAAGCCAATACCACTGGTACTAAAGGCAAGAGTTGTACTGGTATGTACATAGATTCTGTAATGGATTTCTGGGCTGTTTTACCCTGCATTACATTATACACCTGACGGTAAGGCATCATCAGCTGCTCTAGACCCTATTTCAGAGCAATACTTCTAGATTTATTAGGGCCCCTCTTCGTTGAAAAAGTCTAACTTTAAGTCAGTCCATTTAGTAAATCATGTCAGTAAGAAAGGTCAATCCTGTCAGTCAAGTAAGTCAAGTCAGTCCAGTCAATAAGTCTAACGAGTAAATCAAATCACTAAGTCAGTCAGTAGGTAAAGTTCAGTCAGTAAGTCAATTCAGTCAGTCAAGTCTAAGTCAGTCAGATCAGTAATTCATCAGTTAAATCAGTAAGTCAAGTCAGTAAGTCAGTCAGGTCAGTAAGTCTTAATCCAGTCAGTAAGTCAGTTTATTCAGGTACAGTGGACCCTCAGTTAACGATGCTATTGGATAGCGATAAAATCGGATACCGATTCATTTTTGTTAAAATATTGGCTCGGCTAATGATGGAGAACTCAGTTAAGGACATTTGTCCTGAACGTGTCCGCGCAGCCCGAGCCCATGTAAAGCCAGTGTGCCATTGTTTACAAGCCAGAGAGGACAGACTATAATAAATGTGGAGGATAATATACTATGCCTCAATTGAACATTGGAGTTATTGCTTCCACACACTTTCCTCACTCTTGCTTCTCTCTCTCCCTCCATAAGAATGTTATTGAACGTCTCCTTTCCTTCTTCCAGGCGTGGGCGTCTTGGAGGTGGATGCCACCACCGTCACCAACAGCCTTGAGAACCAGAGACGTGTAGGAGGGAAACTTGTCTAACCCTCCAGCTGGAGACGACACAAGAAACTAAACCTACGAGGGGAAGGTTCCTTCCCAGGATCACCCTGGTAAGTCCCAGTAGCAGAGTTGAAGGATGCTTAAGGGTGCATATTAGAGGTTCTGATAGACCAAATTTAGTTAATGGTTGAGAAGGGTGTGATGGACCTCTGAAAGGTAGATACATATATAATGTGCAGAAATGAGAGCTGAGGGGATGGATATATTTTCTATATGGTAAAAATAATGATTCAGAGGGGTGTGGTGGATATATGTGTGTGTGTGTGTGTGTGTGTGTGTGTGTGTGTGTGTGTGTGTGTGTGTGTGTGCAGGAATGAGGGCTCTGGGGATGGAGTTTTATTGTAAATTGTGAAAGTGATTGTGTGTGTAAATGTAAGTGTAGTCTGTAATATAAAACCTGAAGAATGTGTAGAGAAGAAAATAGGAATGTAAAGACAGGGAGGAAAGGGTGGGTTCTCTCCTATAAAGATCAGGAGAGTCTATAAGGATGAATGTAGGTATGAAAAATGGCGAGTAGAGCTTCTGAAGTGAAGAGTATAGTAGGTTGTGGATGATTTTGTGAACAGCAGAGAGGGAACAGGTGGTAGTTTCTAGCTGCCAGGACAGAGAGATATGTGCTAGTTTCTAGTAGCCAGGCCAGAGAGATGTAGTTTCTAGTAGCCAGGAGAGATGTGCTAGTGAAATGCAGCTCCCACCCGTCCCACCCTAGGGTCAACAAAGCATCAGAGGATGCAGTATTATCTGTTCCCTCAGGTAGAGACTCAGAGTGGACAAAAGTATGAGAATAATAGGAAACCAGGGAAAATTAATAGAATTTGAGAGAATAGACAGTAACACTATTCTCTCAAAAGTGTGCTGCTGCTACCACCTGCTCTTTTAATAGTGGAAGAGATAAAAGTAGCAATAGTCATAGGAGGGAAAGATGGATTTTTGGGTTAGAGCAGGAGAAAAACCCAGTGAGAAATATTACAGGCTAGTTATATCAAGATAGTGGTCTTGTTAAGTACTGGCTCTTAGGGTAGCTTGGCCTGAAAATTGAACAGTAGGCACCTTATCACGGGCTTGACTCGACCAGTTTCTTAGGTTTTCAATATTGTCCCAGAAATCACTGGAGGCAGTGGAGATGTCATGTCTGAGGGCAATGTGTGGTGTGAATATAATGCAGAGAATTCGTAGTTTGGAAGTTAGGAGGAGGTGCGGGATTACCAAAACTGTTGTCCAGAGGGCTGAGGAAGGGTTGTTGAGGTGGTTCGGACATGTAGAGAGAATGGAGCGAAACAGAATGACTTCAAGAGTGTATCAGTCTGTAGTGGAAGGAAGGCGGGGTAGGGGTCGGCCTAGGAAGGGTTGGAGGGAGGGGGTAAAGGAGGTTTTGTGTGCGAGGGGCTTGGACTTCCAGCAGGCATGCGTGAGCGTGTTTGATAGGAGTGAATGGAGACAAATGGTTTTTAATACTTGACGTGCTGTTGGAGTGTGAGCAAAGTAACATTTATGAAGGGATTCAGGGAAACCGGCAGGCCGGACTTGAGTCCTGGAGATGGGAAGTACAGTGCCTGCACTCTGAAGGAGGGGTGTTAATGTTGCAGTTTAAAAACTGTAGTGTAAAGCACCCTTCTGGCAAGACAGTGATGGAGTGAATGATGGTGAAAGTTTTTCTTTTTCGGGCCACCCTGCCTTGGTGGGAATCGGCCGGTGTGATAATAAATAAAAAAAAAAAAAATCACACCACTGGTAAATAAAACATCCCCCCAAAAAAGTACAACTCTTGATTTTAGCACACAAGATTCATATTCTCATGTGTACAGCTGCATAAGCTATGACCCATGTGGGTTTAGTACTTTGTTTTGATTGTAATACTAATACTGATATCCGTTTCAGGTGTGGAGAGCTAAAGTTTCTGGACGAGTTCAGAGAGGTGGCACACAGGGTCGTGTCCTGGTACTACACTGTCTCCCATCCCAACCAGTCTTGAGCAACCAAAGTCAGGAGAACTCCACCACCTCCACTCAGGGTGATAGTGTGTCATCCAGGCTTCTAGCGGCCCAGAGTGACCTAACTACCTCCATAATGTAGTCAGATGAGCAATCTTCACCAGTCAGTGATGGAGTATGGTCAACACTCCTTCCAGAGAGAGCACATCAATAACTGACCCTCCAGGTGCTGTGAATGCTGTGCACCTTCCAGTAGCTTCAGTCAACCAGTCATCACAGCGAGTGAAAAGTGTGCTAAAAGTGTGTGAAAGCCCATGTATCATTAGATTAATTTGAGGGCTCCGAGTTATTGAAAAAACTCGCTTTGCTTTGGAGCGTGAAAAAGGATCCTATTGTGCCATGAAACAGTTGTCATTTCGATTCAATCACGAGAGAAAAAATTAAAATTGAAAAGTGGAAAAATAATAAGACTTTTCACAGCGTTGTAAATGAGTGTTTTGTAAAGAACAATCACGGCACTGTGACCGGAGCAAATAGTTTTGTTTAGTCTTGGACCGAAATGTTGTCATAGTACCTTGAATGAGAGTCATTTGCTCCAGTCACGGCGCTGTGACTATTCTGTATTGAAAGTTGTTGTGTGTATATTGGCTGTAGTCGTGGCTTATGTCTTGACAGTGTCAAAGACAAGTCTAGTAGCAGAATATTGTGTCAGGAGAGTCGAGAGCTCTTTGAAATTTGTTATGACTTAGGTATCATTCAGTGTTGAGTTGTACTAAGTCATAACAAACTTCTAAAGGCTCTCTTGACTCTCCTGAAACAATGTTCTGCTACTAGACTTGTCTTTGACACTATCAAGACATAAGCCACGACTACAGCCAATATATACACAACAAGAAAAACTGTTTATGTAAAATGTTTTGTAATCTTCTCATAAATAAATCTATATAAATAAATGAAATCATTCAATAATAACCAGTAATGCATTGGGAAAGAGAGGGGGGTGCAGGGGCGAGGGGGGGGGGCTGCATGGGTGAGCAGGGTACAAAAATGGGGGGAGGGGTGAGGGGGTACAAAAAAGGGAGGGTTGGGGAGAAAGGGGTGTTTAAGGGGAGAGGGGGTAGGGGGTTACAGAGCAAAGGGGGGGTTTGACACATTTATGGCCATAAAGAAGAGTATTTACTGGATTTTTCTGGGGAGGGGGGAGTGTGGGGTTAGGGAGGTGGGAGGTTCAGTAATTTCCACGGTGAAAATAACAGTATCAGCTACTTAAGACTCGAGTTTTCACTGTGAAAATAATTTTTTTTTTAAAAAGTGCAAAACTGCAAGGGTTATACAGCTCCAAATTTCCAGTTTTTCTTCCAGTGGACAGAAATATAAACATCACAGTTCCTGACCAGCCGGGCTGTGGCTCGTACGTTGGTTTGCGTACAGCCAGCAGTAACAGCCTGGTTGATCAGGCTCTGATCCACCAGGAGGCCTGGTCACAGACCGGGCCGTGGGGGCGTTGACCCCTGGAACTCTTTCCAGGTAAACTCCAGGTAATAATGAAGGATAATATAAACATCAGTATTATTATTGAAAATAATTTCCCAAAATTATGCTGTATGTTTTTTATAATGTAGATGTGCCTGATACATTACTATTGCTCTGAGGTGTATTTTGGAGAATGGAGCTGACAGGGAGGCTCTGCGCCTGCGCCGACGAGCAGGGGGAGAGACGCCCTTGTTTTTTAATGTGATATAAGCACGCTAATGTAATGTGCATAATTTTCATCGCTCTAGGGGTTATATTGGGCTTAAAACCTCTCAAATAGGAGCGGAAATTGTTGTAATTGCAGTCCTTCATAACGTGAGCATTAAGCAGATGGGCAGGACAGCTCCAGAACTCCAGCAAGTATGTCTTTATAATTACGTAGAAATTGTGGTCAGTATTTTCTAAATAAACTTGAGACAGGGGGCATTTTGAATATGATACACAGTAATCTCCAGACAAATTGGTGAGTGTTATGATTATAAATTCTTCTGTTATATAAATGTGTATATGTAATTATTTATTAATTTTAATATAATCCACATGTTTATGTTAAATTTTACCAGAATTCCTGGTTATGTATATTTCATTTGTAATTAATATAGGTCTAGAGCAACTTGTGGATACGACAGTTGTAGGTATCTAAGGGGGACATTTTTTGTGACCTAGGTGTCCCAAAATTCTTGCTTGTCTATGTAATTTTGATAAATAATAATTTGTTACCATTTACTGGTATGTATCTAATTAGATTCATCCAGGTAAATGTGATTTTCCACAATTGTTATAAACATTAATATAATCACAGTACTGTAATGAAGGATAAACATCACTTTTATAAACATTATAAACCACTATTATAAACATTATAAACATCACTATTATAAACATAATCGCAATGGATATAAACATCACTAATATAATCACAGTAATATAAACATCACAGCAGAATAAACATGACAGTAATATAAACATGACAATAAAAACATCGCAGCAATATAATCACAGTAATATAAACATCATATTAGATTTATCATGTGAATTTTAACATCAAAATTGGTTTTAAGTAGGATGGGTTTGGTAAGGGAGTCGAAATGTTTACGTTGAGGTGTAGAAGAAATTGTGTTTCATACGGTTTTTTTTTTAGTGAAACATTGGAAGAGGTTTGTACGTGGTTGGGGAGGGTTTCAGGGTTTCTTAGTGGGGGAAGTATCTCAACTGTACGGGCCTTAACCTTGGAAGTTAGCAAGTGTGTCAAGGGAGGTAAGAAGAGCAATACTGTATGTGGTGGTTGATTTCCTATATACATAATGGACCCTCGAATTTAGTAGTCCCATTTCTGTATGCAAAACTATTGTTATTCTTTATAAAATGTATTTTTTGTTAATATTTTTGGGTGTCTGGAATGGTTTAATTGGATTTACATTATTTCTTATGGGAAATATTAACAAAAAATACATTTTATAGAGAATAACAATAGTTTTGCATACAAAAATGGGACTAGTAAATTCGAGGGGTGTGAGGGAAACTGGGGGAGCAATTAGGGTTAAGGTGACTATAGTGGGGATTTATAGAAGTCTTGTGGAAAATACTGTATATATTTTTTAGAAATTCAGTATTTATATGTAAATAGATGGCCATACTGTATTTAATAATATTTGTCATAGAAAACGGAAAGTCTGCGTCTGGGCAGACGAGAGTCGCCATCTTGGTTTTGATTTTGTATTAGAAACGTTGGTGAATGGGGAATGAATTTTGGGACTGAGGAGTAATAGTTGTGCTACACCTCGAAATAGGAGGCGAAATTTGTGGAAATATGCATTTCTCTTTACTTGAGTTCAGAATGACAGAGCAACTCAGGAACCTAATAAGTCTCTCTAAAATTTGTGTGTAATCTGGCAGCATATTCTGCCATAGATTTAGTTAGGTGAGGTTTTTGATAGATACACGATTAATCTCGGGTCAAATTTGGTGAGTGATAAGATTAGCATTTGGAGGGATATTTAATCTTATAGTGAAATTGCTTAGCATGTTGTATTCTGAGACTCTGCAAAAACAGTGATAATGTCGAGTTGGTGAAAGTGTTGAATTGATGAAATATTTCTTTTTGGGATTTTCTTTCTTTTGGGTCTTTCTGCTCGTGGGAGTACGGCCGACTTGTTAAAAAAAAGAAAAAAAAAAAAAAAAAAAATTTTAATTGTGTATATATATAACCATTTATTATTTTTAATATACAGTCCACAAATTTATATATTTACCAGTATTCCTGGTGTAGGTATATTTCATTTAATTAATAGGTCCAGAGCAATTTGTGGTTATGACAGTGGTAGGTATCGAAGGGGGACATTTTTTGCGACCTAGGTGTCGCAAATTCCTACTTGTCTATGTAACATTGATAAATAATAATTATCTTTGTTATCATTTACTGTTATGTACATAATTAGTTACATTCAGATAAATGCAATTTTTCACAAGTCTTGTAGGAATAGACTCGTTTACGGTGGGAGGTGGAGTACCGTTTTCCCTGCAATTTATAGAGGCGGGTAAGGCAGCGAGGGGTTGGAGTCAACTCATGGTAGCACCGTAAGGTACGTTAGGAATGTTAGGGTGGAAAGCGGAAGTTAATCACTTGCATGTTTTGTAGTTATGGTAAGTTATGTGAGCTTGAGAGTGTATGGATGTGATGGCGTTGTGCAACTGAGATATTAGTTTGTTGTAAGTCTGGTCATTACATCTAAGCAAGACAGAAAAGATAATATTTTGGCATATGGTTTTCCTTTTGTGAAACTGGACTAGTTCCTGTCTATGGCCGGGATTGTGACTCTTATTTTGCTGATGTTTTTTTGTGATGTGGTGAATTCTGTTAGATCTTTCCCGGGGTCTTGTTAGGTATTGTTCTGTGATGTACACAGACGTCGTGCTGATATCAGCAGTAATAGTATAGTGAATAATTTCATTTTTAGGGGATTATTTTAAGTATTGTAATTGGTGTGTGATAGAAATATTGTCTTATATTTATTCTTTTGTAAAACGACCACCCAATGAGGTTTGTCGTTAATTTTTCTGCTGGAAGATGCAATGTTGGAGGTAACTAAGATTGTATTATGTTAAGTACTTATATCTAGGGATTTCTCGTATTATGTCACTACATGAAAGAAGGGGGGGGGGGAAGTGCGTGTCTTATTTTGTCATGTTTTAACCTTTTTCCAGGGTATCATCTTGCACACTTTTGCGGAGTAATATTTAGCTCTGTCACGAGGGGTTTATTACATATAATTTTATCACTTTTGAATGTATATAGTCTATGCTGGTCAAA